>JAPQWQ010000075.1:1875000-2463279 GCA_028017165.1 Herpetospermum pedunculosum | reverse complement strand
ATCACACATGAATCCCTATTCATGTTTTACACCGATTGATAACTCCATTTTGGAGCTATCTAAATACTTCCTAATTTTAGCTTAAGTCCGCTTTTAATTTGATTATTTATCTCATTTGTAGAGAAAAGCGACAAAGAGCTCGTGCGTCCGTTGGACCCGTTCGAGAGCTTAAAGTGGAGTTTTAGCGCCCGGGAATGCATCGGGAAGAGGGGAACTTGATCCGTGAAGAAACGGGCCAAAACTGGCCTGGAGAGGCAAAGCTTCAGCCCCCAAACCCGAGAGCCAGCGTCGAGCTATAGCGTCGAGACGCTCGCTCGACGCTGGAAAAAACCCGAGCGCAAGCGTCGAGTGATAGCGTCGAGACGCTAGCTCGACGCTGGCCCTGGCGTCGAGACCCTGCTTGGCGTCGAGACGCTCCGGAGGAGGCGCGCGCAGGAAATTACTCGGGGCAGCGTCACGACGCTGACCCCAGCGTCGCGACGCCATCGAAGGCGCGCGTGGAAAACCTTAGGGCACAGCGTCGAGACGCTGGCCTAGCGTCTACGACGCTACGTCGATTACAGCAGCTTATATTGACGATTTTCTGCCTTTTTGGAGGATCTTCTTCACCATTTTTTTAGACTTCTTCATCTTCTTCTTCCTCTATTTTCCTCTATTTTCCGTGGGAGCTCCGCCATTGTTGGCATGCTAGTGAGCTCCTCTTCCTTGTAATAAGTTGATGACACTTTCCAACGTCCGTGGTTGGAGCGGAATTGACAACCGCGCCATGAGCGGCTAAGGTAAAGGGTGAAACGGTTTGGGATTAGTTTAGGGCGATTTTGTTAGACGTTTTTGGTTCTGATAATTTGAGATTTGTTTATGCATATTGGTTCTGTTTACTTTGCATTTATCTACTTTGCCTAATCCAACGCGCATGTTAAACTACGACGATTGACACTCGAGTAATTTCGCATGTTGTGTATGTTAAAGAGTAGCGATGTCGTGCCTCTCACTGCTCGACTAAGTAACACAGGTAGATAAAACTAAATCGAAGTATCGGGTCGGGTAGGATAATTGTTGATTGCATACGGCGTTTGCGGGCAATCTACTAGCAATTAGAATTCAACGCTCGAATGTTCGTCGCGGTTAGCTAGTGACTGTCTAGACTTCCCTTAGGGCTGACCACCTTGATGTAGGCTTAGATAACGTATAATTGGAACTGTGTGTCTGATTAAAATCCATGGAGTCGGCTACTTCGGGGCTTCTCTGGTAGTCGTCCGCGTGCATATTAAACTGAATACCATGAATTTAGCGTTAAATGATGAACCGAATTTGTCTAACAATTGATCCCGAAATTCCCCAAACCGTGCACATGTTTTCTACTTATTATTCTTTCTTCCGTTAACTTTCTCATTATTTCCCTTGCATGACCCCCCCCCCCCCCCCCCCCCCCGTTACCAAAGTCAATCAATTAATTAAATCCAATTTTAATTATAATTTTGATCATTCTACTCCTTGGATCGACCCTGTTACCACTGGCTGCAAAGCCTCGGTTATAGGCTTTATAATTTATTTGGCAAGCTTCGACAGCTTGAGTTTATAGCGATACTTCAAAATAATTGTTGATTGCATACGGCGTTTGCGGGCAATCTACTAGCAATTAGAATTCACGCTCGAATGTTCGTCGCGGTTAGCTAGTGACTGTCTAGACTTACCTTAGGGCTGATCACCTTGATGTAGGCTTAGATAACGTATAATTGGAACTGTGTGGTCTGATTAAAATCCATGAAGTCGGCTACTTTGGGGTTTCTCTGGTAGTCGTCCGCGTGCATTCTAAACTGAATACCATGAATTTAGCGTTAAATGATGAACCGAATTTGTCTAACAATTGATCCTGAAATTCCCAAACCGTGCACACGTTTTCTACTTATTATTCTTTCTTCCGTAGCTTTCTCATTATTTCCCTTGCATGTTAAAAACCCCCCGTTACCAAGTCAATCAATTAATTAAATCCCAATTTTAATTATAATTTTGATCATTCTTACTCCTTGGATCGACCCTGTTACCACTAGCTGCAAAGCCTCGGTTATAGGCTTTATAAATTTATTTTGGCAAGCCTCGACAGCTTGAGTTTATAGCGATAGTTCAAAATATCGTCTACCCACCGATCCCATATTTAAATCATATTTAAATATGTCCCATCATTCTTCCAAAACCGAATTTCAATAAATTCAAATTCTTTTTCTCTCATGTTGTTACACGGCTTAATCCGAGCTAGCCAGGAGAACCTAAAGGACCTACAGATCATGAGCTCCAACGATACGAGATTAACCGGTCAAACTCTTTAACCAAGCTAACCAACATTCGTTAACCCCCGGAGACTCCACTAAAGTCCAAGGGTTGCACTCTCCTCACCGTAGATATATTTTTGTCCTCTTGATATAACCATCATCAGTAAGTCGATCCTTCACAGGTCGTTCCTAATTACAGCTGGGTCAAAATAACCGTTTTACCCCCGTAATTACATCTTGTTCCTTAAGTCCCACTGATCCTCTAATGAACTATTGGTTTGTGGTCCAACCACCAAACCGATTGGTAAGTGATCTCATCACTATACCAAGTCCCTCTCGGGCCAATGAGAGGGTGGGATCCCTAGTTCAAGACCCGGAGTCAGCACTTAAGGGAACAACCTCTCTACTAATCCCTAAAGACGGGTAGGAGTGAATTCCATCTCGCAGGACTATGTTCCCAGCTACCTACTCGGTCTTATCCCCAAGATGGTAGGCTTATTGAGTCGGCGATCTCGGGCCACTCTCACCCATACAAGTCAAAGCATAAGCCCGAATAAACAGGAGTTCATAGCGTGCTCAGGATTCAGATCGAGTTACCTAGGTCATCATATGAAAAAGTCGGTCTTTACAGTAAACGGAGTTATAAAGAAAGAGCGACTTTATTTCGCGGTTCAGTCTTATGCAAACTCATTGCATAGGACGCCCCCACTCACATGTCTCCACATGAACGATTTCGGATCACATCGTTTGTACTATACAAAGTGGGCCGCGTCCAATAGTGTCCCCAGGATAAGGTACCCAGCCTTATCCCTATACTATAGACCGTTCTGGCTATTACTTGAACTTGATCCACGATCATGTCATACATGAAGTTCAAGTATACAACCTATAGCCATGCGTTCTTTGTTTATCGGAGTTAGGTTAAAAGTAAAAACAGTTCATTTTATTCAATAACAACTTTACCGAATAAATCTCAATAACAACTTTATTGCAAAATAGAATATACATTCAGTTTACAAACCACGAGTTTTAGGACATAAAACCCAACAAACTCCCACTTGGACTAAAACGTCAGTGGAGTATTACATGTGGGATGAGAAAAACTGGAATATCAAATATTTTCATGGCTTTTCTCCCACTATCCTACTGTACAACTCGTAGTCCTAGACTCACTAGGTGCCCCTCGAACACTTTAGCCGTGAGGGACATTGTAAACGGATCAGCAATATTGTGCTCTGAGGCGATCTGCATGACGATCACGTCTCCTTGATGCACTATCTCCCTGATGAGATGATATTTCCGCTCAATGTGCTTTCCACGCTTATGGCTTCTTGGTTCTCTCGAATTTGCCACAGCACAAGTATTATCACAATAAAGTGTGATAGGCAAATTCATATTTGGAACAACTTCCAAATCCGTCAAGAACTTTCTAAGCCATACAGCCTCTTTCGCAGCTTCGCAAGCCGCGACATACTCAGCTTCCATGGTGGAGTCAGCAATACAACTTTGCTTTATACTCCTCCATACTATTTCCCCTCCGTTAAGAGTGAACACTGATCCCGATGTGGATTTCCTCGAATCCTTATCGGTTTGAAAATCAGAGTCAGTGTATCCTGTAAGGATCAAATCCTTCGCGCCATACACGAGCACATAGTCCTTCGTTCTCCGAAGATACTTGAGGATGTGTTTAACGGCAGTCCAATGATCATATCCTGGATTGGACTGATACCTACTGACAATTCCCACTGCATAGCATATGTCGGGTCGTGTACATAACATGGCGTACATCAGACTACCGACTGCTGATGCATAGGGAATTCGTCTCATATCCTCAACTTCTTGAGGTGTCTTAGGACACTCTTCCTTTGACAATTGAATTCCATGCCTGAAAGGTAAAAAACCCTTCTTGGAATTCTGCATCGAATATCGTATCAACACCTTGTCGATATAAGATGCTTGAGACAGAGCTAGCGTTTTGTTCTTACAATTCCTTACGATTTGAATCCCTAGAACAAACTGAGCCTCTCCCAAATCTTTCATTTGGAATTGGGTCGCTAGCCATTGCTTAACGTCAGTCAGGAACCCTACATCATTCCCAATGAGTAGGATATCATCTACATATAAGACTAAGAAAGCTACAACAGAATTGACTATTTTCTTGTAGACACAAGGTTCGTCAACATTTTGTTCAAAGCCATAAGATTTGATCGCAGTATCAAACCTTATATTCCAGGATCTAGACGCTTGCTTCAACCCATAAATGGATCGATTAAGCTTGCAAACCTTTTGCTCTTGACCGTGAATTATGAACCCTTCTGGTTGAGCCATATAAATACTCTCTTCAAGATTGCCATTCAGAAAGGCTGTCTTGACATCCATTTGCCAAATTTCATAATCATAAAATGTGGCAATGGACAAGAGTATTCTAATCGACTTTAACATGGCAACAGGGGAAAAAGTTTCTTCATAGTCCACCCCTTCCCTCTGGGAATAACCCTTTGCCACAAGTCGAGCCTTAAAGGTTTGCACCTTACCGGCTTGGTCTCGTTTCCTCTTGTAGATCCACTTGCAACCGATAGGTCTTTCACCATCAGGTTGCTCTACAAGATCCCAGACCGAATTGAAGTACATCGACTCCATTTCGAGGTCCATGGCTTTAAGCCACTGGTCCTTGTCTATGTCATTCATTGCCTGTTTAAAGGTCAATGGATCCTCAACGCCGTCATCAGGTATGACGACCTGGGTTTCCGTTAAACCCATATAGCGGTCGGGTTGTCTCACATCCCTCCCACTACGTCGAGGTATTCTCAACTCTTGAGAAGGACCAGCCTGATCAACAACTCTTGTTGACCCATCTGTAGCTTTCCTGGAAAGTTCGGTCAAAACAATTTTGCTCGAAGGATGATGATCTCTCATGTGGTCTTCCTCTAAGAACGTGGTGTTTGTCGATACAAGCACCTTGTCTTGTTGAGGATCGTAAAATAGACAACCTTTTGTTTCCTTGGGGTAGCCTACGAATAGGCCTAATTTTGAACAATGTTCCAACTTCTTTGGATTGGGACCAACATATGTGTCAGACACCCCCAAATTCTGAAGTGACGTAAACTACCTTTACGCCCTCTCCATAACTCATAAGGTGTTTCTGAAACACTCTTAGAGGGAACCATGTTCAAAATATATACAACAGCCTCTACTGCATATCCCCAAAACGAACTAGGCAGTTTAACATAGCTCATCATAGATCGAACCATGTCTAACAGGGTTCTATTTCTCCTTTCGGACACACCGTTCTGCTGCGGTGTTCCGGGCGCTGAGAGTTGGGATACTATTCCATGTTCTATCATATAGTCCTGGAATCTTAAATCCATATACTCTCCACCTCGATCTGATCGGAGTATTTTAATCGTTTTACCTAATGTGTTCTCAACCTCTGCCTTATACTCCTTGAACTTTTCAAGAGCTTCGGACTTATGATGCATTAGGTAAAGATAGACGTACCTAGAATAATCATCAATGAAGCTGATGAAATATTCATACCCTCCCCGTGCTTTAACATTCATCGGACCACAAAGATCTGAATGTACAAGCTCTAGAGTTTCTTTGGACCTATGACCTTTTTCAGAAAAAGATCGTTTGGTCATCTTGCCCTCAAGACAAGACTCACATGGTGGTAAAGAGTTGTCCTCTTACTGATTTAGGAGACCACTCTTAACCAATCTCCCAATCCTATTGAGATTAATGTGGCCTAGTCTTAAGTGCCAAAGATAGGTACTTGGAGAAAGTTTCTGCCTTTTGGTTTGAGTTTGAGCTGTTTTAAACATCTCGGTGTTCAAAATAGCTTTTGCCTCTGTTGGTCTTAACACATACAAGTTGTTTTCAAGTTTCGCAGAACATATATGTACACCTCTTTTGCTAATGAACGCTTCATTAAAATCAAAAGATACTTTATACAAATGTTCAAGTAAACAAGAGATAGATACAAGGTTCCTTTTAAAGCTAGGAACCAACAGTACATTTTCAAGTAAAATGAAACTATCTCTATATAACAACTTGACAGCTCCCACTGCCTTGGCTGAGACAACCTCTCCTGTTCCAACCCTGAGAGTTATCTCACCTTCAGCAAGCAGCTGCCAGGAACTAGTTTCTTGGAAAGAAGAACAAACATGGTTAGTGGCTCCTGAATCCAGTATCCAGGCAGAACTATCATGTTCCACTAAACATGTTTCAACAACGAGTAAATCATATTTACTTAGTTGTTTCTTCTCAGCTTTGCTCGCCATGAGGGTATCATGATAGACCGATGATGACGGTTGTCCAAACATCATCTGTAATGAATCCATGATCTCCTTAGCGGAGACCATTACCTCATGCTTCTTAGCTAACACATCGGATGTGCTGGCCAAGATGTAGACTCGCGCTTTATCATTAGCCCTAGTCCACCTGTCAAATGCATCTCGAACAGTTCGAGTTGCAGATGAGCTAGGAGGGGGAGGACATTCCTCTGTTAAGACAAACCTAAGATCATTGATAACAAGAATCGTATTCAAGTTCGATTTCCAGGTCGTGTAGTTATCGACGTTTAGTTTATCAGAAGCTAGTAATTGGATAAACGAGCAAGACATGCTGAAAAGAATGTATTCTATTAGTGAATTGAACTTAACCTATTTTTAACAACCAATCAAGAATTTTAGCAAAAGTAATAATGTACCCAAAAAATCATTATTAATTTGCAACGATACTTCAGTGAGTCAGAGCAACCGCTACCGAGGGGCAGTCAATCACTCCTTCACTGAACCAAGACATTCTTGACTAAATGCTAATACCAGAATAACTCATATTCCTATAGCACCTTAGTTATCGCTACTTTGGTCAAGAATCTACTAACAACTTAGTAATCCTTGTAAGTGTAACCCGCCATTTTCAGAACTCAAAGGTCGGCCCCAACTGTGCAACCGAATGGAAATGTCAGAGTTGGGAATGGACGTAAGAGACCTTATCCATTTTTGGAGATTGAGTTGTTCCGACTCCCATGAAACGGCCCTCCGAATGGACGGTGCTACTATGGGCAACCAGCAGGCGGAACATGGGAATCTCACGGTTCAACCTAATGGAGGAGACCGCAGGATGTATTGACATACTTCCTTCTCCCACTTACTATAAATACTTTCTCCATTCACCTTGCTCTTGATTTATGCAAACACCATCCGAATGGGGATGCCCTATTGACATCACGAGGCCG
Organism: Herpetospermum pedunculosum; assembly: GCA_028017165.1. Lineage (NCBI taxonomy): Eukaryota > Viridiplantae > Streptophyta > Magnoliopsida > Cucurbitales > Cucurbitaceae > Herpetospermum > Herpetospermum pedunculosum. The sequence continues at coordinate 2,455,770 of JAPQWQ010000075.1, read as the reverse complement.
AGCATAAATCTCACGGTGTGAACTTTGCAGAGAACGTAGGAAGAGATTGATATATCATATATACCTTCTCAACACCACTACTAAGTATTTTAGAATGGTTTGGGTAAAGTTTTACTTAGGCATTATCCAGCTAAGACAATAAAACCTAAGTCTAGGTAGAACATACTTTTACCTAAGATGTCTAGGTGATAAACGTTTTATAACCTTACACCTCTCACGTGAATGCTCATAAAGCCGGGTTAACTTAACTCAAGTACCGGATCGATCCCCAGGTAGGAGGTGTTCCGTAAACCGTCATCTTAAATACCTCCAACCTTAGTGCAGGATCAAACCGGGTGAGTTCTCTCGTAACCTTAGCTTTACAAGATATCGACCTACTTTAACTATTAAAACGAATCGATACTAAATTCCTAATCGCATTGGAATTCTTTAACCCTTAGTGAGCATGCATTTATCTTTGTTATAGATTTTAAATGTCTATCTCATTTTACAACGCTTTATAAAACAAAGAGATTCTATAACATGCTTCCTAAGCTAGAATATAACCATTACATTCAATTTATAACATGCTCCCCAAGCAAGAATATAACAATTATATTAAACTAAGGCAACTATGTTGTATGTTTAATTTCACAATTAATATAACACTTATATTAATTTTACTTTTAAACAAGCAACATCCAATTCATAAATTAATATAACACTTATATTAATTCTCATGAATTAAGCATGCATAATTAAAACATACATTCACAATGCATAATTAATTCAACACACTAAAGTGGACCGGTTTTGGCATCACGGACAAGCAAGCAACTAAATTATTACAATAATAATTCATCAACTAAGTTGAGCCGCTTCCGAACTCTTCGAACCGCCACGAACCAGCTTGAATTTGATTCAACCGGCCAAAAAAAAACAGCAACTACAAAACTTCAAAAAAACTGAACCGGTCCATAACAGTTGTCCCGACTTCAACAGCCCGTAACTGGACCAATACCGACCCGAACCGGACCAAATGAATGCTGAACCGGACCTCCAGAGGGTGAAGAACAAGGAACCGGTCTGACTTTCAGTGAACCGGACCGCACGAGGACCGAACCGGACCGTTTCTTCCACCTTGCGCTGAACCGGTTTTGTGCTGCAATTTTGCAGAAAAAAAAAAACAGCAAAAAACAGCATGCTGTTTTTTCCGACACCCGAGCTTCTGTCTTCGAATTGAAAGCCTATATGGACTCTAATGACTCCGAATTTTTTACAGACTCTTCTTCACACATTAAAGCCCATACACACTCGGGCATTTACAAAACAAAGTACAAATCGAAGCTAAAAAAAAATGCCAAAACCGGAATCACACTTTAGACGCCCAGAAATATAAATTTCTAAAACAAATACCCACCGAGCTCAAATTGATGCAAATTGAGTGACCAAAAAACGCTCTGATACCAATTGATGGAGCACATGTAGCGCAGCGGAAGCGAGACGGATCATTGGCACTCTAATTTCATCAATTTAGCTAAATAAGAAACATGCACAAAGCTTTGAAATAAAAGGAATTAGAACACATACCTCTTGTAGTTCTAAAGACTTCTCTTCCAACGCTCGAATCTTCTCACGAACCCTTCGAAGCTTCCCTCGAACTCCTCGAGAACCACCTCCGGTAGTCCCGCTATCCTCGGGCCGAGCAACGGAGTGGTGGGACTCTTTTATGAAAGAAAAAGTTTGGAAGAAGAACATGGGAAGATGAAAGTGATGAGGATTTTGTGAGAAGAAGTCTAACACTTAGCTTTCTAATTTCTCAAGTAACATGAACTCTTCATGCTCATCCAACATTCAAACTCTTTGAAAATTCATCAACTTCAAACCATTTGAACTTCATCCAATTTATAGGCAATTCACATGCAACAAAGTCTTTGTTTAGCATGACACCTCAAATTGGATGGATTAGTCTTCAACTAAGTGTTCCAAAATTGATGAGTTTATATGCATGTTGTTGGTGATTCACAATCCACTTCACAACTTGGATAAACCCACTCAACTTGGACAATTCCACTCAACATGGATAATTCCACTTTGACTTATAATCACACTTGTAATATTTTGTCATTTTAAAATTAATTCATAATTAATTTTAATAAGCAAAATAAATTATAATTAATTAAACTTTTTAATTAATTAATATTATTATTTAATTCAATATCAAATATTAATTAAATAATAAGACTAATCCCGGTTTCTTAAACCGAATCATCACACATGAATCCCTATTAATGTTTTACACCGATCCCATATTTAAATCATATTTAAATATGTCCATCATTCTTCAAAAACCGAATTTCAATAAATTCAAATTCTTTTTCTCTCATATTGTTACACGGCTTAATCCGAGCTAGCCAGGAGAACCTAAAGGACCTACAGATCATGAGCTCCAACGATACGAGATTAACCGGTTAAACTCTTTAACCAAGCTAACCAACATTCGTTAACCCCCGGAGACTCCACTAAAGTACAAGGGTTGCACTCTCCTCACCGTAGATATATTTTTGTCCTCTTGATATAACCATCATCAGTAAGTCGATCCTTCACAGGTCGTTCGTAATTACAGCTGGGTCAAAATAACCGTTTTACCCCCGTAATTACATCTTGTTCCTTAAGTCCCACTGATCCTCTAATGAACTATTGGTTTCTGGTCCAACCACCAAACAAATTGGTAAGTGATCTCATCACTATACCAAGTCCCTCTCGGGCCAATGAGAGGGTGGGATCCCTAGTTCAAGACCTTGAGTCAGCACTTAAGGGAACAACCTCTCTACTAATCCCTAAAGACGGGTAGGAGTGAATTCCATCTCGCAGGACTATGTTCCCAGCTACCTACTCGGTCTTATCCCCAAGATGGTAGGCTTATTGAGTCGGCGATCTCGGGCCACTTTCACCCATACAAGTCAAAGGATAAGCCCGAATAAACAGGAGTTCATAGCGTGCTCAGGATTCAGATCGAGTTACCTAGGTCATCATATGAAAAAGTCGGTCTTTACAGTAAACGGAGTTATAAAGAAAGAGCGACTTTATTTCGCGGTTCAGTCTTATGCAAACTCATTGCATAGGACGCCCCCACTCACATGTCTCCACATGAACAATTTCGGATCACATCGTTTGTACTATACAAAGTGGGCCGCGTCCAATAGTGTCCCCAAGATAAGGTACCCAGCCTTATCCCTATACTATAGACCGTTCTGGCTATTACTTGAACTTGATCCACAATCATGTCATACATGAAGTTCAAGTATACAACCTATAGCCATGGGTTCTTTGTTTATCGGAGTTAGGTTAAAAGTAAAAACAATTCATTTTATTCAATAACAACTTTACCGAATAAATCTCAATAACAACTTTATTGCAAAATAGAATATACATTCAGTTTACAAACCACGAGTTTTAGAACATAAAACCCAACACATAGCTCTTCCCAGCCGTGATGGACAATGCCTGTGCGCAAGAATTAAGGCAAGTTAGAGAGGGTATCCAAAAACCCCTCTCGTGAAGGAGTTCCTTCTTCATTAAGGACATGCCCCTTGCTTTTGCTGCTTCATATACGTATCTCTCAGCTGGAGGCTCATCCTCCACGAACATTTTTTCCTTTCCCTTCGCCTTTGTCTTTGCTTTAGCTGCTTCAACAACTTCTTTTTTCATTTTCTTAGCAGGGCGCTGGGAAGCTTCCTTCTTCTCAGCTCGTTTTGAGGCCTTCGGCTTTTTAGCTTTGACTATCATTGGGATCCTCTTTTTGGGCACAGTCTTTGCTTCCTTCTCCAATTCGGCAACCAATTCAGCAGCCACCCTATCTATGCGTTCATCCATGGTTTCAACTGGAGGCGATCTACTCTCGGTTTCCTTCTCAGCAGGAGTGTCCTCCCTCAGAGGGCTAATAGCTTCATCTTCTTCTTGCGCATCACCAGCTGTGGCAGACGCGAGATCTGGCTGTTTTGTAGGAGAAGCCTTGGTCCAGGACCGCTTCTTGGAGGTAGTAGATGAAGGCCTTCGCATGGCTTTTTCCAATGAAGGGGGGCTTTTCTCCTCACTTGTTGTCTCTCTGATTTTGGTCGATGGACATCTTCCTACTGTGACTTTTCTTCTTCTTTTGGCAGGGACTTTACGAGGTTCAGAGGGTTTGGCCGTGTCGGCCGAGGCTCGAGAGATTAGCACATCTCCTGCCATTGCTATTTCTTCAGCTGTGGGAGATGGATTGGCTGGAGCCTTAGAGCTTCCTGCTTCGGGACGAAGAGAATCTCTGGTGGATAGCTGATTTTTTTTTCGGAGAGAGAGATGGATTTTTGAGAGGAAGAGGATCGGTACATTAGCAGGAAAGAGACTTTTGAGAGCTCGAATAGGCTTGGGATTTCTGAATGAAAAATGGGTTGTGCAGACTTTCCCAATTTATAACGTCTTTGCGAAATTAAAGGACAGACCTTTGCGGCCTCGTAATGCAATCGCAATACGGCTATTCTGACGAAAATCTCTCAAATATGACCGTTGGAGATTTTTTTTCCCTTTTTGGCGACTGCCGCAAGATCTGCACAATACCCAATCTCTGAATTTTCTGCTTCACCCTATAATTTCTCTCTTTCTCTTAACTCATCCACCCATTTTTCCGTTGGACTTGAAATTGCTTTCCCCCTAATTTAGTCACAATAAACAAAATTAATCAATTTCATAAATTTAAAAATTCAATTGAAAGCATTAAATTAAAATACACATGCATATTTGACAATTTTTTTCACATCTAAAACGTTTGAGCAAAAGGATAGTTCTAATAAAGCCCATGCTCATCCTTTCGTGGTTGACTTCAAACTTCGGACAAGAGGAACGCCGAGAGCGTCCTCACGTCTCCTTCCTCGTAGTAGTGCTTCAACCTTGCACCATTCACCATAAATGGTTGTCCCTGTTCCAAATTTTTAATCTCTATTGCACCATGCACAAAGACGTTAATAATAAAACATGTTGTCCCTTTTTAAAATCCTTTGGTCTAAGCCTATTATCATCCCATATTTTAGTTTTTTCTTTATACATTTTAGCATTTTCGTATGACATGTGCCTTAATTCATCCAATTCATGCAATTGCAGAGACCACAACGTTCCCGCATCAGACACGCAGAAGTTTAATTCCTTTAAAGCCCAAAAGGCTTTGTTTTCTAATTCAAGAGGGAGATGACATGCCTTTCCATAAACCAACCTATAGGGAGACATTCCCAAAGGTGTTTTATATGCAGTTCTATATGCCCATAATGCATCGTCTAATTTAAAAGACCAATCATTTCTATTTGGTTTGACAACTTTTTCTAGGATACTTTTGATCTCTCTATTAGAAATGTTTGCTTGCCCATTTGAATGGGGATGATAGGTGGTAGTGAACTTTTGTACGTTCACAAATTTCAAGCTGTCGAGGCTTGCCAAAATGAAATTTATATGTCGATTATACCGACTAACTAGTAGTTAGTGATAACCAGGTCGATCCATAGGGAGCGATCTATAATCCTAATTTAATCGAATTAAATTTGCAATGATTAAATAGGGAGATTTTTTTTGGGAAAAGCAGTGACAAAAACTGAATTTAAGCTAACGGAAAACTAAAACGGGAAATATGAAATTGACAAATGTAATTGATTAGTAAGTGTCGGGATTGATCTAATGTACTTTGGTTCATTGATTATTATGTGAATTAGCCAAGACGTTTCATGCACACAAAATGTTTTGTCCCTCTCGGGTCCAAACATCCCAATGAATTAATTATAAAAGTGCAATTCTAACTAAACATGCCCACTAATTAATCTAAAGTCATGAGTCTTAAATCAATTAACAAACAGTAACGGGTATCATTGAGACGAATTAATCCTAGAACTAATTCGATTTTTCTCTTAATCTTAAGCCCGCTGTGAGAACGTTAATCAATTCCTACCCCCAACTATCACTTGGGCTCAAATTGATTAGCCACGAGCTAGCTTTCGGTACTAAGTATTGAAGTTTGTCAAAAATCAACACTAGGCAACTAATCATGCGCAACTAATTATGGACGTCACTCCTAATCGGAAAGGCAAGTTATGATGGAGCGCATGTAGCGCAGCGGAAGCGAGACGGATCAATGACACTCTAATTTCATTAATTTAGCTAAATAAGAAACATGCACAAAGCTTTGAAATAAAAGGAATTAGAACACATACCTCTTGTAGTTCTAAGGACTTCTATTCTGATGCTCGAATCTCTTCACGAACTTTTCAAAGCTTCTCTTGAACTCTCCGAGAACCATCTCCGGTAGTCCCGCTATCCTCGAGCCGAGCAACGGAGTGGTGGGACTCCTTTATGAAAGAAAAGGTTTCGAAGAAGAAGATGGGGAGATGAAAGTGATGAGGATTTTGTGAGAAAAAAACTAACACTTAGCTTTCTAATTTCTCAAGTATCATCAACTCTTCATGCTAATCCAAATATTCAAACTCTTTGAAAATTCATCAAAACCAAACGATTTGAACTTCATCCAATTTATAGGCAATTCACATGCAATAAAGTCTTTTCTTAGCATGACACCTCAAATTGGATGAATTAGTTTTCAAACAAGTGTTCAAAGAATTGATGAGTTTATGCATGTTGTTGGTGATTCACAATCCACTTCACAAGTTGGATAATCCCACTCAAATTGGATAAATCCACTCGACTTGGATAAATCCACTCAACATGGATAATTCCACTTGTAATATTTTGTCATTTTAAAATTAATTCATAATTAATTTTAATAAACAAAATAAATTATAATTAATTAAACTTTATATAATTAATTAAAATTATTATTTAATTCAATATCAAATATTAATTAAATAATAAGGCTAATCTCAGTTTCTTAAACCGAATCATCACACATGAATCCCTATTCATGTTTTAGACCGATCTCATATTTAAATCCTATTTAAATATGTCCATAATTCTTCCAAAACCGAATTTAAATAAATTCAAATTATTTTTCTCTCATATTGTTACACGGCTTAATCCGAGCTAGCCAGGAGAACCTAAAGAACCTAAAGAACCTAAAGATCATGAGCTCCAACGATACAAGATTAACCGGCCAAACTCTTTAACCAAGCTAACCAACATTCATTAACCCCCGAAGACTCCTCTAAAGTCTAAGGGTTGCACTCTCCTCACCGTAGATATATTTATGTTCTCTTGATATAACCATCATCAGTAAGTCGATCCTTCAAAGGTTGTTCGTAATTACAGCTGGGTCAAAATAACCGTTTTACCCCCTTAATTACATCTTGTTCCTTAAGTCCCACTGATCCTCTAATGAACTATTGGTTTGTGGTCCAAACACCAAACCGATTGGTAAGTGATCTCATCACTATACCAAGTCCCTCTCTGGCCAATGAGAGGGTGGGATCCATAGTTCAAGACCCGGAGTCAACACTTAAGGGAACAACCTCTCTACTAATCCCTAAAGGCGGGTAGGAGTGAATTCCATCTCGCAGGACTATGTTCCCAACTACCTACCCGGTCTTACCCCCAAGATGGTAGGCTTATTGAGTCGGCGATCTCGGGCCACTCTCACCCATACAAGTCAAAGAATAAGCGTGAATAAACAAGAGTTCATAGCGTGCTCAGGATTCAAATCGAGTTACCTAGGTCATCATATGAAAAAGTCGGTGTTTATAGTAAACGGAGTTGTAATGAAAGAGTGACTTTATTTTGCGGTTCAGTCTTATGCAAACTCATTGCATAGGACGCCCCCACTCACATGTCTCCACATGAACGATTTCGGATCACATCGTTTGTACTATACAAAGTGGGTTGCGTCCAATAGTGTCCCCAGGATAAGGTACCCAACCTTATCCGTAACTTGATCCACAATGATGTCACACATGAAGTTCAAGTATACAACCTGTAGCCATGGGTTCTTTGTTTATCGGAGTTAGGTTAAAAGTAAAAAACAATTCACTTTATTCAATACCAACTTTACTGAATAAATCTCAATAACAGCTTTATTGCAAAATAGAATATACATTCAGTTTACAAACCACGAGTTTTAGGACATAAAACCCAACAAACTCTCACTTGGACTAAAACGCCAGTGGAGTATTTGGTGCGCGATATTTTGAATAATCGCCTAAATCTCAAGCTGTTGAGGCTTGCCAAAATACGATTTATAAGCCTATAACCAAGGCTTTGCAGCCAGTGGTAACAGGGTCGATCCAAGGAGAAGGTATGATTAAAATTACTATTAAAATTGGGAATTAACTAATTGATTGGTTTTGTAACGGGGGGATTTTTCAGCATGCAAAGGAATCTAATAAAGCGCTAACAGAAGAATAACAAGTAGAAAAACGCGTGCACGGTTTGGGAGTTTCGGGATTAATTGCTAGACAATTTCAGTTCATTATTTAATACAAAATTCATGGCATACAGTTTATGATACACACGGACGACTACCCGAGAAGCCCCAAGGTAGCCGGCTCCATAGATATTAATCAGACCACACAGTTCCGATTAAACGTTATCCAAAATTGCATTAAGGTGATCAGCCCTAAATTTATTCTAGACAGTCACTAGCTAACCGCGACGAACATTCAAGCATGTAATCTAATTGCTAGTAGATTGCCCGCAAACGCTGTATGCAATCAACAACAATCATACACGACTCAATACTCCGATTTAGTTTTATCTATGTGTGTTACTTAGTCGAATAGTGAGAGGCACGACATCGCTATTCTTTAACATTCACAACATGCTAGAAGTTTCGAGTGTCAATCGTAAAATCCTAACACGTGCATAAGATTAAGCAAGATAGACAAATGTATATAAATAGTCACTAATATGCATTCAAAGCTTAGATTATCAAAACTAAAATGTCTAACAAAAATCCCTTAAACAATCCCCAAACCGTTCACCCTTACCTTAGCCGCCCATGGAACGGGTTGTCAATTCCGCTCCAACGTTGGCCATTGAAGGCGTCATCAACAAGGTACAATAGAAAAGCTCAAAAACATGCCAACAATGGCTGAGCTAAAGGAAATCTAGAAGAAAAACGAGAGGAAGAAGAAGAAGAATCGCCCAAAATGTCAAGATGTTCTCTAAAATCCGCGCAGAAATCGTCTATTAAGCTACTGTAATCGACGTAGCGTCGAGACGCTAGGCCAGCGTCTCTACGTTGCGCCCTAATTAATCCGCGCGCGCCTCGCGATGGCGTCTCGACGCTGCCCCGATGATTTTCTTGCGCGCGCCTCCTCCGGAGCGTCTCGACGCCAAGCAGAGTCTTGACGCTTCGGCAACGTCGAGCTAGCGTCTCGACGCTATCACTCGACGCTAGCTCTCGGGTTTTTGCAGCGTCGAGCCAGCGTCTCGACGCTGGCTCTCGGGTTTGGAGCTGGAAAATTGCCTCTCCTAGGCGGTTTTGTCCCGTTTCTTCACGGATCAACTTCCCCTTTCCCGACGCACTCCCGGGGCGTTAAAACTCCACTTTTAGCTCTCGAACGGGTCCAACGGACGCACGAGCTCTTTGCCGCAATTCTCCTACAAACGAGATAGATTAATCAATTAAACGCGGACTTTAGCTACAATTAGGAAGTATTTTATAGCTCCAAAATGGAGTTATCAAACACCCCCAACTTAAACATTGTTAGTCCTCGAGCATGTGCTACAAAGATATTGACTCTAAGGACGCGCCTACATGCAACTAACTCAAACCTCCATGCATTTTGAAAATTTAAACACAACATAATCATGAAAGCATTTCGTTCATGCATTTACTACGAACATATCAAAAATTAACTCTTGCCCCTAACGTGTGTGTGTGCTAGCCAACCACTCCTAAACTCACGTAAACCCAGAAAACCACATGCAACGCACATCCAGTTTTCCCCTACTTCTAGTGTTTAAGAACAGTCTACACTTGACTTACACGAGTAAGAGAAGCAAATTAAGAGACCTAAATATTTTTCTCATTCATTTTCTTTTCACGAGTACTTTGTACTCTTTTATTAAGGTTCTTTGAACCAACTTTTTATTCACTTTTTCTTTCCAACTCGAGCTGCCTAACACGTCAAACTTTGGCCAAAGCTTCACGTTTTTAAGGACTAACGCTCACTTCTTAAGCGCGCTACTAAGAAGGAGTAGCGCCTCGAGAGGAATTTTCTATCAAACATGCTTTTCTATTTTTTTTTATTAGGCTTAGCATACACTTTCTCAATTAACCGACTACTAACTCTCATGCAACAAGCTACCTATGGGTGCCTTTCGGGGTGACAACGAGAATTAGCTCTACATGCGACTTTCGAGCCTACGGAACCTAGGATGGGGTTGGTAAGTGCGCGACAGATGCAAGGGAGCAACATAATTTTTTTTAAAATTTTTGACATGAACCTAATAAACGCAAAACTCATGCAAAAACTAGATTATGTACATGATCAGATTTCCAACATGCATTTCCTAGGTTATCATCATCAGAAAACTGTAAACAGAGTCCCAAGCACTTCAATATCGATATAACACTTCTCAACAAACTACACATGCATATCCATCAGACCATCTCCACCCCCAACTTCAAAATTTGGCATTGTCCTCAATGCCATACAGTCAGATAAAACAAAGTAAAGGGGAAGAAGAAACTACACTTCCCTGACTCTTTGTGAAGCTGGCGAGGGTGAGGAAGCGACGCGCACATACATCGAAGCCCAAAATTGTCTTCTCTTCCTCGATTCCTAAAAAAAAAAACAGCAAGCAAAGTAAGACTAAATTACACTAAAAAGCAATAAAAAAAAACAGCAACTAAACTAAAACAGGAAAAACAGTTCATCGCTCGGGTGCCTCCGAGAAGCGCAAAATTTTTAAAGTCGTTTGCTCGACTGAATTCTCTCCACTGCTTCAACCATAATCAGAAAGTGCGGGGGACGATCCAGACTTGTCCGCGTCCACACTTATCCTGCAATCAACATTCGAAAACTTTTGCACTCTTCGTGCCTCGAGCACGTGAATATCAGAGTCGTTAGTGCAAAAAACAGCAGTTTCATCCATCAAATTAAAATCAGACTTTTTAACTGAGACATGGGAACCATCCCTCAAGCGCGAGGGTAGACTCCAATTCTCGTCAAGCTCAATTACAGACACATTCTCCACCGATCTCTTTTCAAATAATGAGAACTCATGCAAAATATCATCAAACTCTAAAGAAACGACGCCCTTAAACACATCGATTTTGAACCTAGCGGTCTTAAGGAAAGGGCGTCCTAACAACATAGAGGACGAAGCATGCGATGACTTTTCATTCATATCTAGAACAAGGAAATCAGCGGGAAACATCATATCCCCAACCCTAACAAGAACATCTTCTACTTTCCCTCTTGGACACACACTCGACCCATTAGCTAACTGTACAGTCACGTTACACTCATGCAGCTCATTTAAGTTCAAATCAAGAAACAAAGCATAAGACATAACGTTCACAGAAGCTCCTAAGTCTAGCATGGCATTTCTAACTACCTTACTACCTATCATACAAGGAATAGTAAAGGTACCTGGATCGTTGCACTTGGCGGGCAACGTGCCTGGGAGGATCGCAGAAACGTTCTCTTTTCTCTTCTCAGTCCCTATGGACTTCTGTTACGTCTCCAAAAGTGACTATTTTAGGACTTATTTGTGTTAAGAAGTTGTGCAATTGTAAGTATTTTTGATAGGATTTAGCTTGAACGTCTGCTTATATATGAGAATTAGAAGAATGAAGCTAAATTAGGACTTGTATGCAAAAGGAAAGAAAAGGAATGAAAAACGAAGTTAAAAGAATGAAAACTGCGCATTGCGGAAACATTGCTAAAACCGCAATGTTTTAAGTGAAATCCGTAAGTTTGCTAACCTTTTTCTGTTTTGATCCGATATTTCAGGGATCCATTCTTTCTCCTTCAGCCACGTAGAAGTACGACGTTGAGAATGGATGGTTCTCCTTGGCCCAATCGCACCTGCAGAATACTATAAAAGGAGGTCAAAGTGTAGGGTTGAAACACACTCGATCAGCGTAGACTTCTCAGTTCAACGCAGCTTCTTCCTCTCTTATTCTCTCTTCCGTCTGTTGGTGTGAAAGGTTCAGCTATTGGAGTCGACAATCTGATAGGAAGGAGAGAAGATTCATCTTCTCGTCTGATTGGATTCATCCAAGCAAGGCTTGCCTTTCTCTCCCTTCAGCCGAGGCGTTCTCAATCGAGAAGACCACGCACATCGTTACTGCTTTCTGTTTTAGTTTTCTACTTTCAGTACTATTCGTTGTTGTTCCTCTGCCATTAGCTACTCTAATTCATTTCGTTGCTTTCTGTCTTTACTTTAGTAACTCTAAGTCTTCATTTGTTTCGTTCAAACGATTGATTAATCATCGCACAGTTCATCATTTCGCAATCTCTTTAATTTCTCCGTCACTGTCTTTAGCTTCTGTTTTGTCTTTAATATTCTTCTAAGCATGTCTTCTTCATCTATTCTTTCTATTCTATCTGCATCCATGAGTAACTAAGTCACATAAGGGCATGCTAATGACAAATCTGTAGGAAGAAACACGTGAATCAAGCATGTAGGATAGCTTTCGAATGCATTGAATGTATGTAAGCTTCATCCCACGGGCAATTTCGATTGGCCATCCATTTTGTCCAAAGAACTCCTAACCTCTGGAAGGAGTAAGAGTTCAGAGTCATACACTCATGCTAGCCTCTCAAGGTAGCCAGAAAATGACCTAGGAATAGGCGTTTTCCTAGTACAAATCACAACTTACTGTTTTAACAAGATGCTTAAGACCTTACTTGGACATGAGTAAACTAAAGACTCTAATGCATGAAATCGGAAGATACATGAGAATGAGTTAGTTTGATGCATGGTAGGTTGATCTACTGCTTGAGAATCGTGTGAAAAAGCCAATAGAGGAGTCGTTAGTAGCCCTTGTTTCCACATTTTACACACTTTCGCTGTTTAGAACATTGCGGTATAATTGCTGTTCCCGCAATTCTCTTGGTTAAAAATTCTGCTTTAGCCATTTTCCTCTTCGTTTATTAATCTCTTCTGTTTACATTTGAGTTTATCATTGACTTGCACTTGTTTATGTTGTTATCCTTTACATATTCCTTAGTAATTAGGCAATTTAAAACCAAATCTACCCCATCAAATCCACCCATTCTTGCTTAACAATACACTTCGCGAGTAACTAAGAATAAATCTCTGTGGGAAAACGAATGAAAAAATACTTATTACTTGCTACAAGATCATGTATGCTTGCATGTTCTGAGTGCTCTCTTATTGCATATTCCTTTTAAACATTGAGCACGCAACAAGTTTTTGGCGCCGCTGCCGGGGATTTAGTTTAGTGAAAACAAAGTTTGTTAAGTTAGAAACACAAAGTTTAAAATCTATTGGAGCTAATCTTTTCTCATTTCTTTTGCAGGTACCATTGGGTTAGTTTATGAATGAGCATTCAAGTAGCGATCTAGAGTTCAATCCTGAGCCTGAGAGATTACTTAGGGCAAGAAACAAAGCTAAGAAACGTCTCTTTAACCAACCCTCTATACCTCAAATAATTGCTGAAACCGCGGAGTCTCCGCAATTCTATCAAGAAGAAATGGAAAGACCAGTCCCAAATCCGGTACCTACCACTCGCAATCCCATCGAAATAGCGAATGATAAGGATATTGCCATTCTCTCTTACCTAGTACCTATGCCTGGGGAGCTAAACCCAAGCATAATCCGCCCTGAAATTACTGCCAACTCATTCCAGTTAAAGCCAGTAATGTTCCAAATGTTGTCCACTGTGGGACAATTCTTTGGAGTGGAAAATGAGGACCCCCACAACCATCTTAGAAACTTCCTAGGAGTTAGTGATACATTCCTTATCCCTGGAGTTTCCCAAGAAGCCTTGAGGCTCTACCTCTTCCCTTACTCTGTAAGGGATAAAGCAAAAACGTGGTTAAACTCATTGCCCTCCGGATCAGTTCTCAATTGGACAGACTTGGCGGAGAAATTCCTAGTAAAATATTTCCCACCTGATAGGAATTCTACCTTTCGTGATGACATAATCAAGTTCAAACAAGCTGAAAATGAGTCGCTTCACGAAGCTTGGACAAGGTTCAAGGACCTTCTGCTTAAATTTCCACATCATGGCATTTCATGGTGTATCCAAATAGAGGTATTTTTCAAAGAATGCAACCCCAGCACCAGGCAAGTGTTAAATTCATCTGCTGGTGGTTCCATGCTTTCCAAAAGTTATAACGAAGCCTATGAGATCCTGAAGAAGATCTCAGCATCTCACTGTAGGTGGTCAGATGATCCAATAGAGCCAAGTAGAGCTCAAGATAAGGACGCCCTCAATGCCATGAGTAGTCAAATAAGCGCCCTGACCAACCTAGTAAAACAAATGGCTCAAGCCAATCTCCAAACTAGTGTCAACACCGCCACAACCATGTCAATGGGAACACAACCAAGTCAAGGTGAGACACTAATCTGTGGATTCTGTGGGGAGGGGCACCTGTATGAATACTGCCCTGGGAATCCAGCCTTAGTCTGCTATGTTGGAAGCCAACAGCAGCCTAGGAACAACCCCTATTCTAACACTTACAATCCTGGTTGGAGGAACCACCCAAATCTTTCATGGGGTGGCCAACAAAATACTAACCAAGCTCCCAACCAACCAAGACCGAGTGGAACACCTGGTTTCACTCCCCAAAATAACCAATCCATGTACCAAAAACCATATAACCAACCAATAGGGTCTTCCGTAGAAAATTTACTTAAGGAGTACATCGCTAAGAATGATGCCACTCTACAAAGTCAGCAAGCTACCCTTAGGAGCCTATAGAACCAAATAGGGCAACTAGCCAATGAACTCAAAAGTAGGCCCCAAGGTAGACTACCTGCTGACACTAAGGTGCCAAGGAGAGATGGAAAAGAACAAGTTCAAGCAATTGAACTTAAAAGTGGGAGACCATTGGTGAGCAACATTAAAGAAACCCCAAAGAGAGTAGAGAACGAAGAGTCTAGTGCTCCACTAGAATCTCTGCCAAACCATGGTCAACCATCAACAAGCACATAAGGAGCGAGGCTTGAACCAATCATAGAAGAGATAGAATAAATTCCAAGGCCTCCACCTATCCTGAGGCGACCTGAAGTGCCTGCATATGTGCCACCACCTCCATTCCCTCGAAGGCTAAAGAAAAAACAAGAACATGAAGTGCACTTTAACAAATTCTTAGAAATTCTTAAACAAGTGCATGTTAATATTCCATTTGTAGAGGTTTTGCAATCCATGCCTTCTTATGTTAGATTTTTGAAGGATATAATCACTAACAAAAAAATTATTGGTGAATTTGAAACAGTGAATCTCACTGAGGAGTGCAGTGCTATACTCCAGAATAAGCTACCCAAGAAGGAGAAGGATCCTGGTTCCTTCACCCTACCAGTGGAGTTAGGAGGCAAGCACGTGGGCAGAGCTCTTTGTGACCTGGGAGCCAGCATAAACCTCATGCCTCTATCACTATTCCGCCAGCTAGGAATAGGAGAAGCACGTCCCACCACTGTCACCTTACAGCTTGCAGACAGATCCATAACATACCCTGAGGGTAAGATTGAGGATATTCTTGTAAAGGTTGACAAGTTTATTTTCCTTGCAGATTTCATCATCCTGGATTATGAAGCAGACAAGGAGGTTCCCATCCTATTAGGCAGACCATTTCTAGCCACAGGTAGGGCCCTGATTGATGTCCAGAAAGGTGAGCTCACCATGAGGGTTCATGATGATGAGGTTAAGTTTAGTGTTTTTAAAGCCCTAAGGTACCCTTCTGACTCTGAATCTTGTGCAAGCATGGACATAGTAGATTCACTGATGGAAGAACAGCTTGAGCATGAATTGTTAATTAAGCATGTCAATGATTATGTACAATTAGATGTAACTGACTTAAATATTTCTGAAATAATGGATATACATGTGGATAAACCTCAGCATGTTTGTATGACTAGTGATTTGACTGAGAGATCCATGAATCCATTAAAACCATCCATTGAGCATCCACCTATCCTAAAATTAAAACCACTGCCTGAACATCTTAAGTATGCATATCTAGGAAGTGATGATACTCTGCCTGTTATTATTTCATCCAAATTGAGTGCAAAGCATGAAATTGAGTTGATCTTATTACTTAAGCAACATAAAAAGGCTATTGCATGGACGATTGCTGACATTAGAGGCATTAGCCCTTCTTACTGCATGCATAAGATAATATTGGAAGAAGAGCATACACCCCGAGTAGATCACCAACGTAGGCTGAACCCCTCTATGAAAGAGGTAGTTAAGAAAGAGATCATAAAATGGTTAGATGCAGGTGTAATCTTCCCTATAGCTAGTAGTCAGTGGGTGAGCCCAATACAATGTGTACCTAAGAAGGGGGGGATGACTGTAGTAGTGAATGAGAGCAATGAACTGATTCCAACTAGAACTATTACAGGATGGAGAGTCTGTATGGACTATAGAAAATTGAATAAGGAAACAAAAAAAGATCACTTCCCTTTACCATTTATTAACCAAATGTTAGATAGGATAGCTGGTAGAGCTTATTACTGCTTTCTAGATGGTTATTCTGGATATAACCAAATCACCATAGACCCCTGTGGACCAAGAGAAGACAACCTTCACCTGTCCCTTTGGAACATTTGCTTTTCGCAGAATGCCTTTTGGCTTATGCAATGCACCAGCAACATTCCAAAGGTGCATGTTGGCAAAATTCTCTGACTTAGATGAATCCATGATAGAGATATTTATGGATGACTTCTCAGTCTTTGGTGATTCATTTACAAACTGCTTAGAGAACTTAGGACAAGTCCTGGCAAGGTGTGAGGAGACCAACCTAGTCCTTAATTGGGAGAAGTGCCACTTCATGGTGGAAGAAGGGATAGTCCTAGGTCATAGAGTGTCTAGAGCAGGAGTAGAGGTCGATAGGGCCAAGATTGAAATAATAGAGAAGTTAGTGGAACCTCAGAATGTGAAAGCCATTAGAAGTTTCTTAGGACACGCAGGTTTTTATAGTAGGTTCATTAAGAACTTTTCAAAGATCTCCAAACCTTTGTGTGAGCTTCTAGAGCTGAATAAACCATTCATCTTCTCAAAAGAATGTTTACTAGCCTGGACAACCCTTAAGGAAGCACTAGTCAAAGCACCTATTATAGTAGGACCAAATTGGGACCTTCCTTTTGAGATGTTATGTGATGCGAGTGACTATGCAGTAGGGGTTATGCTAGGGCAGAAGATTGATAAACTAACACACCCTGTATACTATGCTAGTAAGACACTTAATGAGGCACAATGTAATTACACAACCACGGAAAAGGAGATGCTAGCTGTAGTGTTTGCCTGCGAGAAGTTTAGGAATTACATTGTAGGCACTAGGACAATCGTGTACACTGATCATTCTGCACTAAAGTACCTTATGAGGAAGGCTGATGCTAAGCCTAGGTTAATTCGATGGGTACTGTTGTTGCAATAGTTTGATCTAGACATTAGAGATAAGAAAGGATGCGAAAATGTGGTTGCGGATCATCTTTCAAGATTGCAACATAATTGCGATAAAATTGCGGAAACTGCAATTTCTGATGCTTTTATCGATGAGCATGTCTTTGTATTAGCCCATCGTGATAACGATGAGGAACCTTGGTTTGCTGATATTGCTAACTTCCTTGCCTCGCAGGTACTACCAACTTTCAAGGGAGGACAAGAAAAGAAGAGGTTCCTACATGAAGCTAGGAAGTTCATATGGGACGATCCTACACTCTACAAGACATGTGCAAATGGTTTGCTGAGGAAGTGTGTGTCAGCTGCTGAGGCGAAGTCTGTGCTGCAGCACTGCCATACAGCCCCCTATGGTGGACACTTTGGTGGCCAAAGAACAGCTGCAAAGGTGTTCCAGAGTGGCTACTATTGGCCCACGATCTTCAAAGATGCCCACGAATACGCACACAGCTGTGATGAATGTCAGAGAACAGGTAACCTCAGTCGGAAGGATGAGATGCCTCTCACTTACATCTTAGAGTTGGAGCTCTTTGATGTGTGGGGCATTGACATCATGGGACCATTTCCCCCATCAGCAGGTAACCTTTATATACTTGTAGCTGTAGACTATGTATCTAAATGGGTAGAGGCCATAGCATGTCCAAACAATGATGCCAAAATAGTCATTAAGTTCCTTAATAGACATATCTTTACTAGGTTTGGTACACCTCGTGCTATAATTAGTGATGAAGGGACACACTTTATTAATAAAGCTATGGAAAAAGTGTTGGCTAAATACAATGTTAGACATAGAGTAGCCACCCCTTATCACCCACATTCGAATGGACAAGTTGAAATATCAAATAGGGAGATTAAAAACATACTCGAAAAAGTGGTCAAACCCAATAGAAAAGATTGGTCGTTTAAACTCGAGGATGCACTTTGGGCATATAGGACTGCATATAAGACACCCCTAGGTATGTCTCCTTATAGACTTGTGTATGGCAAAGCATGTCACTTACCATTGAATTGGAAATAAAAGCATTTTGGGCCTTGAAAGAACTGAATTATTGCGTGACCGATGCGGGAACATTGCGGTCTCTGCAATTACATGAGCTTGATGAGCTTAGACATATGTCCTATGAAAGTGCTAAAATGTATAAGGAAAAGACTAAGATTTGGCATGACAGTAGACTTAGGATTAAGGACTTTAAGAAAGGCCAGCATGTCTTGTTATTTAACTCAAGGTTGAGATTATTTCCAGGCAAACTTAAGTCCAGATGGTCAGGTCCTTTTGTTATAACTAACGTGTTTGTTCATGGTGCAATTGAGATTAGGAACCTGCAGCTCGGGCAACCGTTCATGGTTAATGGTGCACGATTGAAGCATTATTATGAGAAAGGAGATGTGAAGACTCTCTCGGCCTTCCTCTTGGCTGAAACTTGAAAATAAAACCGAGAGAGGACGAGTGATTACTGTGCTCGTCCATGCGAGGCTATGCCTTAGTTTATTTTTGCTGTTTTTTTCGGTTATTATTCGTGTATGTTTATGTGTGATTTTTATTACGATTTTGATGTTAATTTTATTTCTTTTAATAGGGGATCGAAAGAGGAGATCAAGGAGATGAATTCAGGATAAAAAATCGGGGGAAAAATCGGGCCAAATCAAAGATTGAGTGATGAGAATCTTGGATTTTAATTCAAGAAAAATCTCCAATGGCCATTTAATTGCGGTGGATTTGCTAAAACCGCAACAGAAATAGCCGTTGGGATTTCCATCATTACAAATAGCCGTTAGAATAGCTGTGGCCCGTACGCTTCCTTCATTCATTGAACTTCAAGAAACTATCTTCTTCTTCCTCTGCAATTCCTCTTTTTCAGATCTCTTCGATTCCACCATGGTGCTTACACGGGCTGAGAGATCGGCTTCCAAGAAGAAGGCAACTGAAGCAGAGGCAGCTGCGAGAGAGGCACTTCTTGCCTTAGCAGAGGCCGAAGTTGCGCGCCCTGAACGACTTTCTAAGCTCCCTGTTCGCAAGAAGAAGTGGAAGGTCGTGACGGAGATCCCTGCTGGGCCATCTGAACCAGTAGGCACGCCCAAGAAACGCAAATGGACGATGGAGATTGGGGACGCACCGATCAAGGAGAAGACTCCCACTGTGGAGAGTCAAGGGAGTGGCCGTCCATCCTACGAGACGGCCAGACAAAGTCCTGACCCCTCTCCACCAGCGCAAAGCCCCGAGCCTTCTCCATCTCCACAGAGCTCTAAACAATCCCCACCGTCGTAGAGCCCTGAAGCATCACCATCGCCGTCGCCCGAGCCTGAAATCCCAAATGAAGAACAGCAAGAATCAGCACGGGGCGACGAAACGGATGAAGAGGATGAGGTCTTCTCTCCTTTGAGGGACGTCTGCCACGAGAGCCCAGCACAGGGGGGAGATTCGATGGATGAAACGTTGGGGGATTGCCTCCAACAGATCACCACCAGGGCGCGGTTGAGGAAGAAAGCCCCCAAGATTGCCAAGGCCAAACGGCCAAAAGCTTCAAAGAAATCCAAGAAAAGGAAGGCCAGAGGTGAGCCTTCATTGAAGAGGCTGAAGGTCGAGGCTGCTGGGTCGACCAAGGCAAAAGATAAGGGGAAAGCCAAACTATACCCCGAAGATGAGCCTCAAACTGTGAGGTATGTGTCCTCTGATGCAGAGTCGAGGGGCACTGATTTGAGGAAGCGGGACCTGCTCCATGAGGAGGGGTTCCTTGACGCGTTGGCAGACCTACCGCAATTCTTGCGCGCAGGGATCACCAACAACGGTTGGGAAGAGCTGTGCAGACCGCCCATCCCCGCCTACTCCAGCATGGTGTACGACTTCTACGCGAACCTGATGCACCCTGAGGATGGCCTGTCTGTGGTAAGAGGAATTGAGGTGGACTTCTCAGCCAAGGCGATCAATGAAGCCTATGGCCTCAAAGGGCAGAAGCACACTGACTATGCAAGGATCATTGATGCGCCAACTGAGGCTGTCCTGGAGGAAGCACTGCGGATCATCGGCCAACCTGAGGCAACGTGGACGTTTTCGCGCAATGGGAAGCACACTCTGATGAGTGCGACCCTTACGGCGAAGGCAGCTGTATGGTTTTCCTTCGTGCGCAGACGGCTGTCCCCAGTGACCCACGAGACCACCATCAACCAAGGAAGATCACTGCTGGTATATGCGATCATGAGGGGCGTCACGATCAATGTTGGCGAGGTCATTGCAGCTTCAATCCCAGACTGTGCCAGAAAAGGTAAGGGTCCACTTTTCTTCCCCAACACAATCACTAAGCTTTGCTTACGTGCAGGTGTACCAATCGAGAGGATGGAGAGGAAGCTGGCCTACACGGGGCATCTGGAGCTGCCTACAGGCTTGAGGATGCGACGAAAGGGGAACATGGAGTTTGAGTTAGACGGCCTGGCTGCTGCTCAATCTCTATCTATGGCCTGTCTGATGGACCTGCAAAAGAAGATGGCTCGATGGGCTGAGTATGCTCAAGCAAGGGATAAGGATGTTGATGACCAGTTGGGCTGCATCTTTCCTGAGTTCCCCACTGATTTGCTGACGCCATGGGCACCTCCACGAGCACGGAGGGATGATGATGAGGACGTCTGAGTGCTAGTCTGACGAGCACTCAAGGGAGTATTTCTGTTCCCTACAAAAAAAGAAAAAAAAAACTCTGCTTTTCGTTAAACTATGTGCATGCTGCCATTTTGGAATCAATATTTGATCTGTTTTTAGTTCTTTATTTTTGTTGTTTAGAATTGTTTAGTATAGTCTGATGATAGCTGTATAGGTAGGTTGTTTTAGTTTCCTTTTTGTCTAGCTGAGATGACTGATATATCTGCCCTGTTATCCATTGCGAAATTATTGCGGAATCCGCAATTTTTGTTAGTAA
This sequence comes from Herpetospermum pedunculosum, assembly GCA_028017165.1. Taxonomy (NCBI): domain Eukaryota; kingdom Viridiplantae; phylum Streptophyta; class Magnoliopsida; order Cucurbitales; family Cucurbitaceae; genus Herpetospermum; species Herpetospermum pedunculosum. Next base: position 2,434,314 of record JAPQWQ010000075.1, on the reverse strand, counting down.
TTGCATGTTTTTGACTGACTGATTAGCTAGGCTGGTTCTGTTTTAATTTTGTTCTTTTGCTGCTGTCTTGACTACCTTATATAGCCTATCTATAAGCATGCTGGATGAGTGTCTTAAGGCACCTTTGATAGTTTAAATTAGTCTCTTAAATTGCTCAGCATGCGTAGCTTTAAGTCCTTCCCTTCCTGTTTTTACAAATTTCTGCTGCTGAGTTATTTGCTTTGAGAATGTTCTGTCTATCCCTAGGAATTTTAGATTCTCTTTGTTTTGCCCTAGACTAGATGCTTCTAGGACAAGTTTGGGGGTGTGCCACCTCAGACACTCATTGGGGACAATGAGTAGTTTAAGTTTGGGGGAGGCCACCCTAGGCCTAGGAACATTCCTCTCTCCCTTAAAGCATAAGCATTCTTCTTCTCCTTTACAAAAGAAAATGATGAACTGAAAAAAAAAATTGAAAAATAGAATAAAGAGGGGTGTCTCTCTTAAAGTTGCTGAGTAATCAGTGCCAAGTGTGTAACCCACAAGTGGCATTGCATCAAAAGGCAACCAAAGGAGAGGCTCCACCAAAGTAAGAAAGGAAAAAGCAAAAAATAGGGAAGAAGAATGTATACCTAGGAGTTGCAACTTTGTGGCTTGGGTGTCCTGAATAAAAAGAACTTTGATCCTCAATTAGCTAAGCACAAAGTTGTAGCTTGTAGGGTTGTTTAGGGAGATGAATGTATGTCCAATGTAGTGATGTCAGGGCTTAGGTTGTTCTCTAAATGTACTACTGTCACTGTTTAATACTAAGACTGGCATGACTCTAAGGAATCCTAGGTAGCTCAAAAGTAAAAATTAGAAGCATGTACTGAGTATGGGGTAAAGCTAGGTAGAATTTGAAACCTTAGGGATAGTTGCACTATATGATAGAAGCAAGTAGATCAGTCGTAAGGAGTTAATGAAACAGTAGGATCATTAGGAATGCGAAGTCAGAAGAAGCAAAGTGAAAGGGTAGTTGTAAACTTAGAAGTATGTCACAGGACAGCATTGCCTTAGATAGGAACTTAGGGGAGTCAGCAAGTGGTTAGAGAGGATAAAACAGCAGGCTAAGTAAGTCCTTAGATTGCTCGAGGACGAGCAAAACCTTAAGTTTGGGGGTGTGTTACGTCTCCAAAAGTGACTATTTTAGGACTTATTTGTGTTAAGAAGTTGTGCAATTGTAAGTATTTTTGATAGGATTTAGCTTGAACGTATGCTTATATATGAGAATTAGAAGAATGAAGCTAAATTAGGACTTGTATGCAAAAGGAGAGAAAATGAATGAAAAACGAAGTTAAAAGAATGAAAACTGCGCATTGCGAAGGCATTGCGGAAACATTGCTAAAACCGCAATGTTTTAAGTGAAATCCGTAAGTTTGCTAACCTTTTTCTGTTTTGATCCGATATTTCAGGGATCCATTCTTTCTCCTCCAGCCACGTAGACGTACGACGTTGAGAATGGATGGTTCTCCTTGGCCCAATCGCACCTGCAGAATACTATAAAAGGAGGTCAAAGTGGAGGGTTGAAACACACTCGATCAGCGTAGACTTCTCAGTTCAACGCGCTTCTTCCTCTCTTATTCTCTCTTCCGTCTGTTGGTGTGAAAGGTTCAGCTATTGGAGTCGACAATCTGATAGGAAGGAGAGAAGATTCATCTTCTCTTCTGATTGGATTCATCCAAGCAAGGCTTGCCTTTCTCTCCCTTCAGCCGAGGCGTTCGCAATCGAGAAGACCACGCACATCTTTACTGCTTTCTGTTTTAGTTTTCTACTTTCAGTACTATTCGTTGTTGTTCATCTGCCATTAGCTACTCTAATTCATTTCGTTGCTTTCTGTCTTTACTTTAGTAACTCTAAGTCTTCATTTGTTTCGTTCAAACGATTGATTAATCAACGCACAGTTCATCATTTCGCAATCTCTTTAATTTCTCCGTTACTGTCTTTAGCTTCTGTTTTGTCTTTAATATTCTTCTAAGCATGTCTTCTTCATCTATTCTTTCTATTCTATCTGCATCCATGAGTAACTAACTCACATAAGGGCATGCTAATGACATATCTGTAGGAAGAAACACGTGAATCAAGCATGTAGGATAGCTTTCGAATGCATTGAATGTATGTAAGCTTCATCCCACGGGCAATTTCGATTGGCCATCCATTTTGTCCAAAGAACTCCTAACCTCTGGAAGGAGTAAGATTTCAGAGTCATACACTAATGCTAGCCTCTCAAGTTAGCCAGAAAACGACCTAGGAATAGGCGTTTTCCTAGTACAAATCACAACTTACTGTTTTAACAAGATGCTTAAGACCTTACTTGGACATGAGTAAACTAAAGAATCTAATGCATGAAATCGGAAGATACATGAGAATGAGTTAGTTTAATGCATGGTAGGTTGATCTACTGCTTGAGAATCGTGTGAAAAAGCCAATAGAGGAGTCGTTAGTAGCCCTTGTTTCCACATTTTACACACTTTCGCTGTTTAGAACATTGCGGTATAATTGTTGTTCCCGCAATTCTCTTGGTTAAAAATTCTTCTTTAGCCATTTTCCTATTCGTTTATTAATCTCTTCTCTTTACATTTGAGTTTATCATTGACTTGCACTTGTTTATGTTGCTATCCTTTACATATTCCTTAGTAATTAGGCAATTTAAAACCAAATCTACCCCATCAAATCCACCCATTCTTGCTTAACAATACACTTCGCGAGTAACTAAGAATAAATCTCTATGGGAAAACGAATGAAAAAATACTTATTACTTGCTACAAGATCATGTATGCTTGCATGTTCTGAGTGCTCTCTTATTGCATATTCCTTTTAAACATTGAGCACGCAACAACTTCCTTTTCTTCGTGCACCAGCTCCTTAGAAATTTTGCATACTTGGGCACTTGGCTGACTGCCTCTAGGAGCGGGATATTTACCATCACCTTCTGGAAGGTACGAAGGACCTCCTCATCATCGGATTCCAAAGTAGGCTTCGCAAGCCTACTCGGGAAGGGTGCTCTGGCAACATCCTCAGGTACACTGACCTTCTGATCTTTTTTCTCATTCTGAATCTCGGGAGCAGGCGGGGTGGACTTGTTCAGGCTGTCCTTAACTTCCTTCTTGGCTCTGGTGGAAAGTGACTTTCCACTCCTCAGCAGTATAGCACTCACGTTTTCACATGAGTTGACCGTGGTTTGGGAAGGAAGCTTCCCTGAGCTTTTGCTCTCGATCTTACTGATAGACACCGCCATTTGTGTCAGCTGCTTGTTTAAATTCTGCAGCTCGGCCTTGTGAGTATTAAGCTCTTCTCGAGCTTCTTTTTGAAATTGGCTGGTGCTCGTGACAATGGTCCTCACCATTTCTTCTAATGAGCTGGAGGAGCTCGAGGCTTGAGCCTTGGTGGAAGGGTTAGGCCTATCGTGAGACTGGCCTTGGAAGCGAGTTTGTCCTTCCCTATTCCCATAGCTGAAATTGGGGTGATCGCGCCAACCGGGGTTATACGTGTTTGAATATGGGTCGTACTTCCTCGGGTTGGAAGCGTACCCCCCGATCGCATTCACCTCCTCCGCCTCGCGGGTTCTCCAATAATCTTTTTCAGCATACTTCCGATCTTGGCCACTTGGGCCCTCATCTCTGTCATCTCGTGACTCTGGGTCATCCCATGGACTTGTCCTTGGCCCCGAATACCAAACTGCTGCGAGTTTGCTGCCATATTCGCTATCAGCTGTTTGGCCTCAACCGGGGTCTTGTCGATCAAGGCCCCGCCGCTCGCTGCATCAATCATTTGTCGGTCGTGGGGCGTCTTCCCCTCGTAGAAATACTGTATAAGCAGTTGGTCGGCAATCTGATGGTGTGGGAAGCTTGCGCACAGGCGCCCAAATCGCTCCCAGTACTCGTGCAAGGACTCACCTACATCCTGGGTGATCCCGTAAATTCTCTTCCTCAGAGTAGTGGCCAAGGACGCAGGGAAATACTTCTCCAGGAATACCCTCTTCATGTCCTGCCACGTGGTGATCGATCCAGAGGCCAGATAATATAGCCAATCCTTGGCCTTGTCCTTGAGCGTGAAGGGGAATGCCCTCATGTTCAGCTGCTCCTCCGTGACTCCAGCGGGCTTCATCCCCGCGCAGACGCAGTGAAATTCCATCAGGTGTTTGTTCGCGTCCTCCCCTGCGTTGCCATGAAAAGAAGGTAACGGGTGAATTAAACCTTATTTTAACTCAAAGTTACCTGCTACCACGGGGTAGTTTATGCATAGGGGCTGCAGGTTCAGATCTGGCGCTGCCAGTTGTTTTAGCGTCCGCGGCGCATCACCTTGCGCCATCTCTTCAACCAAGAAGGGATTGCCTTCTTCTCCTTCAAACGGTCTTTGCCCCTCTCGGGCTTCTCTCCTTAACCGCCGCTCCTCTCTGTCGATTTCTGGGATTAACTGCAATCCACTAACCTCAGAGGAACGGGTCATACACAAACAAGAATTCAAACATACAATGTACAAACAGAAAAAAATTTCAGCCAACCATCAATCAATCAAATTCAAACTTCAATCATAATTTTAATCAAATTTGCCTTTTCCCCAGCAACGGCGCCAATTTTGGTGCGCGATATTTTGAATAATCGCTTAAATCTCAAGCTGTCGAGGCTTGCCAAAATACGATTTATAAGCCTATAACCAAGGCTTTGCAGCCAGTGGTAACAGGGTCGATCCAAGGAGAAGGTATGACTAAAATTACTATTAAAATTGGGAATTAACTAATTGATTGGTTTTGTAACGGGGGGATTTTTCAGCATGCAAAGGAATCTAATAAAGCGCTAACGGAAGAATAACAAGTAGAAAAACGCGTGCACGGTTTGGGAGTTTCAGGATTAATTGCTAGACAATTTCAGTTCATCATTTAATACAAAATTCATGGCATACAGTTTATGATACACACGGACGACTACCCGAGAAGCCCCAAGGTAGCCGGCTCCATAGATATTAATCAGACCACACAGTTCCGATTAAACGTTATCCAAAATTGCATTAAGGTGATCAGCCCTAAATTTATTCTAGACAGTCACTAGCTAACCTCGACGAACATTCAAGCATGTAATCTAATTGCTAGTAGATTTCCCGCAAACGCTGTATGCAATCAACAACTATCATACACGACTCGATACTCCGATTTAGTTTTATCTATCTGTGTTACTTAGTCGAGTAGTGAGAGGCACGACATCGCTATTCTTTAACATTCACAACATGCTAGAAGTTTCGAGTGTCAATCGTAAAATCCTAACACGTGCATAAGATTAAGCAAGATAGACAAATGTATATAAACAGTCACCAATATGCATTCAAAGCTTAGATTATCAAAACTAAAATGTCTAACAAAAATCTCTTAAACAATCCCCAAACCGTTCACCCTTACCTTAGCCGCCCATGGAACGGGTTGTCAATTCCGCTCCAACGTTGGCCATGGAAGGCGTCCTCTACAAGTTACAATAGAAAAGCTCAAAAACATGCCAACAATGGCTGAGCTAAAGGAAATCTAGAAGAAAAACGAGAGGAAGAAGAAGAGAAATCGCCCAAAATGTCAAGATGTTCTCTAAAATCCGCGCAGAAATCGTCTATTAAGCTACTGTAATCGACGTAGCGTCGAGACGCTAGGCCAGGGTCTCGACGCTGCGCCCTAATTAATCTGCGCGCGCCTCACGATGGCGTCGAGATGCTGGGCAGCGTCTCGACGCTGCCCCGATGATTTTCTTGCGCGCGCCTCCTCCGGAGCGTCTTGACGCCAAGCAGAGTCTCGACGCTTCGGCAGCGTCGAGCTAGCGTCTCGACGCTATCACTCGACGCTAGCTCTCGGGTTTTTGCAGCGTCGAGCCAGCATCTCGACGCTGGCTCTCGGGTTTGGGGCTGAAAAATTGCCTCTCCTAGGCGGTTTTGTCCAGTTTCTTCACGGATCAACTTCCCCTTTCCCGACGCACTCCCGGGGCGTTAAAACTCCACTTTTAGCTCTCGAACGGGTCCAACGGACGCACGAGCTCTTTGCCGCAATTCTCCTACAAACGAGATAGATTAATCAATTAAACGCGGACTAGATTAATCAATTAAACGCGGACTTTAGCTACAATTAGGAAGTATTTAATAGCTCCAAAATGGAGTTATCAGTATTACATGCTGGATGAGAAAAACTAGAGTATCAAATATTTCCATGGCTTTTCTCCCACTATCCTATTGTACAACTCGTAGTCCTAGACTCACTAGGTGCCCCTCGAACACTTTAGCCGTGAGGGACTTTGTAAACGGATCAACAATATTGTGCTCCGAGGCGACCAGAAAATGACCCCTAGGCGTTCTCCTAGCACGTTCATTAGCTTGCTTGTATAAATAGGTGTTTATGTCTTACTTGGATATGAGTGAACTAAAGATCTAATGCATGTAATCGAGAGATGCATGAGACTGAGCTAAAACGATGCATGATATGTTAATCTACTGGTGAATGATCGTAGTTAAGTGCCTATAGAGGAGTCTTAAGTCCACCTTGCTGCCTTACTTTAAATTAAAAACATTGCTAATTTACTGCTAGATTATTGCGAGAACCGCAATAAAACATTCCTGCTTTTTGCCTTAGTCTTTTTATTAGCTTTTTATCTTTGCGATTTTATTGCTAAATAATTGCGAGACCCGCAATTATTCTTCTTCACATTATAGCTTTATCTCTTTACTTGTTTGGCTTTTACACTCGTTTTCTTCTTGCATTCTTTATATTTCGGTACACCAACCCCAAATCTACCCAAGTTAAGATACCTTATCTAATTTAGCACCTCAACTCGTTAGTAACTAAACTCAATCTCTGTGGGAAAACGAATTAAAAAATACTTATCACTTGCTGTAGACCATGTATGCTTGCATGATCTGAGTGCTCTTCGCATTACATTTTATTTACACACTGAGCACGCAACACCTACGAATAGGCATAATTTTGAACGATGTTCCAACTTCCTTGGATTGGGCACCAACACATGTGCCAGACACCCCCAAATTTTGAAGTGACGTAAACTACCTTTACGCCCTCTCCATAACTCATAAGGTGTTTTTGAAACACTCTTAGAGGGAACCATGTTCAAAATATATACAGCAGCCTCTACTGCATATCCCCAAAACGAACTAGGTAGTTGAGCATAGCTCATCATAGATCGAATCATGTCTAACAGGGTTCCATTTCTCCTTTCGGACACACCGTTCTGCTGCGGTGTTCCGGGTGCTGAGAGTTGGGATACTATTCCATGTTCTATCATATAGTCCTGTAATCCTAAATCCATATACTCTCCACCTCGATCTGATCGGAGTGTTTTAATCGTTTTACCTAATGTGTTCTCAACCTGCGTGTCCTAAGAAACTTCTAATGGCTTTCACATTATGAGGTTCCACTAACTTCTCTATTATTTCAATCTTGGCCCTATCGACCTCTACTCCTGCTCTAGACACTCTATGACCTAGGACTATCCCATCTTCCACCATGAAGTGGCACTTTTCCCAATTAAGGACTAGGTTAGTCTCCTCACACCTAGCCAGGACTTGTCCTAAGTTCTCTAAACAGTTTGTGAATGAATCACCAAAGACTGAGAAGTCATCCATAAATATCTCTAACATGGATTCATCTAAGTCAGAGAAGATTGCCAACATGCACCTTTGGAACGTTGCTGGTGCATTGCATAAGCCAAAAGGCATTCTGCGAAAGGAAAATGTTCCAAAAGGGCAAGTGAAGGTGGTCTTTTCCTGGTCCTTGGGGTCTATAGTGATCTGGTTATATCCTGAATAACCGTCTAGAAAGCAGTAATAAGCTCTACCAACTATCCTATCTAACATTTTGTCAATAAATGGTAAAGGGAAGTGGTCCTTTTTTGTTTCCTTATTCAATTTCCTATAGTCCATGCAGACTCTCCATCCTGTAATAGTTCTAGTTGGAATCAGTTCATTGTACTCATTCGCTACTAAAGTCATCCCCCCCTTCTTAGGTACACATTGTATAGGACTCACCCACTGACTACTAGCTATAGGGAAGATTACACCTGCATCTAACCACTTTATGATTTCTTTTTTTACTACCTCTTTCATATAGGGGTTCAACCTACGTTTGTGATCTACTCGGGGTGTATGCTCTTCCTCTAATATTATTTTATGCATGCAGTAAGAAGGGCTAATGCCTCTAATGTCAGCAATAGTCCATGCAATAGCCTTTTTATGCTGCCAAAGTAATAATATCAGTTCATCCTCATGCTTTTCACTCAATTTAGAAGAAATAATCACAGGCATAGTATCATTACTTCCTAGATATGCATACTTGAGGTGAGTGGGTAAAGGTTTCAATTCTAAGATAGGTGGATGCTCAATGGATGGTTCTAATGGATTCAAGGATCTGTCAGTCAGGTCTTTATTTATACAAACATGCTGTGTTTTATCTACAGGTATATCCATTATCTCAGAAACATTTAAATCAGTTAAATCTAATTGTACATATTCATTAGCATGCTTAGTTAATAATTCATGCTCCAGCTGTTCTTCCATCAGTGAATCTACAATGTCCATGCTAGCACAAGATTCAGAGTCAGAGGGGTGCCTTAAGGCTTTAAAAACACTAAATTTGACCTCATCATCATGAACCCTCATAGTGAGCTCACCTTTCTGGACATCTATCAGGGCCCTACCTGTGGCTAGAAATGGTCTGCCTAATAGGATGGGGACCTCCTTGTCTGCTTCATAATCCAGGATGATGAAATCTGCAAGGAAAATAAACTTGTCAACCTTTACAAGAATATCCTCAATCTTACCCTCAGGGTATGCTATGGATCTGTCTGCAAGTTGTAAGGTGACAGTGGTGGGACGTGCTTCTCCTATTCCTAGCTGGCGGAATAGTGATAGGGGCATGAGGTTTATGCTGGCTCCCAAGTCACAAAGAGCTCTGCCCACGTGCTTGCCTCCTAGCTCTACTAGTAAGGTGAAGGAACCAGGATCCTTCTCCTTTTTGGGTAGCTTGTTCTGGAGTATGGCACTGCACTCCTCAGTGAGATTCACTATTTCAAATTCACCAATAATTTTTTTGTTAGTGATTATATCCTTTAAAAACTTAACATAAGAGGGCATAGACTGTAAAACTTCTACAAAAGGAATATTAACATGCACTTGTTTAAGAATTTCTAAGAATTTATTAAAGTGCACTTCCTGTTCTTGTTTTTTCTTTAGCCTTCGAGGGAATGGAGGTGGTGGCACATATGCAGGCACTTCAGGTCGCCTCAGGATAGGTGGAGGCCTTGGAATTTCTTCTATCTCTTCTATGATTGGCTCCAGCCTTGCTCCTGATGTGCTTGTTGAGGGTTGACCTTGGTTTGGCAGAGACTCCAGTGGAGCACTAGACTCATTGTTCTCTACTCCATTTGGGGCTTCTTTAGTGTTGCTCACCAATGGTCTCCCACTTCTAAGTTCAATTGCTTGAACTTGTTCCTTACCATCTCTCCTTGGCACCTCAGTGTCAGCAGGTGTTGCGTGCTCAATGTGTTAATAAGAATAAGCAAGAAGGTAGAGAGAGCACTCAGGACATGCAAGCATACATGGTCTCACAACAAGTAGTAAGTATATTTCATTCGTTTTTTCCACAGAGACTTATTTTTAGCTATTCACGAAGTGTATTTGTTAAGAAAGAAGGGGTGCATTTGATGGGGTAGAATTGGTTTTTAATTATCTAATTTTTGCTGAATGTGTAAAGGAATGCAACATAAACAAATGCAAGTTGAAATTAGACTCAAAAGACAAGAGATGGAATTAATAAACGAAGAAGAAAACAGCTAAACAGAATGGTAACTTAGCAGAATTGCGGACACCGCAATGTTATCGCAATTGTAAAAACAGCAAACGTGTGTAAAATGGAGAATTAAGGGCTACTAACGACTATCCTATAGGCATTTTAATACGATCCCCAAGCATTAAATCAACTCTCTATGCATCAAACTCACTCTATCTCATGTATCGTCCGATTCCATGCATTAGATTCTTTAGTTTACTCAACTCAAAGTAAGGTCTTAAGCATCTTGTTAAAACAGAAGTGTTTAGTCTGTACTAGGGAAACGCCTATTCCTAGGCCGTTTCCTGGTTACCATGAAAGGCTAGCATGATTATACGACTCTGAACTCTTACTCCTTCCAGAGGTTAGGAGTTCTTTGGACAAAATGGATGGCCAATCGAAATTGCCCGTGGGATGAAGCTTACATACAATCAATGGTTCGAGAGCTATCCTACATGCTTGGTTCACGTTTTTTAGCCTATAGTTCTGTCATTAGCATGCCCCTAAGTGACTTAGCTACTCATGGATATATAGAGAACAGAAGTATAAGATAAAACAGACATGCTTAGAAGGGAAATGTACTCAAAACAGTAGGACAAAACCGTAGCAGCAGAAGATGGAAACTGTGAAATGAAGACTTGTAATTTGATTACTTTGAATGTTTGAACGAACAAAGGGAAACTTAAAGTAAATAATCCAAAGACAGAAAGCAACGAAATGAAGTAGACTAATCACTAAACCAGAAGCGATAACTAAACAATGCTGGAAATGAGAAAGGAAAGACAAAAAGCAGTAAATGGTGCTTGAAAGCCTCGTTGCAGTCGCCTCGAATGAAGGGGATGAAAGGTCAGCCTTGCTTGGATGAATCCAATCGAGAGAGAAGAAGAATCTCCTCTCCTTTCTATCAGATTATCGATTCCAACAGCTGAGACTCTCACTCCAACAGACGGCAAAGGAAAACAGGGAGAAAAGATGGACTGCGAGAAGACTTCTACGCTTTCGGATGATGCTTGAACCTCCGACTTTGGCCCCCTTTTATAGTAGTTTGCAGGTGCGTTTGGGCCAAGGAGAACCATCAATCTTCAACGTCATATATCAGAATGGATGGAGGAGAAAGAACGAATCCCTGAAATCACGGAAATTAACAGAAAAAGATCAGTCAACTTACGGTTTTCACTTGAATAATTGCGGCTTCAGCAATGTTTTCGCAATGCTGTCGCAATGCAGTTTTTTCATTCTTTTCCTTCGGTTTTCAACCCTTTTCTTTCCTATTGTGCATAAGTCCTAATTTAGCTACCTTCTTCTTATTCTCATATTTAAGCATAGGTTTAGGCTAAATGCTATCAAAAACACCTAAAAGTGTGCATCTTCCTAAGCTAAATGGGTCCTAAATAAGTCACTTTCAGAGACTTAACACACCCCCAAACTTAAGGTTTTGCTTGTCCTCAAGCACACTAAGGACTTACCTAGGCTGCTGTTTCACCTTCTTCAACCACTTAATAACTCCCCTATATCCCTATCTATAGCACTGCTGTCCTGTGACACACTTCTAAGCTTAAAACTACCCTCTTATCTAGCTTCTTCTGACTTCGCCTGCCTAACACTCTTTCTGTTTTCATTAACTTCCTACAACTGATCTATTTACTTTTGTCATATCATGCCACTATCCCTAAGGTTTCAAATTCTGCCTAGCTTTACCTCAGCCTCAGTACATGCTTCTAGCTTTATTTTTAATGTGTCTAGGATTCCTTAGAGTCATGCCAGTCTTAGTATTAACGGTGACAGTAGTACTTTTAAAGAACAACCTAAACCCTGGCATCACTACATTGGATAAACACTCATCTCCCTAAACAACCCTACGAGTTACAACTTTGTGCTTAGCTAATTGAGGATCAGAGTTCTTTTTAAATAGGACACCTAAGCCACAAAGTTATAACTCCTAGGTATACATTCTTCTTCCCTATTTTTTCCTTTTTCTTACTTAGGTGGGGCCTATCCTTTGGTTGCCTTTTGATGCAATGCCACTTGTGGGTCACACACTTGGCACTGATTACTTAGCAACCTCAGAGAGACCCCCCTCTTTATTCTATTTTTCATTTTTTTTTTTTTCAGTTCATCATTTTTTTGTAAAGGAGAAGAAGAATGCTTATGTTTCTAAGGGAGAGAGGAATGTTCCTAGGCCTAGGGTGGCCTCCCCCAAACTTCAACTACTCATTGTCCCCAATGAGTGTCTGAGGTGGCACACCCCCAAACTATCCTAGAAGCATCTAGTCTAAGGTAAAACAAAGAGAATCTAAAAACCCTAGGCATAGACAGAACATTTAAAAGAAAATATCACAGCAGCAGTAATTTTAAAAAAAAACAGACAGTTAAGGGCTTAAAGCTGTGCATGCTGAGCTTTTTAGAGGTTGATTTAAACTATCAAAGGGTGTCCTATGACACTCATCCAGCATGCATTTAGATAAGCTATATAAGGTAGTCATGTTAGCAGCAAAAGATAGAATTTAAACAGATCACAGCCTAGCTAAACAGACAGTCCAAAACATGCTTTCAGTAATAAAAATTGCGGGGACCGCAATTATTTCGCAATTAAGTCAGGGCAAATATAACAGTGATTAAGGCCCCTAAGCATGCTCTTTCTAGTCATTCAAGCTCTCTAAAAATAAAACAAAACTACCCTACCTAGTCACCTATCATCAAGCTATACTAAGCAAAATTAAAAACACAAAACTAAGCATCTAAAACAGATCAAAAGTGTACTAAAAACAGCATAATTCACATAGGCTATCAGAAAGCAGAAAATTGTTTTTTTTCTAAGGGAACAGCAATACTCCCTTCAGTGCAATTCAAACCAGCACTCAAACGTCTTCATCCTCATCAGGTTGCCGTGGTCGTGGGGGCACCCATGGAGTCAGGAGATTCGTAGGGAAGTCAGGGAAGATGCATCCAAGTTGGTCTGCAACTTCCTTGTCCCGAGCCTGCGTATAAGTGGCCCATTGAGCCATTCTCCGCTGCATATCCATCAGGCAGGCCATGGATAGGGACTGATCAGCAGCCAGCCTATCCAGTTCAAACTCCATATTCCCCTTTCTCTTCAGCCTCAAACTAGCAGGCAGCTCCAAGTGGCCCGTGTAAGCCATCTGCTGCTCCATCCGCTCAATGGGGACTCCTGCAAGCAAACATAGCTTGGTTATGGTGTTAGGGAAAAACAGTGGTCCCTTACCTTTCTTGGCGCACTCAGCAATTGCAGCTGACATAATTTCCCCCACATTGACCGTGAGACCTCGCATAATGGCGTAGACCAGCAGCGATCTGCTCTGGTTGATGGTCGTCTCATGGGTCACAGGGGCCAGCTTCCTCCGTACAAAGGCAAACCATACAGCTGCCTTTGCGGTCAGGTTGGCACTCATGAGAGTGTGCCTCCCATTGCGTGATACAGTCCACGCTGCTTCAGGTTGGCCAATGGTTCGAATGGCCTCCTCCAGCACTGCCTCAGTAGGCTCATCAACGATCCGTGCATAATCGGTGTATCTTTGGCCCTTGAGGCCATAAGCTTCGTTGATGGCTTTTGCTGAGTAGTCCACCTCTACTCCTCTCACCACAGAGAGCCCCTCTTCAGAGTTTCGCAGGTTGGCGTAGAAGTCGTATACCATGCTCGTGTAGGCTGGATTAGGTGGCCTGCACAACTCCTCCCAGCTATGATTTATGATTCCTGCGCGCAAGAACTGCGGCAGGTCAGCAAGTCTGTCGAGGAAGCCTTTCTCGTGCAGCAACTCCCTCTTCCTCAGCTCAACGCCCCTGGACTCAGCGTCAGATGAAACATACCTCACTGACTGAGGCTCATCTTCAGGGTAAAGCTTGGCTTTCCCTTTATCTGCTGGCTTGGCTGACTCTGCAGCCTCAACTTTGAGTCGTTTGAGCGATGGCTCAGTGCTCTCCTTCTATGATGAAGGCACCTTCTTAGCCTTCTTCTTCTTTAGTTTCTTGGATCGCTTGGCTTTAAGGATCTTGGCCTTCTTCTTCTTCTTTAGCTTTGCCTCAATGTAGATCTGCTGCAGGCATGCCCCCAGCGTCTCTTCCATGGAATCATCCTGCTGTGCAGGACTCTCTGGGCTAGCTTCCCTTGCAGGCGAGAAGACCTCGTCTTCACCACCTTCCCCACTGCCCTGAGTGGATTCCTGGTACTCCCCATAGGGGAATTCAGGGTCAGGCCGTGGAGGCGTGTGCGAAGGTGTGGCACTCTGCTCTGCCGTAGGCGTCTGCACGGAATTCAGTGGTGAAGACGGCGTCTCAGGGCTCTGTGCAGGCGGCGATGATGAAAGCTCTGGGCTACGCACTGGTTCAGATGGTGAAGGGCTGTGCGCAGGTGAGGCAGATGGCGTCGAACCCTTTTTGGTTGACTCGTGGGACGCACGATCCGTTTCTTGACTCTCCACAGAGGGAGTCTTTGCTTTGCTTGGTCCGGCGGCCGTCTCGACACTCCACCGGCGCTTCTTGGGCGTGCCCGCTGGTTCAGAAGGGCCAGCAGGGATTTCTGTGACAACCCTCCACTTCTTCCTACGGATCGGAAGTTTGGGAAGAGGTCCGGTGCGTACAGCACCAGCATCTGCAAGGGTAAGAAGTGCTTCCCTCGCAGCCGCTTCAGCTGCGTCATCAGCCCTCTTCTTGGCTGCAGATCTTTCTGCCCGTGTGAACACCATTGTTGGATCTTGGAGATTTGGAGAGAAGAATCAAAGATGAAAAGAATCGCAGCTTTCTTGGAAATCAGAGAGTGGGAGAATCGTATCGATCGAGCACCTTCCAACGGCTATAAAGGAAACGGATAAATCCCAACGGCTATTTTTTTGCGGATCCTGCAATTCCAGCGCAATTTTAGGGATTTTTTTTCATCTAAATGGCAAACTTTGCTCGTCCGTATCTTTTATTTGACTCGATCGTTTCTTGATTTTTAAAGCTGGAATTACTCTCCTTGATTCCCTCTTTCGATTCCCTACAAAAAGAAATAAAAGCAACATTAAATTCGTAATTAAAATCACACAACAAAACATACAAACGATAACCGGAAAATTGCAAAAAATAAACTAAGGCATGAGCCTTATGTTGACGAGCACAGCAATCACTCGTCCTCTCTCGTTCTTTTTTCATGCTTCAGTCAAGAGGAAGGCCGAGAGAGTCTTCACATCTCCTTCCTCATAGTAGTGCTTCAACCTTGCACCATTAACCATAAATGGTTGGCCTTGCTGCAAGTTCTTTATCTCTATGGCACCATGAACAAACACATTAGTAATCACAAATGGACCTGACCATCTAGACTTAAGTTTCCCTGGAAATAGTTTCAACCGTGAGTTAAACAACAAGACAAGTTGACCCTTCTTAAAATCCTTAACTCTAAGTCTACTATCGTGCCAAATCTTGGTCTTTTCCTTATACATTTTAGCATTTTCATAGGCCATATGTCTAAGCTCATCAAGCTCATGTAATTGCAAAGACCTCAGTGTACCTGCATCCTTGACACAAAAATTCAATTCCTTCATGGCCCAAAATGCTTTGTTTTTTAACTCAAGTGGTAAGTGACAAGTCTTGCCATATACCAGCCTATAAGGAGACATACCTAGGGGTGTCTTATATGCTGTCCTATAAGCCCAAAGTGCATCCTCAAGCTTAAAGGACCAGTCTTTCCTATTAGGTTTGACCACTTTTTCTAGGATGTTCTTAATTTCCCTATTTGAAATTTCAGCCTGTCCATTCGAGTGTGGGTGATAGGGAGTGGCTACTCTATGTCTAATGTTATATTTAGCCAACACTCTCTCCATAGCCTTGTTAATGAAATGTGACCCCTCATCACTAATGATGGCACGAGGTGTCCCAAACCTAGTAAAAATGTGCCTATGCAAGAAGTTGGTGACTGTTTTAGCATCATTATTAGGACATGCTTTGGCTTCTACCCACTTGGACACATAGTCCACTGCTACTAATATGTAAAGGTTACCTGATGATGGAGGGAATGGCCCCATGAAGTCAATGCCCCACACATCAAAGAGCTCCAACTCTAAGATGTAGGTGAGGGGCATCTCATCCTTTCGACTGAGGTTACCTGTCCTTTGGCATTCATCACAGCTGTGGGCATAGTTGTGGGCATCCTTGAAGATTGTTGGCCAATAGTAGCAACTCTGAAATACCTTTGCAGCTGTTCTTTGGCCACCAAAGTGTCCACCATAAGGAGCTGCGTGACAGTGCTGCAGCACAGACTTCGCTTCAGTAGCTGAAACACACTTCCTTAGCAAGCCATCAGCACAGGTTCTGTAAAGTGTGGGGTCATCCCAGATGAATTTTCTTGCTTCATGAAGGAACCTGTTCTTCTCTTGTCCTCCCTTGAAAACTGGTAATACCTGTGATGCACGGAAGTTAGCAATGTCAGCAAACCAAGGTTCCTCATCGTTATCACGATGAGTCAAAACAAAGACATGTTCATCAATAAAAGCATCAGAAATTGCGGGCTCCGCAATTTTTTCGCAATTGTGCTGCAATCGAGAAAGGTGATCTGCAACCACATTTTCACATCCTTTCTTGTCTCGAATGTCCAAATCAAATTCCTGCAGCAATAACACCCACCTAATCAACCTAGGCTTGGCATCAGCCTTCCTCATAAGGTATTTCAAGGCAGAATGGTCAGTGTATATGTTAAGTCTCTGAAAGTGACTTATTTAGGACCCATTTAGCTTAAGAAGATGTACACATTTAGGTGTTTTTGTGAGCATTTAGCCAAAACCTATGCTTTAATATGAGAATTAGAAGAAGGTAGCTAATATAGGACTTATGCACAATAGGTAGGAAAAGGGGTGAAAACCGAAGAAAAGAATGAAAAAATAACCCTTGCGAATGCATTGCGGAATAATTGCGGTGGCCGCAATTATTCAAGTTAAAACCGTAAGTTGGCTGACATTTTTCTGTTTAGATCCGACTTTTCAGGGATTCGTTCTTTCTCCTCCACCCATTCTGATATACGACGTTGAAGATTGATGGTTCTCCTTGGCCCAATCGCACCTGCAAACTACTATAAAAGGGGGCCAAAGTCGGAGGTTCAGTCATCATTCAACGTGCAGAAGTCTTCTCACAGTCCACCACTTCTCTCGATTTTCCCTTGCCGTCTGTTGGAGTGAGGTTCTCAGCTTTTGGAGTCGATAATCTGATAGGAAGGAGAGAAGATTCTTCTTCTCTCTCGATTGGATTCATCCAAGCACGGCTGAATTCTCATCACCATCATTCGAGGCGACTGCCACGAAGATTTCCAGCACACCTTTACTGTTTTCTGCTCTTTCCTTCTCAATTCCATTTCTGTTCAATGTTGTTCTTAGCTTA
Organism: Herpetospermum pedunculosum; assembly: GCA_028017165.1. NCBI lineage: Eukaryota > Viridiplantae > Streptophyta > Magnoliopsida > Cucurbitales > Cucurbitaceae > Herpetospermum > Herpetospermum pedunculosum. The sequence goes on along the minus strand of JAPQWQ010000075.1, from coordinate 2,417,135 downwards.
GTCATTTACTTATTGCATTTCGTTGTTGTCTGCTTTGAATTCATTCTGTTTAAGCTTTCCTTTGTCATTCAAACACTTGAAGTAATCAAAGTAAGTTTCTGCATTTCACAGTTATTCCTTATTCTGCTACGAGTTTGGCTTGCTGTTTTACACACTTTTCCCTTCTAAGCATGTCTACTTTATCTTATATTTCTGTTCTTCATATATCCATGAGTAACTAAATTCACTTAGGGGCATGCTAATGACAGAACTATAGGCTAAAAAACGTAAGTCAAGTAGGTAGATCAACACTCGAACATTGATTGTATGTAAGCTTCATCCCACGGGCAATTTCGATTGGCCATCCATTTTGTCCAAAGAACTCCTAACCTCTGGAAGGAGTAAGAGTTCAGAGTCATATAATCATGCTAGCCTTTCATGGTAATCAGGAAACGGCCTAGGAATAGGCGTTTCCCTAGTATAAACTGAACACTCCTGTTTTAACAAGATGCTTAAGACCTTACTTTGAAGTCGAGTAAACTTGAGTCTCTCATGCATGGAATCGGACGATACTTGAGATAGAGTGAGTTTAATGTATAGAGAGTTGATCCAAAGCTTGATAATCGTAATAAACTGCCTATAGGATAGTCATTAGTAGCCCTTAATTCACCCATTTAACCAGTTTCGCTGCCATTTAATTGCGGATTAATTGCGGCTCTCGCAATTCTGCTAAATTGCTTACTGTCTAGCTGTTTTCTTCTTCGTTTATTGATTCCATCTCTTGTTCTTTAAGCCTGATTTTTACTTTAATTTGTTTATGGCATATTCCTTTATACATTCAGCAGAAAGTAGTTAATTAAAAACCAATTTTATCCCATCAAATCCATCCCATCTTTCTTAACAAACACACTTCGCGAATAGCTAAAAACAAGTCTCTGTGGAAAAAACGAATTAAATATACTCATTACTTGCTGTAAGACCATGTATGCTTGCATGTTCTAAGTGCTCTCTCTACCCTTTTGCATATTTATCTTTACACATTGAGCACGCAACAAGTTTTTGGCGCCGCTGCCGGGGACTTATTTTTAAGTGAAAACGAAGTTGTTAAGTTTAAGAAAACCAAGTTTATCATTGAGTGAAACTAATCTGTTTCATTTCTTTTGCAGGTACTGTTAAGGTAGTTTATGAGTGAGCGTTCACATAGTAATTTAGAGTTCGATCCTGAACCTGAAAGATCACTTCGAGCTAGAAACAAAGCAAAGAAACGCCTCTTTAAACAACCTCCTATACCTCAAATCGTACCTGAAACCAAAGAAATGGGCGATTTAGTTCCAAATCCGGCACCTGCCATTCGCAACCCCATAGAAATAGCGAATGACAAGAATAGTGCCATTCTTTCATATCTAGTACCTATGCCTGGGGAGCTGAATCCCAGCATAATCCGTCCTGAAATCACTGCCCACTCTTTCGAGTTAAAGCCAGTGATGTTCCAAATGTTGTCCACTGTGGGACAATTCTTTGGAATAGAAAATGAGGACCCCCATAATCACCTTAGAAACTTCCTAGGAGTTAGTGACACCTTCCTAATCCCTGGAGTTTCCCAAGAGGCCCTGAGGCTATATCTTTTCCCTTACTCTTTGAGGGACAAAGCCAAAACATGGCTAAATTCTTTACCCTCAGGATCTGTTCGCAATTGGACAGATTTAGCAGAAAAATTCCTAGTCAAATACTTTCCACCTGATAGGAATTCTACTTTCCGTGATGACATAGTCAAATTCAAACAAGCTCCAAGTGAGTCTCTTCACGAAGCTTGGACTAGATTTAAAGATCTTCTCGTTAAATGTCCACACCATGGCATTCCATGGTGTATTCAAATAGAAGTTTTCTTTAAAGGATGCAACCCCAGCACCAGACAAGTCTTAAATTCATCTGCTGGAGGTTCCATGTTGTCCAAGAGTTACAACGAAGCTTATGAGATCTTGGAGAAGATCTCAACATCTCATTGTAGATGGTCAGACGATCCTGTAGAGCCAACTAGAGCTCAAGACAAGGATGCTCTAAGCGCCATGAGCACCCAAATAAATGCCCTGACCAACTTAGTTAAGCAAATGGCTCAGGCCAATCTCCAAACCAGTGCCAATACCGCCACAGCCATGTCAATGGGCACTCAACCAAGTCAAGGCGAGGCACCAATCTGTGGATTCTGTGGGGAAGGACACCCTTATGAATACTGTCCTGGGAATCCATCCTCGGTCTGCTATGTAGGAAGTCAGCAGCAACCTAGGAATAACCCCTACTCACAAACTTACAATCCTGGTTGGAGAAACCACCCTAACCTGTCATGGGGTGGCCAGCAAAACACTAACCAAAATCCTAACCAACCAAGGCCGAGTGGAACACCTGGTTTCACTCCCCAACATAACCAGTCAATGTACCAAAAACCTTATAATCAACCTGTAGGATCTTCTGTAGAAAACCTACTCAAAGAGTATATAGCTAAAAATGATGCTACTCTTCAGAGCCAGCAAGCTACCCTTAGGAGCCTGGAAAACCAAATAGGCCAGTTAGCCAATGAACTTAAAAGTAGGCCCCAAGGTAGACTCCCTGCTGATACCGAGGTACCAAGGAGAGATGGCAAAGAACAAGTTCAAGCAATTGAACTTAGGAGTGGAAGACCATTGGTGAGCATTACAAAAGACACACCAAAGAGAGTAGAGAACACTGAGTCTAGTGCTCCACTGGAGTCTCTGCCAAGCCAAGGTCCACCACCAACTAGCACATCAGGAGCTAGGTTAGAGCCAATTGTAGAGGACGTAGAAGAAATTCCAAGGCCTCCACCTATCCTAAAGCGTCCTGACGTGCCTGCTTATGTGCCACCACCTCCTTATCCTCGAAGACTGAAGAAGAAGCAGGAACAGGAAGTTCATTTTAATAAATTTTTAGAAATACTTAAGCAAGTGCATGTGAACATTCCTTTTGTAGAGGTTTTACAGTCTATGCCTTCATATGTAAAGTTTTTGAAGGATATCATTACTAACAAAAAGATAATTGGTGAGTTTGAAACAGTAAACCTCACCGAGGAGTGCAGTGCCATCCTCCAAAACAAGCTGCCCAAGAAGGAGAAGGATCCTGGTTCCTTCACCTTACCTGTAGAACTTGGAGGCAAGCATGTGGGCAGAGCGCTTTGTGACCTGGGCGCCAGCATAAATCTCATGCCCCTGTCCCTATTCCGCCAGTTGGGAATAGGAGAAGCACGTCCAACTACTGTCACTTTACAGCTAGCAGACAGATCCATCGCATATCCAGAAGGTAAGATTGAGGATATTCTAGTTAAAGTTGACAAATTCATTTTTCTTGCAGATTTCATTGTCCTGGACTATGAGGCAGACAAGGAGGTACCCATCCTGCTAGGTAGGCCATTTCTAGCCACAGGTAGGGCACTAATAGATGTGCAAAAAGGTGAGTTAACTATGAGAGTTCATGATGAAGAGGTAAAATTTAGTGTTTACAAAGCTTTAAAATACCCCTCTGATTCTGAGTCTTGTGCTAGCATGGATGTTATTGACTCACTTATGGAAGAACAATTAGAGCATGTCTTATTAACCAAACATGCTAGTGAATATGTACAAATAGATGTAGATGATCTAAATGTAGCTGACATAATGAACATGCCTGTAAATAACCCTCAGCATGTATGTATGAATATAGATTTAACTGATAGAACTATTAACCCTCTGAAGCCCTCCATTGAGCATCCACCTGTTCTAGAACTGAAACCACTACCTACTCACCTCAAATATGCATATCTAGGAGATAATGACACACTGCCTGTAATTATTTCTTCTAAGCTAAGTGAACAGCATGAGGTTGATTTAATTTTACTGCTTAAGCAACATAGGAAGGCTATAGCATGGTCTATTGCTGATATTCGAGGCATTAGCCCTTCCTATTGCATGCACAAAATTATATTAGAGGAAGAGCACACACCTAGGGTAGATCACCAGCGTAGGTTAAACCCCTCTATGAAAGAGGTAGTGAAGAAAGAAATAATAAAGTGGTTAGATGCAGGAGTAATTTTCCCCATAGCTAGTAGCCAGTGGGTGAGCCCCATCCAATGTGTACCTAAAAAGGGGGGAATAACTGTGGTAGTCAATGAGAATAACGAACTAATTCCAACAAGGACTGTCACAGGGTGGAGGGTATGTATGGATTACAGAAAACTAAATAAAGAAACTAAAAAAGACCATTTCCCCATACCGTTTATTGACCAGATGCTAGACAGAATAGCTGGTAGAGCCTACTACTGTTTCCTAGATGGCTATTCAGGCTACAATCAAATAACTATAGACCCTAAGGATCAAGAGAAGACCACCTTCACTTGCCCTTTTGGAACGTTTGCCTTCCGCAGAATGCCTTTTGGCTTATGCAATGCACCGGCAACTTTCCAGAGGTGCATGATGGCAATCTTCTCTGAGTTGGATGAGTCCATGATAGAAATATTCATGGATGACTTCTCAGTCTTTGGGGACTCATTTAAAACCTGTCTAGAAAACCTAGGACAAGTCCTGACTAGGTGTGAGGAGACTAACCTAGTCCTGAATTGGGAAAAGTGCCATTTTATGGTAGATGAAGGGATTGTCTTAGGACATCGAGTGTCAAGGGCGGGTGTAGAAGTGGATAGGGCGAAAATCGAGGTCATAGAGAAGTTGGTAGAGCCCCAGAATGTCAAGGCTATTAGGAGCTTCCTAGGACATGCTGGCTTCTATAGAAGGTTCATCAAGGACTTTTCTAAGATAGCCAAGCCTCTATGTGAGCTACTAGAGCTAGGTAGGCCATTCATCTTCTCTACGGAATGTGTAGTAGCTTGGAAAACCCTTAAGGAAGCACTGGTCACAGCACCAATCATAGTAGGACCAAATTGGGATCTCCCATTTGAGATGCTATGTGATGCCAGTGACTATGCTGTAGGAGTCATGTTAGGACAGAAGATTGACAAGCTCACACATCCTGTCTATTATGCGAGTAAGACCTTGAATGAGGCCCAATGTAACTATACAACTACAGAGAAAGAGATGCTTGCTGTAGTATTTGCTTGTGAAAAATTTAGGAACTATATTGTAGGAACTAGGACCATTGTATATACTGACCATTCTGCTTTAAAATATCTAATGAGAAAGGCTGATGCTAAGCCTAGACTAATTAGATGGGTGTTATTGCTGCAGGAATTCGATTTGGACATTCGGGACAAGAAGGGATGTGAAAACGTGGTTGCAGATCACCTGTCTCGATTGCAGCACAATTGCGAAAAAATTGCGGACCCCGCAATTTCTGATGCTTTTATAGATGAACATATCTTTGCTTTAACTCATCGTGATAACGATGAGGAACCTTGGTTCGCTGACATTGCTAACTTCCGTGCAGCACAGGTATTACCAGTGTTCAAGGGAGGACAAGAGAAGAAGAGGTTCCTCCATGAAGCAAGGAAATTCATCTGGGATGACCCCATACTTTACAGGACCTGTGCTGATGGGTTGTTGAGGAAGTGTGTTACAGCTGCTGAAGCGAAGTCTGTGCTACAGCACTGTCATTCATCTCCTTATGGTGGGCACTTTGGTGGACAAAGGACAGCTGCCAAGGTATTTCAAAGTGGCTACTACTGGCCAACAATCTTTAAGGACGCCCACAACTATGCCCACAACTGTGACGAGTGCCAAAGGACAGGTAACCTCAGTCGTAAGGATGAGATGCCCCTCACCTACATCTTGGAGTTAGAACTCTTTGATGTATGGGGCATTGATTTCATGGGACCCTTCCCTCCATCATCAGGTAACTTGTATATTCTGGTAGCAGTAGACTACGTGTCAAAGTGGGTAGAAGCTAAGGCCTGTCCTAATAATGATGCTAAGACAGTCACTAATTTCTTGCATAGACACATTTTCACTAGATTTGGGACTCCTCGTGCTATCATTAGTGATGAGGGGTCACATTTCATTAATAAGGCTATGGAGAAGATATTGGCTAAATATAACATTAGACATAGGGTAGCTACTCCCTACCACCCACACTCAAATGGCCAAGCTGAGATTTCCAATAGGGAGATAAAGAACATTCTAGAGAAGGTAGTTAAGCCTAATAGGAAGGACTGGTCTTTCAAGCTTGAGGATGCACTTTGGGCTTATAGAACAGCATATAAGACACCTCTAGGAATGTCTCCCTATAGGTTGGTATATGGCAAGGCTTGCCACTTGCCACTTGAGTTGGAGAACAAGGCATTTTGGGCCATGAAAGAATTAAATTTTTGTGTGAAGGATGCAGGGACATTAAGATCTTTACAGCTGCATGAACTTGATGAGCTTAGGCACATGGCCTATGAGAATGCCAAGATGTACAAAGAAAAGACAAAAATATGGCATGACAGTAGACTCAGGATCAAAGATTTTAAGAAAGGCCAACTTGTATTATTATTTAACTCACGCTTAAAGCTCTTTCCAGGCAAATTAAAGTCTAGATGGTCCGGTCCATTTATTATTACTAATGTCTTTGTTCATGGTGCCATAGAGATTAAAAACTTACAGCAAGGACAGCCATTTATGGTCAATGGTGCTAGGTTGAAGCACTACTATGAGGAGGGGGATGTAAAGACTCTCTCAGCCTTCCTCCTACATGAAGCATGAAGTTAGAAACGAGAGAGAACGAGTGGTTCCTGTGCTCGTTTAGTCAAGGCCAATGCCTTAGTTTATTTTTTCTGTTTTTATCGATGATCGTTTGTACGTTTTGTGGTGTAATTTTAATTACGTATTTAATGTTTGTTTTGTTTGTTTTTGTAGGGAATCGAAAGAGGGAATCAAGGGGAGTAAATCGCACTTTAAAAATCAAGATTCGGTTGGGCCAAATGAAAGATACGGGCGATCAAAGTTTGGATTTTGTATGAAATCTTGTCCCTAGAATTGCGAAAATATTGCTGACTCCGCAAAAAGAGCCGTTGGGATTTCATCCGTTGCTTTTATAGCCGTTAGAAGGCGCCCGTTTGATACGATCTTCTCATTCTTTGCTCTCCAAGATTTCTGCGATTCTCTCCACCTTTGATCTCTCTCTCCAAACCTCCAAGATTCGACCATGGTTTCCACTAGGGCTGAGAGATCCGCCGCCAAGAAGAAGGCCGACGACGCAGCTGAAGCGGCTGCGAGGGAAGCGCTTCTCACCCTTGCTGATCAGGGTGCTGTACGCACTGGCCGTCTTGGCAAGCTTCCTATTCGTAGGAAGAAGTGGAGAGTGGTAACTGAAATCCCTGCTGGCCCATCTGAGCCAGTGGGTACGCCAACGAAGCGCCGGTGGACTGTCAAGACTGCCGCCGGACCAAGCAAATCCAAGACTCCCTCTGTGGCGAGTCAAGAAACTGATCGTGCATCCCACGAGTCAGCTAAAGAAGGTGCGACGCCGTCTGCATCACCTGTGCGCAGCCCTCTGCCGTCTGAATCACCTGTGCGCAGCCCCCTGCCATCTGAACCAGTGCCGAGCACCGAATCATCACCACCTGTGCAGAGCGCCGAGTCATCTCCAGCGCCTCAGAGTGCTGATCTACCACCTGCGGCTGTGCAGAGTCCTGAGCTGCCGTCTTCGCCATGGAGTTCTGCGCATACCCCGTCAGCAGAGCACAACTCTCCACGGCCTGATCCGGAATTCCCTTATGGGGATTACCAAGAATCCACGCAAGGCAGTGGAGAGGCAGAAGAAGAAGAAGTCTTCTCTCCCATGAGAGAAGACAGCCCTGATGAGCCTGCACAGCAAACGCCTGCTGATGATTCTATGGAGGAGACGTTGGGGGCCTGTTTCCCACAACTCCAGGCGAGGCAGAAGGCCAAGAAGAAGGCCAACAAGGAGGCCAAGAAAGCCAAGAAAGCCAAGAAACTGCAGAAGAAGAAGGCCAAGCGAGTGCCTTCAGCAGAAGAAGACAGTACTGAGCCTTCGCTCAAACGCCTCAAGGTGGAGGCTGCTGAATCTTCCAAGCCAGCTGATAAGGGGAAGGCTAAACTCTACCCCGAAGATGAACCTCCATCAGTGAGATATGTCTCGTCTGATGCTGAATCAAGGGGCGTGGAGCTGAGGAAAAGGGACCTGTTGCACGAGAAGGGGTTCCTTGATCGCCTAGCTGACCTGCCGCAGTTCTTGCGCGCAGGGGTGCTCAACCATGGCTGGGAGGAATTCTGTCGACCTCCCAATCCAGCATACACAAGCATGGTGTATGACTTCTATGCGAACGTGCTCAGCCCTGAGGATGGCCTGTCTGTGGTCAGAGGGGTAGAAGTGGACTTCTCTGCTAAGGCCATCAATGAAGCATTCGGTCTAAGGGGCCAGCCTCACACAGACTATGCACGGATAGTGGATGAGCCGACTGAGGCTGTGCTAGAAGAAGCCATCCGCACCATTGGCCAGCCTGAGGCCTCCTGGACAGTCTCACGCAATGGGCGGCACACGCTCATGAGTGCCAACCTCACGGCTAAGGCAGCTGTGTGGTTCTCTTTCGTCAGAAGAAGACTCTCCCCGGTGACGCATGAGACTACCATTAACCAGAGCCGTTCGCTGCTGGTTTATGCTATCATGAGAGGTCTCACGATCAATGTGGGAGAAGTCATCAATGCTGCCATAGCCGAGTGTGCTAAAAAGGGTAAGGGGCCATTATTTTTCCCCAACATCATAACAAAGTTATGTCTGCTTGCAGGAGTTCCTACCGAGCGCTTGGAGCAGCAGCTGCCCTACACAGGCCATCTGGAGTTGCCTGCACACCTACGGCTGAGAAGGAAGGGCAATATGGAGTTTGAGTTGGATAGGTTGGCTGCTGAGCAGTCCCTATCCATGGCCTGTTTGATGGACCTGCAGAGAAGAATGGCTCAATGGGCCAATTATGCGCAGGCGAGGGACAAAGAGGTTGCAGACCAGTTGGGATGCACCTTCCCGGACTTCCCCACCAACCTCCTAACTCCATGGGTGGCCCCACGACCAAGGCAACCAGATGAAGATGATGAGAGTTGAGTGCTGGTTTGAAGAGCACTAGAGGGAGTATTACTGATCCCTAAAGAAACAAAAGACAATTTTCCTGCTTTTTGATAGAGTAATGTATATTATGCTGTTTTGTGGTTAAGTTTTGATCTGTTTTGAATGTTTAGTTTTATGTTTTTCCTTTTGCTTAGGATAGTCTGATGTTAGTTGATTAGGTAGGATAGTTTAGTTTTCTTTTTAGGATGCATGAGTAACGGGAAAAAGCATGCTAGGGGCCTGAGTTAATGTTAAATCTGCCCAGATTGTATTGCGAAATAATTGCGGTTCCCGCAATTTTTGTGACTGATTGCATGTTTTTGACTGTCCGTTTAGTTAGGCTGTGATCTGTTAAATTCTATCTTTTGCTGCTAGCATGACTACCTTATATAGCTGATCTTGAAGCATGCTGGATGAGTGTCATAAGACACCCTTTGATAGTTTAAATTTGCCTCTGAATAGTGCTCAGCATGCATAAACCATAAGGCCTTAAACCTGCCTGTTATGTTCAAATTTTCTGCTGCTGGGATAGTTGCTTCTAGAATGTTTTGCCTATGCCTAGGATGTTTAGATTCTCTTTGTTTTACTTTAGACTAGATGCTTCTAGGATAAGTTTGGGGGTGTGCCACCTCAAACACTCATTGGGGACAATGAGTAGTTGAAGTTTGGGGGAGGCCACCCTAGGCCTAGGAACATTCCTCTCTTCCTTAAGACATAAGCATTCTTCTTCTCCTAAAAAATTTTTTGTGATAAATAGAAAAAGTGAAAAATAGAATAAAGAGGGGAGTCTTTCTCAAGTTGCTGAGTAATCAGTGCCAAGTGTGTAAACCACAAGTGGCATTGCATCAAAAGGCAAACCAAGGGGAGACTCCACCTAAGAAAAAAGAGAAATAGGGGAAGAAGAATGTGTGCTTGGGAGTTATAATCTTGTGGCTTAGATGTCCTATGAAAAAGAACTCTGATCCTTAATGAGCTAAGCACAAGGTTGTAGCTTTTAGGTTTGTCTAGGGAGATGAATGTTTATCCAATGTAGTGATGCCAGGGTTTAGGTTGTTCTCTATAAAGTACCACTGTCACTGTTAATACTAAGACTGGCATGACTCTAAGGAATCCTAGACACATTAAAAATAAGCTGGAAGCATGTACTGAGTCTGGAGTAAAGCTTGGTAGAATTTGAAACCTTAGGGATAGTAGCATGATATCATAGAAGTAGTTAGATCAGTAGTAGGGGGGTTAACAAAAGCAGTGGGTATAGTAGGCAGGTGAAGTCAGAAGAGGCTAGACAAGAGGCTAGTTCTAAACTTGGAAGTGTGTCACAGGACAGCACTGCTAGAGACAAGAATATAAGGGAGTTAGTGAGTAGATAAAAGAAGAAGAAACAGCAGCCTAAGTAAGTCCTTAGTATGCTTGAGGACAAGCAAAGCCTTAAGTTTGGGGGTGTGTTAAGTCTCTGAAAGTGACTTATTTAGGACCCATTTAGCTTAAGAAGATGTACACATTTAGGTGTTTTTGTGAGCATTTAGCCAAAACCTATGCTTTAATATGAGAATTAGAAGAAGGTAGCTAATATAGGACTTATGCACAATAGGTAGGAAAAGGGGTGAAAACCGAAGAAAAGAATGAAAAAATAACCCTTGCGAATGCATTGCGGAATATACATTTTAGCATTTTCATAGGCCATATGTCTAAGCTCATCAAGCTCATGTAATTGCAAAGACCTCAGTGTACCTGCATCCTTGACACAAAAATTCAATTCCTTCATGGCCCAAAATGCTTTGTTTTTTAACTCAAGTGGTAAGTGACAAGTCTTGCCATATACCAGCCTATAAGGAGACATACCTAGGGGTGTCTTATATGCTGTCCTATAAGCCCAAAGTGCATCCTCAAGCTTAAAGGACCAGTCTTTCCTATTAGGTTTGACCACTTTTTCTAGGATGTTCTTAATTTCCCTATTTGAAATTTCAGCCTGTCCATTCGAGTGTGGGTGATAGGGAGTGGCTACTCTATGTCTAATGTTATATTTAGCCAACACTCTCTCCATAGCCTTGTTAATGAAATGTGACCCCTCATCACTAATGATGGCACGAGGTGTCCCAAACCTAGTAAAAATGTGCCTATGCAAGAAGTTGGTGACTGTTTTAGCATCATTATTAGGACATGCTTTGGCTTCTACCCACTTGGACACATAGTCCACTGCTACTAATATGTAAAGGTTACCTGATGATGGAGGGAATGGCCCCATGAAGTCAATGCCCCACACATCAAAGAGCTCCAACTCTAAGATGTAGGTGAGGGGCATCTCATCCTTTCGACTGAGGTTACCTGTCCTTTGGCATTCATCACAGCTGTGGGCATAGTTGTGGGCATCCTTGAAGATTGTTGGCCAATAGTAGCAACTCTGAAATACCTTTGCAGCTGTTCTTTGGCCACCAAAGTGTCCACCATAAGGAGCTGCGTGACAGTGCTGCAGCACAGACTTCGCTTCAGTAGCTGAAACACACTTCCTTAGCAAGCCATCAGCACAGGTTCTGTAAAGTGTGGGGTCATCCCAGATGAATTTTCTTGCTTCATGAAGGAACCTGTTCTTCTCTTGTCCTCCCTTGAAAACTGGTAATACCTGTGATGCACGGAAGTTAGCAATGTCAGCAAACCAAGGTTCCTCATCGTTATCACGATGAGTCAAAACAAAGACATGTTCATCAATAAAAGCATCAGAAATTGCGGGCTCCGCAATTTTTTCGCAATTGTGCTGCAATCGAGAAAGGTGATCTGCAACCACATTTTCACATCCTTTCTTGTCTCGAATGTCCAAATCAAATTCCTGCAGCAATAACACCCACCTAATCAACCTAGGCTTGGCATCAGCCTTCCTCATAAGGTATTTCAAGGCAGAATGGTCAGTGTATATGTTAAGTCTCTGAAAGTGACTTATTTAGGACCCATTTAGCTTAAGAAGATGTACACATTTAGGTGTTTTTGTGAGCATTTAGCCAAAACCTATGCTTTAATATGAGAATTAGAAGAAGGTAGCTAATATAGGACTTATGCACAATAGGTAGGAAAAGGGGTGAAAACCGAAGAAAAGAATGAAAAAATAACCCTTGCGAATGCATTGCGGAATAATTGCGGTGGCCGCAATTATTCAAGTTAAAACCGTAAGTTGGCTGACATTTTTCTGTTTAGATCCGACTTTTCAGGGATTCGTTCTTTCTCCTCCACCCATTCTGATATACGACGTTGAAGATTGATGGTTCTCCTTGGCCCAATCGCACCTGCAAACTACTATAAAAGGGGGCCAAAGTCGGAGGTTCAGTCATCATTCAACGTGCAGAAGTCTTCTCACAGTCCACCACTTCTCTCGATTTTCCCTTGCCGTCTGTTGGAGTGAGGTTCTCAGCTTTTGGAGTCGATAATCTGATAGGAAGGAGAGAAGATTCTTCTTCTCTCTCGATTGGATTCATCCAAGCACGGCTGAATTCTCATCACCATCATTCGAGGCGACTGCCACGAAGATTTCCAGCACACCTTTACTGTTTTCTGCTCTTTCCTTCTCAATTCCATTTCTGTTCAATGTTGTTCTTAGCTTAGTCATTTACTTATTGCATTTCGTTGTTGTCTGCTTTGAATTCATTCTGTTTAAGCTTTCCTTTGTCATTCAAACACTTGAAGTAATCAAAGTAAGTTTCTGCATTTCACAGTTATTCCTTATTCTGCTACGAGTTTGGCTTGCTGTTTTACACACTTTTCCCTTCTAAGCATGTCTACTTTATCTTATATTTCTGTTCTTCATATATCCATGAGTAACTAAATTCACTTAGGGGCATGCTAATGACAGAACTATAGGCTAAAAAACGTAAGTCAAGTAGGTAGATCAACACTCGAACATTGATTGTATGTAAGCTTCATCCCACGGGCAATTTCGATTGGCCATCCATTTTGTCCAAAGAACTCCTAACCTCTGGAAGGAGTAAGAGTTCAGAGTCATATAATCATGCTAGCCTTTCATGGTAATCAGGAAACGGCCTAGGAATAGGCGTTTCCCTAGTATAAACTGAACACTCCTGTTTTAACAAGATGCTTAAGACCTTACTTTGAAGTCGAGTAAACTTGAGTCTCTCATGCATGGAATCGGACGATACTTGAGATAGAGTGAGTTTAATGTATAGAGAGTTGATCCAAAGCTTGATAATCGTAATAAACTGCCTATAGGATAGTCATTAGTAGCCCTTAATTCACCCATTTAACCAGTTTCGCTGCCATTTAATTGCGGATTAATTGCGGCTCTCGCAATTCTGCTAAATTGCTTACTGTCTAGCTGTTTTCTTCTTCGTTTATTGATTCCATCTCTTGTTCTTTAAGCCTGATTTTTACTTTAATTTGTTTATGGCATATTCCTTTATACATTCAGCAGAAAGTAGTTAATTAAAAACCAATTTTATCCCATCAAATCCATCCCATCTTTCTTAACAAACACACTTCGCGAATAGCTAAAAACAAGTCTCTGTGGAAAAAACGAATTAAATATACTCATTACTTGCTGTAAGACCATGTATGCTTGCATGTTCTAAGTGCTCTCTCTACCCTTTTGCATATTTATCTTTACACATTGAGCACGCAACAGTATACAATTGTCCTAGTGCCTACAATATAGTTCCTGAATTTCTCACAAGCAAACACTACAGCAAGCATCTCTTTCTCAGTAGTTGTATAATTACATTGAGCCTCATTCAAGGTCTTACTAGCATAATAGACAGGGTGTGTTAGCTTGTCAATCTTCTGGCCTAACATGACTCCTACAGCATAGTCACTGGCATCACACAACATCTCAAATGGGAGGTCCCAATTTGGTCCTACTATGATAGGGGCTGTGACTAGTGCTTTCTTAAGGGTGGTCCAAGCTACTACACATTCCTTAGAGAAGATGAATGGCCTATTTAATTCTAGAAGCTCACACAGAGGCTTGGCTATCTTAGAAAAGTCCTTAATGAACCTTCTGTAGAAGCCAGCATGCCCTAAGAAACTTCTAATGGCCTTGACATTCCGAGGCTCTACCAATTTCTCTATGATCTCAATTTTGGCTCGGTCAACTTCTACACCTGCCCTCGACACTCTATGACCTAGGACAATCCCCTCATCTACCATGAAGTGACACTTTTCCCAATTAAGGACTAAGTTAGTCTCTTCACATCTAGCCAAGACTTGTCTTAAATTATCTAGACAGTTGGTGAATGAATCCCCAAAGACTGAGAAGTCATCCATGAATATTTCTATCATGGACTCATCCAACTCAGAGAAGATTGCCATCATGCACCTTTGGAAAGTTGCCGGTGCATTGCATAAGCCAAAAGGCATTCTGCGAAAGGCAAAAGTTCCAAAAGGGCAAGTGAAGGTAGTCTTCTCTTGGTCCTTAGGGTCTATAGTAATCTGATTATAGCCAGAATAACCATCTAAGAAACAATAGTAGGCTCTACCAGCTATTCTGTCTAACATCTGGTTAATGAACGGTAGAGGGAAGTGGTCTTTTTTAGTTTCTTTATTTAATTTCCTGTAATCCATGCACACTCTCCACCCTGTGACAGTCCTAGTTGGAATCAGTTCGTTGTTCTCATTGACTACCACAGTCATCCCACCCTTTTTAGGTACACACTGTATAGGGCTCACCCACTGGCTACTAGCTATGGGAAAGATCACACCAGCATCTAACCATTTTATTATTTCTTTCTTAACTACCTCTTTCATAGAGGGATTCAGCCTACGTTGATGATCTACTCTAGGTGTGTGCTCTTCCTCTAGTATAATCTTATGCATGCAATAAGAAGGGCTAATGCCTCTAATATCAGCAATAGCCTTCCTATGTTGCTTAAGCAGTAATATCAGTTCAACCTCATGCTTTTCACTTAATTTAGAAGAAATGATAACAGGCAGAGTTTTATTACTTCCTAGATATGCATACTTGAGGTGAGTGGGTAGTGGTTTCAGTTCTAAAACAGGTGGATGCTCAATGGATGGCTTTAAAGGATTCACAGATCTATCAGTTAGGTTTATATTCATACATACATGTTGTGGTTTATCTACAGGCATATCCATTATGTCAGATACATTCAAGTCAGCTACATCTAATTGTACATATTCATTAGCATGCTTAGTTAGTAATACATGCTCCAATTGTTCCTCCATTAAGGAGTCTACTACGTCCATACTAGCACAGGATTCAAGGTCAGAGGGATACCTCAAAGCTTTATACACACTAAATTTCACCTCTTCATCATGAACCCTCATAGTGAGCTCACCTTTTTGGACGTCTATCAGTGCCCTACCTGTGGCTAGAAATGGTCTGCCTAGCAGGATGGGGACCTCCTTGTCTGCTTCATAATCCAGGATAATGAAATCTGCAAGGAAAATAAACTTGTCAACCTTTACTAAAATATCCTCAATTTTACCTTCTGGATATGCAATGGATCTGTCTGCTAACTGTAAGGTGACAGTGGTTGGACGTGCTTCTCCTATTCCCAACTGGCGGAATAGTGATAGGGGCATGAGGTTTATGCTGGCGCCCAGGTCACAAAGCGCTCTGCCCACGTGCTTGCCTCCAAGTTCTACAGGTAAGGTGAAGGAACCAGGATCCTTCTCCTTCTTAGGCAGCTTGTTTTGGAGTATGGCACTGCACTCCTCAGTGAGGTTTACTGTTTCAAACTCACCAATTATTTTTTTGTTAGTAATAATATCTTTTAAAAACTTTACATAGGAAGGCATAGACTGTAAAACTTCTACAAAAGGAATGTTGACATGCACTTGTTTAAGAATTTCTAAGAATTTATTAAAATGAACTTCCTGTTCCTCCTTCTTCTTAAGCCTTCGAGGGTATGGAGGTGGTGGCACATATGCAGGCATGTCAGGGCGCCTTAGGGTAGGTGGAGGCCTTGGAATTTCTTCTATCTCCTCAATAATTGGCTCTAGCCTGGCTCCTGATGTGCTAGTTGGTGGTGGACCTTGGGTTGGCAGAGACTCCAGTGGAGCACTAGACTCAGTGTTCTCTACTCTCTTTGGTGTTTCCTTTGTGTTGCTCACCAATGGTCTACCACTTCTAAGTTCAATTGCTTGAACTTGCTCTTTACCATCTCTCCTTGGTATCTCGGTGTCAGCAGGGAGTCTACCTTGGGGCCTACTCTTGAGTTCATTGGCCAATTGGCCTATTTGGTTCTCTAGGCTCCTAAGAGTAGCTTGCTGGCTTTGAAGAGTAGCATCATTCTTAGCTATGTATTCCTTGAGTAAGTTTTCTACAGAAGATCCTATAGGTTGGTTGTATGGTTTTTGGTACATTGATTGGTTATGTTGGGGAGTGAAACCAGGTGTTCCACTCGGTCTAGGCTGGTTAGGATTTTGGTTAGCATTTTTTTGGCCACCCCATGACAGGTTTGGGTGGTTCCTCCAACCAGGGTTGTAAGTATTGGAATAGGGGTTGTTCCTAGGCTGCTGCTGACTTCCAATGTAGCAGACTGAGGCTGGATTCCCAGGGCAGTATTCATATGGGTGCCCTTCCCCACAGAATCCACACACAAGTGTCTCACCTTGACTTGGTTGGGTGCCCATTGACATGGCGGTAGCGGTGTTGGCACTTGTTTGGAGATTGGTTTGAGCCATTTGCTTCTAGGTTGGTCAGGGCATTTATTTGGGTGCTCATTGCACTTAGAGCATCCTTGTCTTGAGCCCTAGTTGGCTCAACTGGATCATCTGACCACCTACAGTGAGATGCTGAGATCTTCTCCAAGATCTCATAGGCTTCGTTGTAACTCTTGGACAACATGGAACCACCAGCA
Source organism: Herpetospermum pedunculosum (assembly GCA_028017165.1). NCBI lineage: Eukaryota > Viridiplantae > Streptophyta > Magnoliopsida > Cucurbitales > Cucurbitaceae > Herpetospermum > Herpetospermum pedunculosum. The sequence continues at coordinate 2,400,306 of JAPQWQ010000075.1, read as the reverse complement.
GATGAATTTAAGACTTGCCTAGTGCTGGGGTTGCATCCTTTGAAAAAGACCTCTATTTGGATACACCATGGGATGCCATGATGTGGACATTTGAGAAGAAGATCTTTGAACCTTGTCCAAGCTTCGTGAAGAGACTCATTATCAGCTTGTTTGAACTTAACTATATCATCACGAAAGGTAGAATTCCTATCAGGTGGGAAGTATTTGACTAGGAATTTTTCTGCTAAATCTGTCCAATTAAGGACAGATCCAGAGGGTAATGAGTTCAACCATGTTTTGGCTTTGTCCCTCAAAGAGTAAGGGAACAAGTATAGCCTCAAAGCTTCTTGGGACACTCCAGGGATGATGAAGGTATCACTAACTCCTAAGAAGTTCCTAAGATGGTTGTGGGGGTCCTCATTTTCTATTCCAAAGAATTGTCCCACAGTGGACAACATTTGGAACATCACTGGCTTTAACTCGAATGAGTTGGCAGTGATTTCAGGACGGATTATGCTGGGGTTCAGCTCCCCAGGCATAGGTACTAGGTATGAAAGAATGGCACTATTCTTGTCATTCGCTATTTCGATGGGGTTGCGAATGACAGGTACCTGATTTGGAACTATCGCTTCCATTTCTTCGATTTCAGGTATGATTTGAGGTATAGGGGGTTGTTTAAAGAGTTGTTTCTTTGCTTTGTTTCTAGCTCTAAGTAGTCTCTCAGGCTCAGGATTGAACTCTAAATATCTACTTGAAGGCTCACTCATAAACTAACCCAATAGTACCTGCAAAAGAAATGAAACAGATCAGCTTCAATAAGCAATAAACTTGGTTTTTCAAACTTAACAAACTTCGTTTTCACTTAAAATAAATCCCCGGCAGCGGCGCCAAAAACTTGTTGCGTGCTCAATGTGTTAATAAGAATAAGCAAGAAGGTAGAGAGAGCACTCAGGACATGCAAGCATACATGGTCTCACAGCAAGTAGTAAGTATATTTCATTCGTTTTTTCCACAGAGACTTATTTTTAGCTATTCACGAAGTGTATTTGTTAAGAAAGAAGGGGTGGATTTGATGGGGTAAAATTGGTTTTTAATTATCTAATTTTTGCTGAATGTGTAAAGGAATGCAACATAAACAAATGCAAGTTGAAATTAGACTCAAAAGACAAGAGATGGAATTAATAAACGAAGAAGAAAACAACTAAACAGAATGGTAACTTAGCAGAATTGCGGACACCGCAATGTTATCGCAATTGTAAAAACAGCAAACGTGTGTAAAATGGAGAATTAAGGGCTACTAACGACTATCCTATAGGCATTTTAATACGATCCCCAAGCATTAAATCAACTCTCTATGCATCAAACTCACTCTATCTCATGTATCGTCCGATTCCATGCATTAGATTCTTTAGTTTACTCAACTCAAAGTAAGGTCTTAAGCATCTTGTTAAAACAGAAGTGTTTAGTCTGTACTAGGGAAACGCCTATTCCTAGGCCGTTTCCTGGTTACCATGAAAGGCTAGCATGATTATACGACTCTGAACTCTTACTCCTTCCAGAGGTTAGGAGTTCTTTGGACAAAATGGATGGCCAATCGAAATTGCCCGTGGGATGAAGCTTACATACAATCAATGGTTCGAGAGCTATCCTACATGCTTGGTTCACGTTTTTTAGCCTATAGTTCTGTCATTAGCATGCCCCTAAGTGACTTAGCTACTCATGGATATATAGAGAACAGAAGTATAAGATAAAACAGACATGCTTAGAAGGGAAATGTACTCAAAACAGTAGGACAAAACCGTAGCAGCAGAAGATGGAAACTGTGAAATGAAGACTTGTAATTTGATTACTTTGAATGTTTGAACGAACAAAGGGAAACTTAAAGTAAATAATTCAAAGACAGAAAGCAACGAAATGAAGTAGACTAATCACTAAACCAGAAGCGATAACTAAACAATGCTGGAAATGAGAAAGGAAAGACAAAAAGCAGTAAATGGTGCTTGAAAGCCTCGTTGCAGTCGCCTCGAATGAAGGGGATGAAAGGTCAGCCTTGCTTGGATGAATCCAATCGAGAGAGAAGAAGAATCTCCTCTCCTTCCTATCAGATTATCGATTCCAACAGCTGAGACTCTCACTCCAACAGACGGCAAAGGAAAACAGGGAGAAAAGATGGACTGCGAGAAGACTTCTACGCTTTCGGATGATGCTTGAACCTCCGACTTTGACCCCCTTTTATAGTAGTTTGCAGGTGCGTTTGGGCCAAGGAGAACCATCAATCTTCAACGTCATATATCAGAATGGATGGAGGAGAAAGAACGAATCCCTGAAATCACGGAAATTAACAGAAAAAGATCAGTCAACTTACGGTTTTCACTTGAATAATTGCGGCTTCAGCAATGTTTCCGCAATGCTGTCGCAATGCAGTTTTTTTCATTCTTTTCCTTCGGTTTTCAACCCTTTTCTTTCCTATTGTGCATAAGTCCTAATTTAGCTACCTTCTTCTCATTCTCATATTTAAGCATAGGTTTAAGCTAAATGCTATCAAAAACACCTAAAAGTGTACATCTTCTTAAGCTAAATGGGTCCTAAATAAGTCACTTTCAGAGACTTAACAAACGTGCCTCTCTTATTCCAAGCTGTTGGAATAATGACAAGGGCATGGGGTTTATACTGGCTCCCATATCACATAAAGCTCTGCCCACATGCTTGCCTCCCAATTCCACTGGCAAAGTGAAGGAACCAGGATCCTTCTCTTTCTTTGGCAGCTTGTTCTGGAGTATGGCACTGCACTCTTCAGAGTGATTGACAGTTTCAAACTCCCCAATGACTTTCTTGTTAGTTATTATATCTTTTAAAAACTTCACATATGTTGGCATGGACTGCAATACTTCCACAAAAGGAATGTTAACATGAACTTGCTTCAAAATTTCCAAAAATTTATGGAAATGAGCTTCTTGTTCCTGTTTCTTTCTAAGCCGTCTAGGAAATAGAGGTGGTGGCACATAGGTAGGCAAATCAGGTTGCCTAATGACAGGGGGAGGTTTTGGAATTTTATCTGGTTCCTCAATGATGGGCTCAAGCCTCACCCTTGTTGTTCTAGGTTGCACTTGGTCAATGTTAGGCAGAGGGTCCAGTGGAGCACTAGACTCTTCGTTCTCTACTCTCTTTAGTACTTCTCTGCTATTAATCATCAATAACCTTCCACTTCGTAGTTCAATAGCTTGAACTTGTTCCTTACCATCCCTTCTCGGATTTTCAGTATCAGCAGGCAGTCTGCCTCGGGGCCTATTTTTTAGCTCGTTTACCAATTGCCCAATTTGATTCTCTAAACTTCTCAAAGTTGCTTGCTGACTCTGCAAGGTTGCATCATTCTTGGCTATATATTCCTTCAGCAAGCTTTCCACTGATGTCCCCATTGGTTTGTTGTTGGCATATTGTTTTTGGTATGGAGGTTGATTACTTTGCTGATGTTGAGTGAACCCAGGTGGTCCACATGGTCTTGTTTGGTTTTGCATCTGGCTGGTGCTTTGTTGTCCACTCCAAGAGAAATTAGGGTGGTTTCTCCAGCCAGGATTATATGTATTGGAATAAGGATTATTCCGAGGTTGTTGCGGACTTCCAACATAACACAGAGAGGCTGGATTCGCAGGGCAAAAGTCATACAAATGCCCTTCTCCACAGAATCCACACACGAGTGCCTCTAATTGATTAGCCACTGCTGTGCTTGTTGAAGCAGATGCCACTGTATTGGCATTTTGATTGATGTTCTTCTGAGCCATTTGCTTCATTAGATTTGTCAGAGCATTTATCTGGTTGCTCATTGCACTGAGTGCATCCATGTCATGAGCCTTCCTTCTGTTTGGCTCCACAAGATCATCTGACCATCGATAGTGTGAAGTTGAAATTGTTTCCAAAATTTCATAAGCCTCGTTATAGCTATTTGACAGCATAGATCCTCCAGCTGAGGAATTCAGGACTTGCCTCGTGCTGGGATTACATCCTTTGAAGAACACTTCAATCTGGATGCACCATGGGATGCCATGGTGTGGACATTTGAGTAGCAGATCCTTGAATATGGTCCAGGCTCCATGCAGAGATTCATTCTCAGCTTGTTTAAATTTGATGATGTCGTCACGAAAATTTGAGTTCCTATCTCGGGGAAAATACTTCACCAGAAACTTCTCAGCTAAGTCTGTCCAGTTGACAATTGATCCGGATGGAAAATAATTCAACCATGTCTTGGCTTTGTCTCTCAATGAGTATGGGAATAGATACAGACGCAAAGCCTCTTGAGACACTCCTGGAATGACAAAGGTGTCACTCACTCCCAAGAAGTTCCTTAAGTGGTTGTGGGGTTCTTCATTCTCAACACCGAAGAATTGGCCGACTGTTGACAGCATCTGAAACATTACAGGTTTCATTTTGAATGAGTGAGCGTTAAGTGCTCGGTTTGGTGCTTCTTCTGCTCTTTCCATCTCAGCTTGTTGTGGTTCAAATTGCACTAACTCTGCGTGGTCAACAATGTGCTGAAATACAGGTTGATTTTGAGTTTGCTGATTCAAACGGCGTGCAACTTCCCTTCTAACTCTATTTTTTTTCCTTAGAGTTCTTTCAGGCTCGGGATCAAACTCGAGATTGTAGTTTGGAAACTCATTCATAAACCAGTGTCGTTAGTACCTGCAAAATGGACACAAAAGATTAGCTCCAATCATTTAAGTTCTTTCTAAAATAACACAAATCGTTTTGACTCAACAGAGTCCCCGGCAGCGGCGCCAAAAACTTGTTGCGTGCTCATTGTGTATGTAAATTAGGTGCGAAGAGCACTCAGATCATGCAAGTATACATGGTCTGCAGCAAGTGATAAGTATGTTTTATATCGATTTCCCCCAGAGACTAAGTTGAGTGAATACCGATTTTATGTCTGTTAAATTAGGTAAGGTAACCAGGAATGAATGGATTTGTTTTGAGACACGAAATTGTAAAGGACGCAAGGAAAATGCAAAGTTACAGTAATGCAAAAAAAGCTAAGGAAACTACAATATTGAAAAATAGTATTGCGGGACTCGCAATACTTTAATAAGCTAGCAATGGATTGACAGACAATTAAAAGCTAAGATAAAGACAGGAAATGGTATTGCGGGGCTCGCAATACTTTCGCAATAGAGTAGCAACAGATTACAGCAAATAAAATCTAAGATAAAAGCAGCAAGGTTGGCTAAGAATCCTCTATAGGTAGAAACCATGATCACTCAGCAGCAAACAAACATCACATGCATCGTTTTAGCTAGATCTCATACATCTTCCGATTATATACTTTAGACTCTTAAGTTACTCATATCCAAGTAAGTTTTAAGAATCTATTTATATGTTCATGCTATAGAACGTGTTAGGAGAGTCCCTATTCCTAGACCACTCTCTGTCTACCATGAAACGCTAACATGAATGAACGACTCTGAATTCTTACTCCTTCTAGAGGTTAGGAATTCTTTAGAACAAAATGGATGGCCGGTCGAAAATGTCCATGGGATGAAGTTCACATTCATTCAATGCATTCATGCTCATTTACATGCTGACTTCACATAGTTGTGTCCTACCGATTCATCTTAACAAACTGATACGAAACCTCCAAGAATAAGCGTGAGAACCCCTTGATTATACGGACCCCCAACACATTAACTTGAAAACCCCAGTAGCCAATTCGATCTCAGCCCCTAAGATAGGCTAGAATACAGGTTACTTAGACGATCTAACAAACCAAGGATCGGACAAAGCTTTCGGCTCCCATCAACCCTCGATCTTCAAAGCACTCCACAAGCAAGACAGATCAATCCTCACTTGAATGCTCCAAATATTCATGCATTCTATCACAAGAACACACAAGAAACAAAGCTTAAAAGCTTTCAGGGTTTCAAACCCAAAACACTACATTTCATATCTCATATCAAGTTGTCTTACAATAGACAAGGCTAGTCCCTTTTATAGACAAGGATTTAAGCTAAGAGACTCCTAACATAAATGCTAATATGAAAAGTCACCTTGAAATACCAAAAGATGCCTTGATATTCTAAAAGGCACCATGGAAAACTAAAAGTTTATCTTGAAATATGAAAGATCACCTAAAACTTAGTTACACTTTAAATGAGTACATTAAGTAACAAAATATGAATTTTAAACTTAGTTTAACATGATCTATTAGTCTTCCACGAAATGGACTTGTGAGATAATGAAGTTCATGCATTTCTTTTCCCTGTTGACTTTGATTCTTCCTCCATAACAATGGTTTGACTTCATTAAGCTTCATCATGGATATGAATTAGTCTATTAGTCTTCCACGAAATGGACTTCTGAGATAATGAAGTTCATGCATTTCTCTTCCCTGTTGACTTTGATTCTTCCTCCATAACAATGGTTTGACTTCATTAAGCTTCATCATGAATATGAATTGGATTGCCAAAATAATTCATATCACAAACCTTTCTAATTCTAGCTACACATGATCATAGAATAACTTAACAAAACTAATTGATTACTCATGAATAGAAGTCAACAAAACTAATTGATTAATTATGAATAAGAGAAGAACTCAACAAAACTAATTGATTACTCATAAAAGCAAATCCAATAATAATTCAAATAGCAAAACACGATTCGTTTTGAAAGCAATAATTAAAGAGAAGTAGTAGATGAACCGAACATACAAACTAAAGAGAAGCAGAATTCAATTCGAAGACAGAAACTAAAAGAAAGCAGTAGATGAGTGAAGGTCCGCTTAGCCACGATCCGCCTCGGTCGAAGGAGAAGAATGGCGTGTCTTGGGAAGAAACTCAATCAGAAGAGAAGATGGATCTTCTCTTCTTCCTCTTGAATTACTGACACCAAGGGAGCCTCTGTTTCTTCGATCCAACAAATGGGAGAGCAAATTCTCGTCTGCGGTATTTGGCCTTTGCCGAGTTTCTTCACAGTCGAGTTGTTCTTTTCTTTCTTCATCTAACTCTCTTATATAGCCTTCAGAGGTTGCCATAGGCTGCGGATCTCCATCCAATTTGAGGTAACAACCTCACACATGGCAGCTATAGAAAGGCCGGCGGCTGGAAAAACGCAACAGCAAAGACCAGTATTGCGATTGCGTTGCGATCGCAATGCTCTATTTCCAGTTATGCTTCTTCTGATCCCATTGCGTTCTGATATGAACCATGTACCCTACATGCTGTCCCAGATTTCAACAAGATGAAGTTGAATTAAATGCACTCGGGCTTCATTTATGAGGAACTCAAGTTAAAATGAAGACACATTAAATGAAGTCAAGTTTCCTTAAAGTTGAACTCAATTCCAACACACACTATAGTCTGAGGGTTGCACTCTCCTCACTATAGATATATTATGTCCTCTGATATAACCGTCACAGGCAAGTCGACCCTTCACAGGTTGTTCGTAATCAAAGCTGGGTCATTTAAACCGTTTAACCACTGCATTACATCTTGTTCCTTAAATACCACTGACACCTCTAATGAACAATAGATCAATGGTCCAACCAACAGATGAATTAACCCTCTCATCTCATGAGAGTGTGAGCTCTAATTGTTCAAGCCCTGGAGTCAGCTATTAAGAGAACAATCTATCTACTAACTCTGAAGAGCGGGTTAGGAGTGAACTTCAATCTTGTTGTACTATGTTCCCAGCTACGTTTTCGACTTTATCCCCAAGATGGTCGACTTATTTAGTCGGCGCTAATGGGCCACTCTCACCCGTGCAAGTCAAAGGATACTTTCGAATGTGTAGGAATTCATAGCGAGTGGTAAGCGATATTTTTGGAATGATTGCTAAATATCAAGCTGTCGAGGCTTGCCAAAATAAAATTTATAAAGCCTATTAACAAAAGCTTTGCAGCTAGTGGTGTGATTGAAATTAAAGTTTGAAGTGGAAATTAATTGACAAATTGGGTTTTGTAACAAGGGGGGAGTTTTAGCTTGCAAATAAAAAGAATTAAAAGCTAACAGAGGAATTAAAGAGAGAGAGATTGACGAGTGTACGGTTCGGGGATTTCCGGGATTTCTTTGCTAGACATTCTACCACTTATCATTTAATACAATCCTAAGGCTAACAGTTTGTCATACACGCGGTCGGTTACCCAGGGCACCCTAAAGTAACCGGCTCCATAGAAATTAATTAAATCAAACGATCTAATTAAACATTGTTTAAAGTTTCATTAGAGTGATCAGCCCCAAATTGACTCTAAACAGTCACTAGCATACCGCGGCGGACATTCGACCACGTAATCAAATTGCTAACTGGCTACCCGCCAACGCTGAAGTACCCAACAACTATCATGCATGAATCAATACTCCGATTTATTTCATTGTTCTGTGTTACTAGGCGAATAGTGAGAGGCTCGACATCGCTACTCTTTAACTCTAACATATGCTAGAAAACTCGATTGTCCGTCGGCGAAATCTAAGACATGCATGGTATGAAGTAAGAACAATAAATGCATACAAATCAGAAATCAAATTGGAATTTAAAGCATGGATTATCAAAGCATAGATGTCTAACAAGAAATCCCTTAAATTACCCCAAACCGTTCACAATACCTTAGCCGACCATGGGGCGGATCGTCACAAACGCTCCAACAGAGGCCATGGATGTCATCTCTAACCCTATTACAAGTAAAAGCTCCAAAACTAAGCCACAAATGGCGGAGCTAAGCTAAAAAGGGAAGAAAAAACCGAGAGGAAGAAGAAGAAGCTCGAAGATGGCAAAAAGATGGCGGCAAAATCGTCTTACAACTCTTTAAATCCGTCGGAGCGTCGAGACGCTGGGACAGCGTCGCGACGCAGCGACCTAATTAATCTGCGCGCGCCTCGCGATGGCGTCGAGACGCTGGGCGAGCGTCTCGACGCTGGCCCGATGATTTCTTGCGCGCGCCTCCCTCGGAGCGTCTCGACGCCACGGCAGGGTCTCGACGCTCGGCAGCGTTGAGCAAGCGTCTCGACCCTGTCTGCTCGACGCTTGCTCTCGGGTTTGGGCTGGAAAATTGCCTCTCCTAGGCAATTTTGGTCTGATTCTTCTTGGATCAACTTGCCCTTTTCCCGATGCACTCCCGGGGCGTTAAAACACCGCTCTTAGCTCCGAAACGAGTCCAATGGACGCATGAGCTCTTCACCGCAATTCTCCTACAAATGAGACATATTAACAAATTAAATGCGGACATTAGCTAGAATTAGGAAGTGAATAATAGCTCCAAAATGGAGTTATCAGCGAGCTCAGGATTGAGATCAAGTTACCTAGGCCAACAAATGAAAATGTCGGTCTCATCAGTAAACGGTGTTATAAATAGAGAGCGACATATTTCGCGGTTCGTTCTTATGCAAACTCTTTGCACATGACGCCCTCACTCGCACATCTCCATGTAAAATGATTCAGATCACATCGTTTTGTACAATACAATGTGAGCCACATCCGATAGTGTTACCGGGATAAGGTACCCAGCCTAATCCGTATACTATTGACCGTTTTGACTGACTACTTGATCTTGATCCACAATCATTTCATACATGAGGCTCAAGTACTCATATTCAGCCAAGGGTGCTGGTCATTGGTATAGGTTAACCTAAATACGTTTCACTTTATTCCAGTAAACTCTTTTACTGAATAAAACTAATAACTCTATATTCTAAATAGAATATTCACAAACATAACAATTTACAAACCACTTGTTTTAGGACATAAAACCCAACAAACTCCCACTTGGACTTAAACGTCCGTGGTGTACATGTTAGGTGGAGAAAACTAATATATCATATATCAGAAGTTTTCTCCCACTGTCCTCTCCAGCAACTCGGAGCCCTAGACTCTTCTAGGTGTCTCTCAAACACTTTAATCATGAGACACTTAGTAAACAAATCAGCATGAACTACTACGAGGCTTTCCATGTGACCATCACATCTCCTCATAGCACTAACTGCGAGCTCAACTTATAAACGTATTGCTGCTTCCCAAGCTGCAATCAGACTTAGCTACCACCGAGGAATCAACAATACAACTCTTGTATTCTACTCCTCTAAGTACAAGGACAAAACTTTAACCGAAATCCAATCCAATTGGACTAATTTCTTCTAACAGCTCCCACTGCATAAGACATATCGGGGCATGTAATTCAAAAGATACATCTGACCTCTAATAAGTAAATGCACATAAGTACCCCTCATATCGTCAACACTTGAGGTGTCTCTGGAAATCATTTCCATAGACCATCGAATATTGACAACAACTTGTCAATAAAAGATTTTAGAGGCAACACTAGCGATTTGTTCTTACGACTCAGATGAAACTGAATCATTAGAACAAACTAAGCGTACCTCCAGATCAACTATTTGGGAATGGGTCGCTAGTTAATGCTTATTGTCAGAAATGAATCCTACATCATTCTCAATGATTAAGACATCAATTACGGAACTAGTTTATGAAAGCTACAACATTCATTAAACGTTTGACAAACAAGGTTTATCAAACATTTATTCAAACTGATGTTCAAAACCATAAGATTTGATCACCATATCAAACCTTACTATTCAGGATAAAGATGCTTTTTCCAATTCATAAATGAATCGAATAAGCTGGCAAACCATTTGCTCTTTGTTCTAAACTATGAATCTTTCTGGTACAGACTTAATAGATACTCAGATCAAGATCACGAGTCTTGACATCCATTTGCCTTAACCTATAAAGATAGAATATGGCAATGGATAAGAGCCATATATTTAACTTCCATCTGGCAACAAGAGAAAGAGAGTATACCCAATAAACTCTTTCTCTTCGAGACAGTCCCTTTACTAGAAAGTCAAGCCATAAAGGTTTTCACCTTAGTGGCTTGGTCTCGTCACCACTTAAAGATTCATGGATTTGAGCCACCGGGCCTTGTCTATATGATTCATTGTCTAATTAAAGACAACGAATCCTCAATGTTATCATCAAATATGACAACTTCAAGTTTAAGGCAGGCTAATATAGTGGATCGGTGTTGCGTGCTCAGTGTGTAAATAAAATGTAATGCGAAGAGCACTCAAATCATGCAAGCATACATGGTCTGCAGCAAGTGATAAGTATTTTTTAATTCTTTTTCCCACAGAGATTAAGTTTAGTTACTAACGAGTTGAGGTGCTAAATTAGATAAGGTGACTTAATTTGGGTAGATTTGGGGTTGATGTACCGAAATAATAAAGAAGCAAGAAGGATGCAATCATAAATGGAAAACAAGTAAAAATAATAAGTTGTATTGTGGAGAAGAAAGAATTGTGAATCTCGCAATGTTCTAGCAATAAAATCGCAAGAGTAAAAGACTAGAAAAAATGCTAAGGCAAAAACAGAACTATTTTATTGCGGTTCTCGCAATAATCTAGCAATTAAATTAGCAACTATTTAACGGTAAGATAAGGCAACAAGGTCGACTTAAGACTCCTCTATAGGCACTTAACTACGATCATTCAGTAGTAGATTAACTTATCATGCATCGATTTAGCTTAGTCTCATGCATCTCTCGATTACATGCATTAGATCTTTAGTTCACTCATATCCAAGTAAGACATAAACACTTATTTATACAAGCAAGCTAATGAACGTGCTAGGAGAACGCCTATTCCTAGGTCGTTTTCTGGTTACCATAAAAGGCTAGCATGAATGGATGACTCTGAACTCTTACTTCTTCCGGAGGTTAGGAATTCTTTAGACAAAATGGATGGCCGGTCGAAATTGCCCATGGGATGAAGCATACATACATTCAATGCAATCGAAGCTATCCTACATGCTGAACTCTCGTATTTCTAACCTATAGATTCATCTTTAGCAGACCTTTGTTTGATTAGTTACTCATGGTTTGTGAAGATCTAAACGAGATGGAATGATTAAGCATGATTTAAAGAACTTAATGAAAGCAATTGAATAGGAGATAACAAAATGAAGAACTCAAGAACACTTAAATGATTACTTTCTAAAATAAGGTTCAGAACACAATGTGCGATGATATGAAAACAATAAAGAATTGAGTGAATTGGAGAATGAGTCGAATCAATGTAGCAAATCAAAACAATAAAGAGAAAACAATAGAGAAAGCTTGTATAAGTGCACGGATCTCCTCGTCGCAAACGCCTCGGATGAAGAAGAAGATTAGCTGTTCTTGGGGATGAATTCAATCAAAAGAGAAGAAGGATCTTCTCTTCTTCCTCTCGAATTCTCGACGCAAAGGGCTGATTTCTTCGTTCCAACAAACGGGAGAAGGAAAATTCGTATGCAGATCGCTTTGCAACGGAGAACTCCACGCTTCTGAGTTGTTTTTCTCCTTCAACCTTCGTCTTTTTTTATAGCTTTTGCAGGTGCCTTCAGCCACGGAGATCCATCCATTCTGAACAACAATCCTCCACGTGGCAGCAGGGGAAGGCTTAGGCGGCTGAAAACTCGCAACAATGACGACTGACGGCTGGGAAAAGTTCACCAGAAGCAGCTTGGCATTGCAGTTTCATTGCGAGGGCCGCAATGTTCATTGCGGTTTCAGCAATGTTTCCGCAATTCTCTTGCAATGTACATTTTAACTCTTTTTACATCTTTTTTCATCCTTTTTCGTTCCTTTTCCAAATAAGTCCTATTTTAGCCTCATTCCTCGAATTCTCACATTTAAGCACACATTAAGCTAACTTCTAACAAAAACACTCAAGAGATTACATGATTTTAAGGTAAATACGACCCTAAATAATGTACTTTTGTAGAGGTAACACACCCCCAAACTTGAGTTATTGCTCGTCCTCGAGCAATATAATGGATTACTTGGGCTGCTAATTCTTGTCTTTTAAACTCTACCTAACTGACTGGCTGACTTCCCTAGGCTTACTATCAAAGGCTTCGCTGTCCTGTGACACTCTTCTAGGTTCAAACTAACTTCACATTCTGCTCATTCTGGTTTCTCTTGCCTTTAAAACCCTTTGTCTTTACAACCTTCCTAACAAATGGTTTATTTGCCTATGTCATTGGGTACATTGTGCAACTATCCCTAAGTTTTCAAACTCTCCCTAGTTTTAACTCAGACTCAGTACATGCTTCTAATGTACTTATTATTGAGCTACCTAGGAATCCTTAAAGTCATGTCAGGCTTAGCACACACGAGAATCAGAGTACAGTCCATAGAACAACTAAGACCTGACATCACTGTGTTGGATCGACACTCATCTCCCTTGACAAACCTTCAAGCTACAGCCCTGTGCTTAGCAAACTAAGGATCATAGTTCAATTACACAGGACACCTAAGCACTTAGGTCATAGCTTGTTGGCACACATTCTTCTTCCTTGGTTTTACTTTCCCTTTCTCTCTTTTGGTAGAGTCTTCTTTTGGTTTTCCTTTTGATGCAGTGCCACTTGTGGGTTACACAAATGGCTCTGATTACTCAGCATCCTTTAGAGAGAGACACTACCCTTTACTTTCCTTTTTCTTTCTTTTTCATTTTTTTTTTTAGAAGAAGAATGTTTATGTTTTTCAAGAGGGAGAGAGGAGTGTTCCTAGGCCTAAAGGTTGCCTCCCACAAACTTATCTCCTCATTGTCCCCAATGAGAAGCTGAGGTGGCACACCCCCAAACTTGTCTTAGAAGCATCTAGTCTAAGGAAAAAACAGGCAGAACTTAAAACTCCTAGGTATAGAATGACCCTCCCAGTTCAGATAACTCATAAGCAGAATTTTACGAAAAACAAGATGGTAAGGTCTCACAGAGGTACATGCTCAACAATATAGGAAGCTAATTTAAACTAACAAGGGTGTTCTTGACACTCATCCAGCATGCTCAATAGACAGATTACCTATGGACCTCAGCAATGCAGCCAAATAAAGAGATTTAAAAGCAGACAGCCCATCAGAAAGTCATCCAACATCATGCTTAAAATGAATAAAATATTGCGGTAGCCGCAAAGAATTCACAATTATTAAAACAGAGCAATTTTAACTGTGATCAAGGCTCCTAGCATGCGATATTCATTCATAAACAACTACAGAAAACAGCAAAACTATCTAAGCTACCTAATCATACGACATTAAACTAAACTAAACTACTTTACTCAAGCAAATTAACAATTTAAAACAGATCAAACAATTGATTATAGGGGGGTAACAGGTCACAGAAAAGCAGTTTTTTTTTGTGTTTTTTTTTCCTGAGAGGAATCAGAAATACTCCCTCGAATGTCGTCAGTCTGGCATTCAATCATCCTTATCTTCTTCACTCCTTTCGTTTGGAGGCACGCAGGGGTTCAGCAATCCAACAGGGAAGGTAGGGAACGTGCATCGCAGGTGCTCAGCCAGCTCTTGGTCCCTTGCCTGTGAATATTCAGCCCACTGGGCTAACTTTCGTTGTAAGTCCATCAGGCAGGCCATGGACAATGACTGTGCAGCAACAAGTCCATCCATCTCGAACTCCATGTTGCCCCTTCTTCTCATCCTCAAGGTACTGGGGAGCTCAAGTGGCCAGCATAGGCCAATTGCCTCTCCTCCTTCATCACAGGCATTCCTGCATGCAAGCAAAGTTTAGTAATGGTATTGGGGAAAAAGAGTTGGCCCTTACCTTTCTTGGAGCATTCGATGACAGAGCGATGACTTCACCCACATCAATGGTGAGTCCCTTCATTATCGCGTAGATCAGCAGCGATCTCCCCTGATTGATGGTTGTCTCATGTGTGACAGGGGAGATTCGTCTTCGGATGAGGGAGAACCAGATGGTTGCTTTGTCCCTGAGGGCTGCACTCATCAGTGTGTGCCTCCCATTCCTTGAGACTGCCCACGCTGCCTCAGGTTTCCCTATTGTATTCAGAGCTTCCTCCAGGACTGCCTTTGAGGGTGATTCCATGATCCTTGCGTATTCAGAGTTTTTATGCCCCTTGAGAGCATATGCTTCGTTGATTGCTTCGGCTAGGAAATCAACTTCTACTCCCCTCACCATTGAAGAACAACCTTCGGGATGCGTGAGGTTGGCGTAGAAGTCGTACACCATGTCAGAGTAGGCTGGCATTGGAGGCCTATATAGCTCTTCCCAGCCATGATTCATAATCCCTGCGCGCAAGAATTGCGGCAGGTCCGCAAGAGCATCAAGAAATCCTCTCTCGTGGAGGAGTTCTTTCTTCATCAATTATAGGCCATTGACCTCTGCTTCTTTGGAGACATACCTCGCAGCTCGAGGCTCATCTTCTCTGTACATCTTCCTCTTCCCCTTGTCCTTCGCTTTGGCTGCTTCGACAGCCTCGATTTTTATTTTCTTGATAGAAGGTTCAGCTTCAACCTTCTTCCTTTTAGTCCTCTTGGAGGCTTTTGGCCGCTTGCCCTTCACAATCACAGGGGCTCTCTTCTTGACCCTTGCCTTGGCGGTATCTGCTGGATGCATTCATCCAGTGAATCCTCTTCTTCCTCCATCGATTCCCTGGTTTCCCGCACCTCAGGGCTATCAAGATTGACATCCCTAAAGGGGGAAACGACTTCCTCCTCATTCGGATCATCAATCGGCATTGGTTCTTGTTCCTCCTCAGATGAAACTTTAGGATCCGACTGAGTTTAAGGGGATTCAGGGCTCTGCATGGCCGTCTCAAATGATGGCCGCCCACTGTTGAGGCTTTCCTCACTCGTGGTCTTCTTCCCTTTGATCGTGGAATCAGTCATTGTTACCTTCCACTTCTTCTTAGGAGGTTTCGTCGGATCAGAGGGATCAACAGCTTCCGGCGTTGCCACTTTCCACTTCCTTCTCACAGGAAGCTTTGGGGGCCTCGAGGGTTGCGCAGTGTCGGCGTTTGTCAATGATAGCAACGCCTCCTTTACCAATCTTGTCTCTTCCGCGTTAGGTGATGCTTTCTTGGGCGTGGATCGTTCGGCTCTCGTGGACACCATTCTTGTTTCTCGAAGGTCTGAGCTTGGGAGTTTCAGAGGAATGAGAGCTCTGAATTGTGGAGTCTCGAAGGTTTAAGAAATCGTAGAGGAGAGTGATCCCCAACGCCTTCTATTTATACTCGGGTGTTTCCTCAACGGCTCTTTTATTGCGGACTCTGCAATTTTTCCGCAATTTCTTAGCAAACCAAAAATATAACCGTTTGGATTTTCTTTCTTGATTGTTATTTGTTGCAAGATTCTAGCAACGAAATCTTCGATTTTGCAAGATCTTTTCCTTTATCTTCTCCTCTTGATTCACCTCCTTCATTGTCGTTTAAGATCTCCAATTACCACGCTCCTAATCAAAATAAAAACAACTTAATTAAAACTAGAAATAACAATATGATAAACAATCTAAAAGAAAAACAAATACGAAGATCTATTCCATAGCCCTCTGTAGTTGAGCATAGCGATATTTCTCCTTGAATGCCCTTGCTCATCTTCTCTTGATTTGCTTTTTAGGCTTCGGATAGGAGGAAGGCCGAGAGTGTCTTCACATCTCCTTCCTCATAATAGTGCTTCAATCTCGTACCATTTACCATGAACGGCTGCCCTTGATTCAGATTTCGAATTTCAATTGCCCCATGAACAAATACATTAGTAATCACAAAAGGACCTGACCACCGAGACTTAAGTTTGCCAGGAAATAATCTCAATCATGAGTTGAATAATAAAACATGTTGGCCCTTTTTGAAGTCATTAATCCTAAGTCTACTATCATGCCAAATCTTAGTTTTTTCTTTATACATTTTAGCATTTTCATATGACATATGTCTTACTTCATCTAACTCATGTAATTGCAGAGACCGCAATGTTCTCGCATCGGTTACGCAATAATTCAACTCTTTTAAGGCCCAAAAGGCTTTGATTTCTAATTCAAGGGGTAGGTGGCATGCTTTTCCATACACTAACCTATAAGGAGACATTCCTAATGGCGTCTTATATGCAGTCCTATACGCCCACGGTACATCATCTAACTTAAAAGACCAATCATTTCTATTAGGTTTAATAACTTTTTCAAGTATGCTCTTGATCTCTCTATTAGATATTTCAGCTTGTCCATTTGAGTGTGGATGATAGGGTGTTGCTACTCTATTTCTAACATTATATTTAGCTAACACTTTTTCCATAGCTTTGTTTATAAAGTGCGTTCCTTCATCACTTATGATGGCACGTGGTGTGCCAAATCGTGTAAAAATGTGCCTATTTAGAAATTAACGATTGTTTTGGCATC
The DNA here is from genome assembly GCA_028017165.1 of Herpetospermum pedunculosum. Lineage (NCBI taxonomy): Eukaryota > Viridiplantae > Streptophyta > Magnoliopsida > Cucurbitales > Cucurbitaceae > Herpetospermum > Herpetospermum pedunculosum. The sequence continues at coordinate 2,383,155 of JAPQWQ010000075.1, read as the reverse complement.
ATTTAAGGGACATGCAATTGCTTCTACCCATTTTGAAACATAATCTACAGCTACTAGAATGTAAAGATTACCAGCAGATGGAGGGAATGGTCCCATGAAGTCAATGCCCCATACATCAAAGAGTTCTAACTCCAAGATGTATGTTAGAGGCATCTCATCCTTCCTACTAAGGTTACCTGTTCGTTGACACTCATTGCAGTTGTGTGCATAGTCGGGTGCATCCTTGAAGATCGTAGGCCAGAAGTAGCCACTTTGGAACACCTTTGCAGCAGTCCTTTGACCACCAAAGTGTCCACCATAAGGAGCTGCTGTATGGCAATGCTGCAAGACTGACCTTGATTCAGCAGCTGACACACACTTCCTTAACAATCCATCCGCACAACTTTTGTAAAGGGTTGGATCGTCCCAGATGTACTTCCTAGCCTCGTGTAGGAACCTCTTCTTTTCTTGCCCCCCTCTGAAGGTTGGTAACACCTGCGATGCAAGGAAGTTAGCAATATCCGCAAACCAAGGTTTCTCATTGTTATCACAATGCACTAATACAAAGACATGTTCATCAATAAAGGAATCAGTTATTGCGGGTTCAACAATTTTTTCGCAATTACTCTGCAATCTTGATAAATGATCAGCAACTAAGTTTTTGCATCCGTTTTTATTTCTAATCTCTAGATCAAACTCTTGCAATAGTAACACCCATCTAATTAGCCAAGGCTTAGCATCAGCCTTCCTCATTAAATACTTTATTGCCGAATGATCAGTATAAACAATCGTTTTATTACCTACAATATAAGGCCTAAATTTTTCACAAGCAAACACTACCGCTAACATTTCTTTCTCAGTGGTAGTGTAGTTACATTGTGCTTCATTTAAAGTTTTACTTGCATAATATACAGGGTGTCTTAATTTATCTATCTTTTGGCCAAGTGATAACTCCATTTTGGAGCTATTAAATACTTCCTAAGTGTAGCTAAAAGTCCGCGTTTAATTGGTTAATCTATCTCGTTTGTAGGAGAAATGCGGCAAAGAGCTCGTGCGTCCATTGGACCCGTTCGAGAGCTAAAAGTGGAGTTTTAACGCCCCGGGAGTGCGTCGGGAAAGGGCAAGTCGATCCGAGAAGAAACGGACAAAAATTGCCTAGGAGAGGCAATTTTTCCAGCCCCTAACCCGAGAGCTAGCGTCGAGACGCTAGCTCGACGCTGCCAAAACCCAAGAGCTAGCGTCGAGTGATAGCGTCGAGACGCTAGCTCGACGCTGCCGAAGCGTCGAGACCCTGCTGCGATGTCGAGATGCTCCGGAGGAGGCGCGCGCAAGGAATCATCGGGCCAGCGTCGAGACGCTGCCCTAGCGTCTCGACGCCATCGCGAGGCGCGCGCGGATTATTTAGGGCGCAGCGTCGAGACGCTACGTCGATTACAGATGCTGTAAATGACGATTTCTGCATAATTTTTAGACATCTTCTTCATAACTTAGGCGATTTCTCTTCTTCTTCCTCTAGGTTTTCCATTGTTTTTCCTTTAGCTCAGCCATTTGTGGCTTGTTTATGAGCTCTTCTCTTGTATTTTGTTGATGAAAACTTCCATGGCTTACCTTAGAGCGTTATTGACAACCCGTTCCATGGACGGCTAAGGTAAGGGTGAACGGTTTCGGAAATATTTGAGGAATTTTTGTTAGACGCTTTTAGTTTTGATAATCCATGCTTAGATTATATTTTGGTGGCTGTTTGTATGCATTTATCTCTCTTGCTTAATGTTGCGTGCTCAATGTGTGAAATAAATAGCAATAAGAGAGAGAGAGCACTCAGAACATGCAAGCATACATGATCTTGTTAGCAAGTAGTAAGTATTTTTTCATTCGTTTTCCCACAGAGATTTATTATTAGCTACTCGTGAAGTGTATTGTTAAGCAAGAATGGGTGGATTTGATGGGGTAGAATTGGTTTTAAGTTGTCTAATTTCTAAGGAATATGTAAAGGGTAGCAACATAAACAAGTGCAAGTCAATGATAAACTCAAATGAAAAGAGAAGAGAGTAATAAACGAAGAGGAAAATAGCTAAACAGAATTTTTAACTTAGCAGAATTGCGAGAACAGCAATTCTACCGCAATGTTACTAACAGCGAAAGTGTGTAAAATGGAGAAACAAGGGCTACTAACGACTCCTCTATAGGCATTTTCACACGATTCTCAAGCATTGGATCAACTCACTATGCATCAAACTAACTCATTCTCATGTATCTTCCGATTTCATGCATTAGATTCTTTAGTTTACTCATGTCCAAGTAAGGTCTTAAGCATCTTGTTAAAGCAGAAAGTTATGGTTTGTACTAGGAAAACGCCTATTCCTAGGTCGTTTTCTGGCTACCTTGAAAGGCTAGCATGAGTGTATGACTCTGAACTCTTACTCCTTCCAGAGGTTAGGAGTTCTTTGGACGAAATGGATGGCCAATCGAAATTGCCCGTGGGATGAAGCTTACATACAATCAATGCTTCGAGAGCTATCGTACATGCTTGGTTCACGTTTTTTAGCCTATAGTATTGTCATTAGCATGCTCCTATGTGACTTAGTTACTCATGGATATAGAGAGAACAGAAATATTAGACGAAATAGGCATGCTCAGAAGAGGAATAAACTTAAAACAGCGAAGCAAAACAGTAAACCGCAAAGACAAGAAACTGTGAAAGAATGGATTGTGCTTTGATTAATCGATTGTTTGAATAAACAAAGGGAAGCTTAAAGTGAATAACATAAAGACAGAAAGCAACGAAATGAAATGAACTAACTAATGGAAAAGAAACAACAACAAAACAGTGCTGGAAATGAGAAGTAAAAGACAGAAAGCAGTAAGTGAGCTTGAACGCCTCGTCGCAAACGCCTCGGCTGAAGGGAGAGAAAGGTGAGCCTTGCTTGTCGACTCCAACAGCTAAGCTTTCCAACCCAACAGACGGAAGAGAACAACAGGAGAAAGAATGGAGCTGCGAAGAGACTTCTGCGCTTTTGGATGATGATCAAACCCTCTACTTTGACCCCCTTTTATAGTAATCTGCAGGTGCGTTTGGGCCAAGGAGAACCATCCATCCTCAACGTCATACTTCAAAATGGATGGAGGAGAAAGAACGAATCCCTGAAATAACGGAAAATAACAGAAAAAGATCAGTCAACTTACGGATTTCACTTGAAACATTGCGGTTTTAGCAATGTTTCCGCAATGCACATTTTTCATTCTTTTAACTTCGTTTTTTATTCCTTTTCTTTCCATTTGCATACAAGTCCTAATTTAGCTTCCTTCTTCTAATTCTCATAAATAAGCATAGGTTTAAGCTACATCCTATCAAAAGCACCTAAGAGTGTACATCTTTCTAAGATAAATAAGTCCTAAAAAGGTCACTTTTGGAGACGTAACACACCCCCAAACTTAAGGTTTTGCTCGTCCTCGAGCAATCTAAGGACTTGTTTAGGCTGCTGTTTCATCCTCTTTAACCACTTACTGACTCCCCTACATTTCTATCTATAGCAGTGCTGTCCTGTGACACACTTCTAAGTTTACAACTATCCTCTTATATTGCTTCTTCTGACTTTGCACGCCTAATACTCCTGCTATTTCATTAACTCCCTACGACTGATCTACTTGCTTCTGTCATATCGTGCATCTATCCCTAAGGTTTCAAATTCTACCTAGGTTTACCCCAGACTCAGTACATGCTTCTAGTTTTTACTTTTGAATTACCTAGGATTCCTTAGAGTCATGCCAGTCTTAGTATTAACAGTGACAGTAGTACTTTTAGAGAACAACCTAAACCCTGGCATCACTACATTGGACATACATTCATCTCCCTAAACAACCCTACAAGCTACAACTTTGTGCTCAGCTAATTGAGGATCAGAGTTCTTTTTTATTCACGACATCTAAGCCACAAAGTTGCAACTCCTAGGTATACATTCTTCTTCCCTATTTCTTCATTTTTTCTTTCTTTCTTTGGTGGAGCCTCTCCTTGGGTTGCCTTTTGATGCAAAGCCACTTGTGGGTTACACACTTGGCACTGATTACTCAGCAACTTTAAGAGAGACACCCCTCTTTATTCTATTTTTCATTTTTTTTTTTTTTTTCAGCTCATCATTTTTTTGTAAGGGAGAAGAAGAATGCTTATGCTTTAAGGGAAAGAGGAATGTTCCTAGGCCTAGGGTGGCCTCCCCCAAACTTAAACTACTCATTGTCCCCAATGAGTGTCTGAAGTGGCACACCCCCAAACTTGTCCTAGAAGCATCTAGTCTAAGGTAAAACAAAGAGAATCTAAAAGCCCTAGGCATAGACAGAACATTCTTGGCGCAGTCAGCGATTGAGGCTGCAATGACCTCGCCAACGTTGATTGTGAGGCCTCTCATGATCGCGTAGACCAGCAGCGATCTGCCTTGGTTGATGGTGGTCTCGTGGGTCACTGGGGACAACTTCCTCCGCACGAAGGAAAACCAGACAGCCGCCTTGGCTGTGAGGGTAGCACTCATCAGGGTGTGCTTCCCATTGCGCGAGACTGTCCACGCTGCCTCAGGTTGGCCAATGATTCGAAGTGCTTCCTCCAGGACAGCTTCTGTTGGCTCATCAACGATCCTTGCATAGTCAGTGTGTTTTTGACCCTTGAGGCCATAGGCTTCGTTGATTGCCTTCGCTGAGAAATCCACCTCGACTCCTCTGACCACAGACAGGCCATCCTCAGGGTTCATCAAATTGGCGTAAAAATCATACACCATGCTGGAGTAGGCGGGGTTGGGCGGCCTGCACAGCCCTTCCCAGCCGTGATTCGTGATCCCTGCGCGCAAGAATGGCGGCAGGTCAGCGAGCGCGTCGAGGAATCCTTTCTCGTGCAGCAGGTCCCTCTTCCTCAGCTCAGTGCCCCCTGATTCTGCATCAGAGGACACATACCTCACTGATTGAGGCTCATCTTCGGGGTACAGCTTGGCTTTCCTCTTGTCTTTTGGTTTGGCTGATTCAGCAGCCTCGATCTTGAGCTTCTTCAGAGACGGCTCATCACTCACCTTCTTTGATGAAGGTTCACCCCTGACTTTCTTTTTCTTGGATTTCTTCGAGGCTTTCGGCCGTTTGGCCTTGACAACCTTGGCGGCCTTCTTTTTCAATCTTGCCTTCGTTGTGATCTGCTGGAGGCAATCCCCCAGTGTCTCATCCATTGAATCATCCCTCTCTGCAGGGCTCTCGGAGCTGGCTTCCCTCAAAGGAGAGAAGACCTCTTCTTCTTCAGCTTCCTCACTACCCTGCGTCGATTCTTGATGCTCTCCATATGGAAATTCGGGATCAGGCTGCTGGGAGATGTGTGATGCTTCAGGGCTTTTCGCCGGTGGGGTGTGTTCAGAGCTCTGTGGCGATGGAGAAAGCTCAGGGCTTCGCGCTGGTGGAGATGGCGAAGAGGTCTGTTTGGCCGACTCGTGTGACAGACGACCACTTTCTTGACTCTCCACAGAGGGAGTCTTTTTCTTGATCGCTGCTTCGGCCACAGCCATACTCCACTTGCGTTTCTTGGGCGTTCCTGCTGGTTCAGAGGGTCCAGCAGGGATTTCCGTAACCACCTTCTACTTCTTCCTACGGACAGGCAGCTTGGGGAGTCGTTCAGTGCGCGCAGCCTCATCATCTGCCAAGGCGAGGAGTGCTTCCCTCGCAGCAATTTCAGCGTCGTCAGCCTTCTTCTTGGACGCAGATCTTTCAGCTCTCGTTAGAACCATTGTGGAATCCGGAAAGAGGAATTGCAGATGAAGAGGGAGAAAGATTTCTTGGAGTTCAGAGAATGGGGGAAGCGTACGGATCAGCGCGCTTCTAACGGCTATAAGTAATGATGGAAATCCCAACGGCTATTTCCGTTGCGGATTCTGCAAATCCAGCGCAATTTTAGTGACCGTTGGAGATTTTCCTGAATTTAAATGCCAATCTTCTCTCAACTGAATCTTTGATTTGGCCCGATATCTCCCTCGATTTTTTTATCTTGATTTCATCTCCTTGATTCCTTCTATCGATTCCCTATTAAAAGAAATAAAATCAACATCAAATTCGTAATTAAAATCACCCAAAAATCTGTACAAACAGTAACCGGAAAAATAGAAAAAAATAAACTAAGGCATTAGCCTCGCATGGACGAGCACAGTGATCACTCGTCCTCTCTCGTTCTTATTTTCACGTTTCAGTCAAGAGGAAGGCCGAGAGAGTCTTCACATCTCCTTCCTCATAGTAATGCTTCAATCTTGCACCATTAACCATGAACGGTTGCCCTTGCTGCAGGTTCTTAATCTCAATTGCACCATGAACAAATACGTTAGTTATCACAAAAGGACCTGACCATCTGGACTTAAGTTTGCCTGGAAATAATTTCATTCGTGAGTTAAATAATAAGACAAGCTGGCCTTTCTTAAAGTCCTTAATCCTAAGTCTACTATCGTGCCAAATCTTGGTCTTTTCCTTATACATTTTAGCATTTTCATAGGACATATGTCTAAGCTCATCAAGCTCATGTAATTGCAGAGACCGCAATGTTCCCGCATCGGTCACGCAATAATTCAGCTCTTTCAAGGCCCAAAATGTTTTAATTTCTAATTCGAATGGTAAGTGACATGCTTTGCCATACACAAGTCTATAAGGAGACATACCTAGGGGTGTCTTATATGCAGTCCTATATGCCCAAAGTGCATCCTCGAGTTTAAACGACCAATCTTTTCTATTGGGTTTGACCACTTTTTCGAGTATGTTTTTAATCTCCCTATTTGAAATTCCAGCTTGTCCATTCGAATGTGGGTGATAAGGGGTGGCTACTCTATGTCTAACATTATATATAGCCAACACTCTCTCCATAGCTTTATTAATGAAATGTGTCCCTTCATCACTAATTATAGCACGAGGTGTTCCAAACCTAGTAAAGATATGTCTATGCAGGAATCTTATGACTGTTTTGGCATCATTATTTGGACATGCTATGGCCTCTACCCACTTAGATACATAGTCTACTGCTACAAGTATGTAAAGGTTACCTGATGATGGGGGAAATGGTCCCATGAAGTCAATGCCCCACACATCAAAGAGCTCCAACTCTAAGATGTAAGTGAGAGGCATCTCATCCTTTCGACTAAGGTTACCTGTTCTCTGGCATTCATCACAGCTGTGTGCATAGTTGTGGGCATCCTTGAAGATCGTTGGCCAATAGTAGCCACTCTGGAACACCTTGGCAGTTGTCCTTTGACCACCAAAATGTCCACCATAGGGGCCTGTATGGCAGTGCTGCAACACAGACTTTGCCTCCGCAGCTGAAACACACTTCCTTAGCAGACCATCAGCACATGTCTTGTAGAGTGTGGGATCATCCCATATGAACTTCCTAGCTTCATGAAGGAACCTCTTCTTCTCTTGGCCTCCCTTGAAAGTTTGTAGTACCTGCTATGCAAGGAAGTTAGCAATGTCAGCAAACCAAGGTTCCTCATCGTTACCACGATGAGTCAATACAAAGACATGTTCATCAATAAAAGCATCAGAAATTGCGGTTTCCGCAATTTTTCCGCAATTATGCTGCAATCTAGAAAGATGATCCGCAACCACATTTTCACATCCTTTCTTATCTCTAATGTCTAAATCAAATTCCTGCAGCAACAACACCCATCTAATCAACCTAGGCTTAGCATCAGCCTTCCTCATGAGGTATTTCAAAGCAGAATGGTCAGTGTACACGATTGTCCTAGTGCCTACAATGTAATTCCTAAACTTCTCACAAGAAAACACTACAGCTAGCATCTCCTTCTCAGTGGTTGTGTAATTACATTGTGCCTCATTAAGTGTCTTACTATCATAGTATACAGGGTGTGTTAGCTTGTCAATCTTTTGTCCTAGCATAACCCCTACAGCATAGTCACTTGCATCACATAACATCTCAAAGGGGAGATCCCAATTTGGCCCTACTATAATAGGTGCTTTGACTAGTGCTTCCTTAAGGGTTTTCCAGGCTAGGAAACATTCTTTAGAGAAGATGAATGGTTTGTTCAGCTCTAGAAGCTCACATAAAGGCTTGGAGATCTTAGAAAAGTTCTTAATGAACCTTCTATAGAAGCCTGCATGTCCTAAGAAACTTCTAATGGATTTTACATTCTGAGGTTCTACCAACTTCTCTATTATTTCAATCTTGGCCCTATCGACCTCCACTCCTGCTCTAGACACTTTATGACCGAGGACAATCCCTTCGTCCACCATGAAGTGGCACTTCTCCCAATTAAGGACTAGGTTGGTCTCCTCACACCTAGTCAGGACTTGTCCTAAGTTCTCTAAACAATTTGTGAATGAATCACCAAAGACTGAGAAATCATCCATGAATATCTCTATCATGGACTCATCTAAATCAGAGAAGATTTCCAACATGCACCTTTGGAATGTTGCCGGTGCATTGCATCAGCCAAAAGGCATTCTGCGAAAGGCAAATGTTCCAAAAGGGCAAGTGAAAGTAGTCTTTTCTTTGTCCTTGGGGTCTATAGTGATCTGGTTATATCCTGAATAACCATCTAGAAAACAGTAGTAGGCTCTACCCGCTATCCTATCTAACATCTGGTCAATGAATGGTAGAGGGAAGTGGTCCTTTTTTGTTTCCTTATTCAACTTCCTATAATCCATGCAAACTCTCCATCCTGTGATAGTCTTAGTTGGAATCAGTTCATTGCTCTCATTGACTACCACAGTCATCCCCCCTTTCTTAGGTACACATTGTATAGGACTCACCCACTAACTACTAGCTATAGGGAAGATCACACCCGCATCTAACCATTTTATTATTTCCTTTTTAACTACCTCTTTCATAGAGGGGTTCAACCTACGTTGGTGATCTACTCGGGGTGTATGCTCTTCCTCTAGTATAATCTTATGCATGCAATAGGAAGGGCTAATGCCTCTAATGTCAGCTCAACCTCATGCTTCTCACTTAATTTAGATGAAATAATTACAGGCAGAGTCTCATTACTTCCTAAATATGCATACTTGAGGTGTGTGGGTGTTAAGTCTCTGAAAGTGACTTATTTAGGACCCATTTAGCTTAAGAAGATGTACACATTTAGGTGTTTTTGTTAGCATTTGGCCTAAACCTATGCTTTAATATGAGAATTAGAAGAAGGTAGCTAATTTAGGACTTATGCACAATAGGTAGAAAAAGGGTTGAAAACCGAAGGAAAAGAATGAAAAAATAAACATTGCGAATGAATTGCGAAATCATTGCGGTGACCGCAATTATTCAAGTTAAAACCGTAAGTTGGCTGACCTTTTTCTGTTTAGATCCGACTTTTCAGGGATTCGTTCTTTCTCCTCCATCCATTCTGATATATGACGTTGAAGACTGATGGTTCTCCTTGGCCCAAACGAACCTGCAAACTACTATAAAAGGGGGTCAAAGTCGGAGGTTCAGTCATCATTCGAAGCGCAGAAGTCTTCTCGCAGTCCACCATTTCCATCTGTTTTCCTTTGCCGTCTGTTGGAGTGAGAGTCTCAGCTGTTGGAATCGATAATCTGATAGGAAGGAGAGAAGATTCTTCTTCTCTCTCGATTGGATTCATCCAAGCAAGGCTGATCTTTCATCCCCTTCATTCGAGGCGACTGCCACGAAGCTTGCCAGCAACTCTTTACTGTTTTTCTGTCTTTCTCTTCTGTTTTACATTCTGCTTCGTGCTGTTCTTTTCCTAAGTAGCTAGATTAGTTTATTTCGTTGCTTTCTGTCTTGTTGCTATTTACTTTACAGCTTTTATCTGTTCAACAAACAATTTCAGTAATCAAAGTTCATTTCTGCATTTCTCATTTCCCATCTTCTGCTACGGGTTTGGCTTACTGTTTTAAGCACATTTCCCTTCTAAGCATGTCTATCTTATCTACCATTACTGTTCTCTATATATCCATGAGTAGCTAAGACACTTAGGGGCATGCTAATGACAGAACTATAGGCTTAAAAAACGTGAATCAAGTAGGCAGATTAACACTCGAACATTGATTGTATGTAAGCTTCATCCTACGGGCAATTTCGATTGGCCATCCATTTTGTCCAAAGAACTCCTAACCTCTGGAAGGAGTAAGAGTTCAGAGTCGTATAATCATGCTAGCCTTTCATGGTAATCAGGAAACGGCCTAGGAATAGGCGTTTCCCTAGTACAAACTAAACACTCCTGCTTAAATAAGATGCTTGAGACCTTACTTTGAAGTCGAGTAAACTTAAGACTCTAATGCATGGAATCGGACGATACTTGAGATAGAGTGAGTTTGATGTATAGAGAATTGATCCAAAGCTTGATAATCGTAATAAACTGCCTATAGGATAGTCATTAGTAGCCCTTAATTCGCCCATTTACACACTTTTGCTATTGAGTTAATTGCGGATTAATTGCGGTTCTCGCAATTCTGCTAAGTTGCATTCTGTTTAGCTGTTTTCTTCCTCGTTTATTAATTCCATCTCTTGTCCTTTGCATCTAATTTCAACTTGCATTTGTTTATGTTATATCCTTTTATACATTCAGCAAAAATTAGATAATTAAAAACCAATTTTACCCCATCAAATTCATCCCATCTTTCTTAACAAACACACTTCGCGAATAGCTAAAAATGAGTCTCTGTGGAAAAAACGAATGAAATATACTTACTACTTGCTGTGAGACCATGTATGCTTGCATGTTCTAAGTGCTCTCTCTACACTTTTGCATAATTATCTTTACACATTGAGCACGCAACAAGTTTTTGGCGCCGCTGCCGGGGACTTATTTTAAGTGAAAACGAAGTTGTTAAGTTTGAAAATCAAGTTTATCATTGAGTGAAACTAATCTGTTTCATTTCTTTTGCAGGTGCTATTAGGGTAGTTTATGAGTGAGCGTTTACCTAGTAATTTAGAGTTCGATCCTGAACCTGAAAGATCACTTCGAGCTAGAAATAAGGCAAAGAAACGTCTCTTTAAACAACCTCCTATACCTCAAATCATACCTGAAACCAAAGAAATGGGCGATATAGTTCCAAATCAGGTACCTGCCATTCGCAACCCCATCGAAATAGCGAATGACAAGAATAGTGCCATTCTGTCATATCTAGTACCTATGCCTGGGGAGCTGAACCCCAGCATAATCCGTCCTGAAATCACTGCCCACTCATTCGAGTTAAAGCCAGTGATGTTCCAAATGTTGTCCACTGTGGGACAATTCTTTGGAATAGAAAATGAGGATCCCCACAACCATCTTAGGAACTTCTTAGGAGTCAGTGATACCTTTATCATCCCTGGAGTATCCCAAGAAGCTTTAAGGCTGTACTTGTTCCCTTACTCTTTGAGGGACAAAGCCAAAACATGGTTGAACTCATTACCCTCTGGATCTGTCCGCAATTGGACAGATTTAGCAGAAAAATTCCTAGTCAAATACTTCCCACCTGATAGGAATTCTACCTTTCGTGATGACATAGTCAAGTTTAAACAAGCTGATAATGAGTCTCTTCACGAAGCTTGGACAAGATTCAAAGACCTTCTCATTAAATGTCCACACCATGGCATTCCATGGTGTATCCAAATAGAAGTCTTCTTTAAAGGATGCAACCCCAGCACCAGACAAGTTCTAAATTCATCTGCTGGTGGTTCCATGTTGTCCAAGAGTTACAACGAGGCCTATGAGATCTTGGAGAAGATCTCAGCATCTCACTGTAGGTGGTCAGACGATCCAGTAGAGCCAACTAGAGCTCAAGACAAGGATGCTCTAAGCGCCATGAGCACCCAAATAAATGCCCTGACCAACTTAGTCAAGCAAATGGCTCAGGCCAATCTCCAAACCAGTGCCAATACCGCCACAGCCATGTCAACGGGCACCCAACCAAGTCAAGGCGAGGCACCAATCTGTAGATTCTGTGGGGAAGGGCACCCTTATGAATATTGCCCTGGGAATCCATCCTCGGTCTGCTATGTAGGAAGCCAGCAGCAGCCAAGGAACAACCCCTACTCACAAACTTACAATCCTGGTTGGAGAAACCACCCTAACCTGTCATGGGGTGGCCAACAGAACACTAACCAAAATCCTAACCAACCAAGGCCGAGTGGAACACCTGGTTTCACTCCCCAACATAACCAGTCAATGTACCAAAAACCTTACAATCAACCTGTAGGATCTTCTGTAGAAAACCTACTCAAGGAATATATAGCTAAGAATGATGCTACTCTTCAGAGCCAGCAAGCTACTCTTAGGAGCCTGGAAAACCAAATAGGCCAATTAGCCAATGAACTTAAAAGTAGGCCCCAAGGTAGACTCCCTGCTGACACCGAGGTACCAAGAAGAGATGGCAAGGAACAAGTTCAAGCAATTGAACTCAGGAGTGGAAGACCATTGGTGAGCAACACGAAGGACACACCAAAGAGAGTAGAGAACACTGAGTCTAGTGCTCCACTGGAGTCTCTGCCAAGCCAAGGTCCACCACCAACTAGCACATCAGGAGCCAGGCTAGAGCCAATTGTTGAGGACGTAGAAGAAATTCCAAGGCCTCCACCTATCTTAAGGCGTCCTGACGTGCCTGCTTATGTGCCACCACCTCCTTACCCTCGAAGGCTTAAGAAGAAGCAGGAACAGGAAGTTCATTTTAATAAATTCTTAGAAATACTTAAGCAAGTGCATGTTAACATTCCTTTTGTAGAAGTTTTACAGTCTATGCCTTCTTATGTAAAGTTTTTGAAGGACATTATTACTAATAAAAAAATAATTGGTGAGTTTGAAACAGTAAACCTCACCGAGGAGTGCAGTGCCATCCTCCAGAACAAGCTGCCCAAGAAGGAGAAGGATCCTGGTTCCTTCACCTTACCTGTAGAACTTGGAGGCAAGCACGTGGGCAGAGCGCTGTGTGACCTGGGCGCCAGCATAAACCTCATGCCCCTGTCCCTATTCCGCCAGTTGGGAATGGGAGAAGCACGTCCAACTACTGTCACTTTACAGCTAGCAGACAGATCCATCGCATATCCAGAAGGTAAGATCGAGGATATTCTAGTTAAAGTTGACAAATTTATTTTCCTTGCAGATTTCATTGTCCTGGACTATGAGGCAGACAAGGAGGTCCCCATCCTGCTAGGTAGACCATTTCTAGCCACAGGTAGGGCATTAATAGATGTTCAGAAAGGTGAGTTAACTATGAGGGTTCATGATGAAGAGGTAAAATTTAGTGTTTATAAAGCTTTAAAGTATCCTTCTGACCTTGAATCCTGTGCTAGCATGGATGTTGTTGACTCACTAATGGAAGAACAATTAGAGCATGTACTGTTAAACAAGCATGCTAGTGAATATGTACAAGTAGATATAGCTGACCTAAATGTATCTGACATAATGAATATGCCTGTAAATAACCCTCAACATGTATGTATGAACATAGATTTAACTGATAGAACTATTAATCCTTTAAAGCCCTCCATTGAGCATCCACCTGTTTTAGAACTGAAACCACTACCTACTCACCTCAAATATGCATATCTAGGAGATAATGATACGCTGCCTGTAATTATTTCTTCTAAGCTAAGTGAACAGCATGAGGTTGATTTAATTTTACTGCTTAAGCAACATAGGAAGGCTATAGCATGGACTATTGCTGATATTCGAGGCATTAGCCCTTCTTATTGCATGCACAAAATTATATTAGAGGAAGAGCACACACCTAAGGTAGATCACCAGCGTAGGTTAAACCCCTCTATGAAAGAGGTAGTGAAGAAAGAAATAATAAAGTGGTTAGATGCAGGAGTGATTTTCCCCATAGCTAGTAGCCAGTGGGTTAGCCCCATTCAATGTGTACCTAAAAAGGGGGGAATAACTGTGGTAGTCAATGAGAACAACGAACTGATTCCAACAAGGACTGTCACAGGGTGGAGGGTATGTATGGATTACAGAAAGTTAAATAAAGAAACTAAAAAAGACCATTTCCCTATACCGTTCATTGACCAGATGCTAGACAGAATAGCTGGTAGAGCCTACTATTGTTTTTTAGATGGGTACTCTGGCTATAATCAAATTACTATAGACCCTAAGGATCAAGAGAAGACCACCTTCACTTGCCCTTTTGGAACGTTTGCCTTCCGCAGAATGCCTTTTGGCCTATGCAATGCACCGGCAACTTTCCAAAGGTGCATGATGGCAATCTTCTCTGAGTTGGATGAGTCCATGATAGAAATATTCATGGATGACTTCTCAGTCTTTGGGGACTCATTTAAAACCTGTCTAGAAAACTTAGGACAAGTCCTGACTAGGTGTGAGGAGACCAACCTAGTCCTGAATTGGGAAAAGTGCCATTTTATGGTAGATGAAGGGATTGTCTTAGGACATAGAGTGTCAAGGGCAGGTGTAGAAGTGGATAGGGCAAAAATAGAGGTCATAGAGAAGTTGGTAGAGCCCCAGAACGTCAAAGCCATTAGAAGTTTCTTAGGGCATGCTGGTTTCTACAGAAGGTTCATTAAGGACTTTTCTAAGATAGCCAAGCCTCTGTGCGAGCTTCTAGAGCTAAATAGACCATTTATCTTCTCTAAGGAGTGTGTAGTAGCTTGGAAAACCCTTAAGGAAGCACTGGTTACAGCACCAATCATAGTAGGACCAAATTGGGATCTCCCATTTGAGATGCTATGTGATGCCAGTGACTATGCTGTAGGAGTCATGTTAGGACAGAAGATTGACAAGCTCACACACCCTGTCTATTATGCTAGTAAGACCTTGAATGAGGCTCAATGTAATTATACAACTACAGAGAAAGAAATGCTTGCTGTAGTATTTGCTTGTGAAAAATTTAGAAATTACATTGTAGGCACTAGGACCATTGTATATACTGACCATTCTGCTTTAAAATATCTTATGAGAAAGGCTGATGCTAAGCCTAGATTGATTAGATGGGTGTTATTGCTGCAGGAATTTGATTTGGACATTCGGGACAAGAAACGATGTGAAAATGTGGTTGCAGATCACCTGTCTCGATTGCAGCATAATTGCGAAAAAATTGCGGAGACCGCAATTTCTGATGCTTTTATAGATGAACATGTATTTGCTTTGGCTCATCGTGATAACGATGAGGAACCTTGGTTTGCTGACATTGCTAACTTCCGTGCTTCACAGGTATTGCCAGTGTTCAAGGGAGGACAAGAGAAGAAGAGGTTCCTTCATGAAGCAAGGAAATTCATCTGGGATGACCCCACACTTTACAGAACCTGTGCGGATGGTTTGCTAAGGAAGTGTGTTTCAGCTGCTGAAGCGAAGTCTGTGCTACAGCACTGTCACTCATCTCCTTATGGTGGACACTTTGGTGGCCAAAGGACAGCTGCGAAGGTATTTCAGAATGGCTACTACTGGCCAACAATCTTCAAGGACGCACACGACTATGCCCACAACTGTGACGAGTGCCAAAGGACAGGTAATCTCAGTCGCAAGGATGAGATGCCCCTCACCTACATCTTAGAGTTGGAGCTCTTTGATGTGTGGGGCATTGATTTCATGGGGCCATTCCCTCCATCATCAGGTAACCTGTACATTTTAGTAGCAGTAGACTACGTGTCCAAGTGGGTAGAAGCCAAAGCATGTCCTAATAATGATGCTAAAACAGTCACTAACTTCTTGCATAGGCACATTTTCACTAGATTTGGGACTCCTCGTGCTATCATTAGTGATGAGGGGTCACATTTCATTAATAAGGCTATGGAGAAAGTATTGGCTAAATATAACATTAGACATAGGGTAGCTACTCCCTATCACCCACACTCAAATGGTCAAGCTGAGATTTCCAATAGGGAGATAAAGAACATCCTAGAAAAGGTAGTTAAACCTAATAGGAAAGACTGGTCATTTAAGCTTGAGGATGCACTTTGGGCTTATAGAACAGCATATAAGACACCTCTAGGCATGTCTCCCTATAGGTTGGTGTATGGCAAGGCTTGCCACTTGCCACTTGAGTTGGAAAACAAGGCATTTTGGGCCATGAAAGAATTGAATTTTTGTGTAAAGGATGCGGGGACACTAAGGTCTTTGCAGCTACATGAACTTGATGAGCTGAGGCATATGGCCTATGAGAATGCCAAAATGTATAAGGAAAAGACCAAAATATGGCACGACAGTAGACTTAGGATCAAAGACTTTAGGAAAGGCCAACTTGTACTCTTATTTAACTCACGTTTAAAGATATTTCCAGGCAAACTAAAGTCTAGATGGTCGGGTCCATTTGTTGTTACTAATGTCTTTGTTCATGGTGCAATAGAGATAAAGAACTTGCAGCAAGGTCAGCCATTTATGGTCAATGGTGCTAGGTTGAAGCACTACTACGAGGAAGGAGATGTGAAGACTCTCTCGGCCTTCCTCTTGACTGAAGCATGACAAAAAGAACGAGAGAGAACGAGTGGTTACTGTGCTCGTTTAGTCAAGGCCAATGCCTTAGTTTATTTTTTCTGTTTTTCCGATTATCGTTTGTATGTTTTGTGGTGTGTTTTTAATTGTGTATTTAATGTTTGTTTGATTTGTTTTTTTAGGGAATCGAAAGAAGGAATCAAGGAGAGTAAATCCCACTTTAAAAATCAAGAAATGGTTGAGCCAAATAAAAGATACGGACGGGCAAAGTTGGAGATTTCAATGAAATAATATCCCTGGAATTGCGTTAAAATTGCTGGATCCGCAAAAAGAGCCGTTGGGATTTTATCCGTTGCCTTTATATCCGTTGGAAGCCGCTCGATCGTTACGATTATCTCTCTCTTTGCTCTCCAAGAATTCAGCGATTCTCTCCATCTTTGATTCCTCTCCCAAGATCTTCAAGAATCAGCAATGGTGGCCACACGTGCTGAACGATCCGCAGCCAAGAAGAAGGCCGATGACGCAGCTGAAGCAGCTGCGAGGGAAGCGCTTCTCGCCCTTGCAGACGATGGTGCCGTTCGCACCGGTCCTCTTCCCAAGCTTCCTATTCGTAGGAAGAAGTGGAGGGTGGTCACTGAGATCCCCGCTGGGCCATCTGAGCCAATGGGCACGCCCAAGAAACGGCGGTGGAGCGTCAAGACGGCCGCCGACCCAAGCACAACCAAGACTCCCTCTGTGGAGAGTCAAGAACCTGATCGTGCATCCCACGAGTCAGCCAGAGAAGGATCGTCGCCGTCTGCGTCACCTGTGCGCAGCCCTCTCCCATCTGAACCAGTGCCAAGCGCAGAGTCGTCACCACCTGCACAGAGCCCTGAGTCGTCTCCAGCACATCAGAGTTCTGATCCGACGCCTGCAGCAGCGCAGAGCCCTGAGCTGCAGTCTTCGCCACTGAGTTCTGCGCCGATACCATCAGCAGCGCACAATTCTCCACGGCCTGATCCTGAATTCCCTTATGGGGATTATCAGGAGTCTACGCAAGGCAGTGGAGATGCTGGGGAAGAAGAAGTCTTCTCTCCTATGAGGGAAGACAGCCCTGCCGAGCCTGCACAGCAGGACGATTCTATGGAAGAGACGTTGGGGGCATGCTTCCCACAACTCAACACCAAGGCCAGGCTCAAGAAGCAGAAGAAGGCCAGAATTGATAAGGCCAAGAAGTTAAAGAAAAAGAAGGCCAAGAAGGTGCCATCGACGGACGAGGAGTGTGCTGAGCCTTCGCTCAAACGCCTCAAGGTGGAGGCTGCTGCATCATCCAAACCAGCAGATAAGGGGAAGGCTAAACTCTACCCTGAAGACGAACCTCCGTCAGTGAGGTATGTCTCATCTGATGCGGAATCCAGGGGTGTTGAGCTCAGGAAGAGGGACCTGTTGCACGAGAAGGGATTCCTTGATCGACTCGCTGACCTGCCGCAGTTCTTGCGGGCAGGAGTGCTCAACCATGGCTGGGAGGAATTCTGCAGACCGCCTAATCCAGCCTACACGAGCATGGTGTACGATTTCTACGCCAACGTGCTCAGCCCTGAGGATGGCCTATCTGTGGTCAGAGGGGTGGAAGTGGATTTCTCAGCCAAGGCCATCAATGAAGCCTTTGGTCTCAAGGGCCAAACTCACACAGATTATGCACGGATAGTTGATGAGCCGACTGAAGCCGTGCTGGAAGAGGCCATTCGCACAATTGGCCAGCCTGAAGCAGCGTGGACTGTCTCACGCAATGGTAGGCACACCTTGATGAGTGCCAATCTGACAGCAAAGGCAGCTGTTTGGTTTGCCTTTGTGAGGCGAAAGCTGTCCCCTGTGACTCACGAGACGACAATCAACCAGAGTAGATCACTGCTGGTTTATGCCATCATGCGCGGTCTCACGGTCAATGTGGGGGAGATCATGTCAGCTGCCATTGCTGAATGCGCCAGAAAAGGTAAGGGGCCATTATTTTTCCCCAACACTATAACAAAATTGTGTTTGCTTGCAGGAGTTCCCACCGAGCGCTTGGAGCAGCAGCTGCCTTACACAGGCCATTTGGAGCTGCCTGCTAACCTGAGGCTGAGAAGAAAGGGGAATATGGAGTTTGAGTTGGATAGGCTGGCTGCTGAACAGTCCTTGTCCATGGCCTGCTTGATGGACATGCAGAGGAGGATGGCTCAATGGGCCAATTATGCGCAGGCGAGGGACAAAGAAGTTGCAGACCAGTTGGGATGCATCTTCCCGGACTTCCCCACCAACCTCCTAACTCCATGGGTGCCCCCACGACCAAGGCAACCAGATGAGGATGATGAGAATTGAGTGCTGGTTTGAAGAGCACTACAGGGAGTATTGCTGTTCCCTTAAGAAACAAAAGACAATTTTTTCTGCTTTCTGATAGGATATTGTGAATTATGCTGTTTTGTGTTCAACTTTTGATCTGTTTTTAATGTTTAGTTTTATGTTTTTTCTTTTGCTTAGTCTAGTTTGATGGTAGCGGAATAGGTAGGATAGTTTAGTTTCATTTTTAGGATGCATGAGTTACAGGAAAAAGCATGCTAGGGGCCTGAGTCGATGTTATATCTGCCCGGATTCAATTGCGAAATAATTGCGGTTCCCGCAATTTTTGTGACTGATTGCATGCTTTGGACTGTCTGTTTAGTTAGGCTGTGATTTGTTAAATTCTATCTTTTGCTGCTAGCATGACTACCTTTTATAGCTGATCTTAAAGCATGCTGGATGAGTGTCATAGGACACGCTTTGATAGTTTAAATTCGCCTCTGAATAGTGCTCAGCATGCATAAACCGTAAGTCCTTAAAACTATCTGTTATGTTCAAATTTGCTGCTGTTGGCATAATTGCTTTTAGAATGTTTTGCCTATGCCTAGGATTTTTAGATTCTCTTTGTTTTACTTTGGACTAGATGCTTCTAGGACAAGTTTGGGGGTGTGCCACCTCAAACACTCATTGGGGACAATGAGTAGTTGAAGTTTGGGGGAGGCTACCCTAGGCCTAGGAACATTCCTCTCTTCCTTAGGACATAAGCATTCTTCTTCTCCTAAAAAAAAAAAAAAAAAGTGAAAAATAGAATAAAGAGGGGAGTCTTTCTCAAGTTGCTGAGTAATCAGTGCCAAGTGTGTAAACCACAAGTGGCATTGCATCAAAAGGCAAACCAAGGGGAGGCTCCACCTAAGTAAAAAAGGAAAAAGGGAGAAATAGGGAAGAAGAATGTATGCTTGGGAGTTATAATCTTGTGGCTTAGATGTCCTATGTAAAAAGAACTCTGATCCTTAATGAGCTAAGCACAAGGTTGTAGCTTTTAGGTTTGTCTAGGGAGATGAATGTATATCCAATGTAGTGATGCCAGGGTTTAGGTTGTTCTCTAAAAGTACCACTGTCACTGTTTATACTAAGACTGGCATGACTCTAAGGAATCCTAGACACAGTAAAAATAAGCTAGAAGCATGTACTGAGTCTGGAGTAAAGCTTGGTAGAATTTGAAACCTTAGGGATAGTGGCATGATATCATAAAAGTAGTTAGATCAGTAGTAGGGGTTTAACAAAAACAGTAGGTATGGTAGGCAGGAGAAGTCAGAAGAAGCTTGATAAGAGGTTAATTCTAAACTTAGAAGTGTGTCACAGGACAGCACTGCTAGAGATAGGGATATAGGGGAGTCGGTAAGTAGTTAAAGAAGATAAAATAACAGCCTAGGTAAGTCCTTAGTATGCTTGAGGACAAGCAAAGCCTTAAGTTTGGGGGTGTGTTAAGTCTCTGAAAGTGACTTATTTAGGACCCATTTAGCTTAAGAAGATGTACACATTTAGGTGTTTTTGTTAGCATTTGGCCTAAACCTATGCTTTAATATGAGAATTAGAAGAAGGTAGCTAATTTAGGACTTATGCACAATAGGTAGAAAAAGGGTTGAAAACCGAAGGAAAAGAATGAAAAAATAAACATTGCGAATGAATTGCGAAATCATTGCGGTGACCGCAATTATTCAAGTTAAAACCGTAAGTTGGCTGACCTTTTTCTGTTTAGATCCGACTTTTCAGGGATTCGTTCTTTCTCCTCCATCCATTCTGATATATGACGTTGAAGACTGATGGTTCTCCTTGGCCCAAACGAACCTGCAAACTACTATAAAAGGGGGTCAAAGTCGGAGGTTCAGTCATCATTCGAAGCGCAGAAGTCTTCTCGCAGTCCACCATTTCCATCTGTTTTCCTTTGCCGTCTGTTGGAGTGAGAGTCTCAGCTGTTGGAATCGATAATCTGATAGGAAGGAGAGAAGATTCTTCTTCTCTCTCGATTGGATTCATCCAAGCAAGGCTGATCTTTCATCCCCTTCATTCGAGGCGACTGCCACGAAGCTTGCCAGCAACTCTTTACTGTTTTTCTGTCTTTCTCTTCTGTTTTACATTCTGCTTCGTGCTGTTCTTTTCCTAAGTAGCTAGATTAGTTTATTTCGTTGCTTTCTGTCTTGTTGCTATTTACTTTACAGCTTTTATCTGTTCAACAAACAATTTCAGTAATCAAAGTTCATTTCTGCATTTCTCATTTCCCATCTTCTGCTACGGGTTTGGCTTACTGTTTTAAGCACATTTCCCTTCTAAGCATGTCTATCTTATCTACCATTACTGTTCTCTATATATCCATGAGTAGCTAAGACACTTAGGGGCATGCTAATGACAGAACTATAGGCTTAAAAAACGTGAATCAAGTAGGCAGATTAACACTCGAACATTGATTGTATGTAAGCTTCATCCTACGGGCAATTTCGATTGGCCATCCATTTTGTCCAAAGAACTCCTAACCTCTGGAAGGAGTAAGAGTTCAGAGTCGTATAATCATGCTAGCCTTTCATGGTAATCAGGAAACGGCCTAGGAATAGGCGTTTCCCTAGTACAAACTAAACACTCCTGCTTAAATAAGATGCTTGAGACCTTACTTTGAAGTCGAGTAAACTTAAGACTCTAATGCATGGAATCGGACGATACTTGAGATAGAGTGAGTTTGATGTATAGAGAATTGATCCAAAGCTTGATAATCGTAATAAACTGCCTATAGGATAGTCATTAGTAGCCCTTAATTCGCCCATTTACACACTTTTGCTATTGAGTTAATTGCGGATTAATTGCGGTTCTCGCAATTCTGCTAAGTTGCATTCTGTTTAGCTGTTTTCTTCCTCGTTTATTAATTCCATCTCTTGTCCTTTGCATCTAATTTCAACTTGCATTTGTTTATGTTATATCCTTTTATACATTCAGCAAAAATTAGATAATTAAAAACCAATTTTACCCCATCAAATTCATCCCATCTTTCTTAACAAACACACTTCGCGAATAGCTAAAAATGAGTCTCTGTGGAAAAAACGAATGAAATATACTTACTACTTGCTGTGAGACCATGTATGCTTGCATGTTCTAAGTGCTCTCTCTACACTTTTGCATAATTATCTTTACACATTGAGCACGCAACAGTGGGCAGTGGTTTTAATTCTAAGACAGCTGGATGCTCAATGGATGGTTTTAAAGGATTCAAGGATCTATCAGTCAGGTCTTTATTTATACATACATGCTGTGTTTTATCTACATGTATATCCATTATTTCAGAAACATTTAAATCAGTTAAATCTAATTGTACATATTCATTAGCATGCTTAGTTAATAATTCATGCTCCAGCTGTTCTTCCATCAGTGAATCTACAATGTCCATGCTAGCACAAGATTCAGAGTCAGAGGGGTACCTTAAGGCTTTATACACACTAAATTTAACCTCCTCATCATGCACCCTCATAGTGAGCTCACCTTTTTGGAAATCAATCAGGGCCCTACCTGTGGCTAGAAATGGTCTGCCTAATAGGATGGGGACCTCCTTGTCTGCTTCATAATCCAGGATAATGAAATCTGCAAGGAAAATAAACTTGTCAACCTTTACAAGAATATCCTCAATCTTACCCTCAGGGTAGGCTATGGATCTGTCTGCCAGTTGTAAAGTGACAGTGGTTGGACGTGCTTCTCCTATTCCTAGCTGGCGGAATAGTGATAGGGGCATGAGGTTTATGCTGGCTCCCAGGTCACAAAGAGCTCTGCCCACGTGCTTGCCTCCTAGTTCTACTGGTAAGGTGAAGGAACCAGGATCCATCTCTTTCTTGGGTAACTTGTTCTGGAGTATGGCACTGCACTCCTCAGTGAGATTTACTGTTTCAAACTCACCAATTATTTTCTTGTTAGTGATAATATCCTTCAAAAACTTTACATAAGAGGGCATAGACTGTAAAACTTCTACAAAAGGAATATTAACATGCACTTGTTTAAGAATTTCTAAGAATTTGTTAAAGTGCACTTCCTGTTCTTGTTTTTTATTAAGCCTTCGAGGAAATGGAGGTGGTGGCACATATGCAGGCACTTCAGGTCGCCTCAGGATAGGTGGAGGCCTTGGAATTTCTTCTATCTCTTCTATGATTGGCTCCAGCCTTGCTCCTGATGTGCTTGGTGATGGTTGACCTTGGATTGGCAGAGACTCCAGTGGAGCACTAGACTCATTGTTCTCTACTCCATTTGGGGCTTCCTTCGTGTTGCTCACCAATGGTCTCCCACTTCTGAGTTCAATTGCTTGAACTTGCTCTTTTCCATCTCTCCTTGGCACCTCGGTGTCAGCAGGAAGTCTACCTTGGGGCCTACTTTTGAGTTCATTGGCTAGTTGCCCTATTTGGTTCTCTAGGCTCCTAAGGGTAGCTTGCTGGCTTTGTAGAGTAGCATCATTCTTGGCGATGTACTCTTTGAGTAGATTTTCTACAGAAGACCCTACTGGTTGGTTGTATGGTTTTTGATACATGGATTGGTTATGTTGGGGAGTGAAACCAGGTGTTCCACTCGGTCTTGGTTGGTTAGGAGCTTGGTTAGCATTCTGTTGGCCACCCCATGACAGGTTTGGGTGGTTCCTCCAACCAGGGTTGTAGGTGTTAGAATAGGGGTTGTTCCTAGGCTGCTGTTGGCTTCCAACATAGCAGACTGAGGCTAGATTCCCAGGGCAGTATTCATACAGGTGCCCTTCCCCACAGAATCCACAGATAAGTGTCTCACCTTGACTTGGTTGTGTGCCCATTGACATGGCTGTGGCGGTGTTGACACTAGTTTGGAGATTGGCTTGAGCCATTTGCTTTACTAGGTTGGTCAGGGCGCTTATTTGACTACTCATAACATTGAGTGCGTCCTTATCTTGAGCTCTACTTGGCTCTATTGGATCATCCGACCACCTACAGTGAGATGCTGAGATCTTCTCCAAGATCTCATAGGCTTCATTATAACTCTTGGACAACATGGAACCTCAAGCAGATGAATTTAAGACTTGTCTAGTGCTGGGGTTGCATCCTTTGAAAAAGACCTCTATTTGGATACACCATGGAATGCCATGGTGTGGACATTTGAGCAGAAGGTCCTTGAACCTTGTCCAAGCTTCGTGAAGAGACTCATTCTCAGCTTGTTTGAACTTGACTATGTCATCACGAAAGGTAGAATTCCTATCAGGTGGGAAGTATTTAACTAGGAATTTCTCCGCCAAGTCTGTCCAATTGAGGACTGATCCAGAGGGTAATGAGTTTAACAACGTCTTTGCTTTGTCCCTCAATGAGTAAGGGAAGAGGTAAAGCCTCAAGGCTTATTGGGAAACTCCAGGGATGATGAAGGTATCACTAACTCCTAGGAAGTTTCTAAGATGGTTGTGGGGATCCTCATTTTCCACTCCAAAGAATTGTCCCACAGTGGACAACATTTGGAACATCACTGGTTTTAACTCGAATGAGTTGGCAGTAATTTCAGGGCGGATTATGCTTGGGTTTAGCTCCCCAGGCATGGGAACTAAGTATGAGAGAATGGCACTATTCTTATCATTCGCTATTTCGATGGGATTGCGAGTGATAGGTACCGGATTTGGAACTAATCTATCCATTTCTTCTTGAGAGGATTGCGGAGACTCTGCGGTTTCAGCAATTATTTGAGGTAAAGGGGGTTGGTTAAAGAGACGTTTCTTGGCTCTATTTCTGGCCCTAAGTAATCTCTCAGGCTCAGGGTTGAACTCTAGATCACTACTTGAAGACTCATTCATAAACTAACCCAAATAGTACCTGCAAAAGAAATGAAAATAGATCAGCTTCAATAGATATTAAGAGTTGGTTTTCTAACTTAACAAACTTCGTTTTCACTAAACTAAATCCCCGGCAGCGGCGCCAAAAACTTGTTTCGTGCTCAATGTGTGAAATAAATAGCAATAAGAGAGAGAGAGCACTCAGAACATGCAAGCATACATGATCTTGTTAGCAAGTAGTAAGTATTTTTTCATTCGTTTTCCCACAAAGATTTATTATTAGCTACTCGTGAAGTGTATTGTTAAGCAAGAATGGGTGGATTTGATGGGGTAGAATTGGTTTTAAGTTGTCTAATTTCTAAGGAATATGTAAAGGGTAGCAATATAAACAAGTGCAAGTCAATAATAAACTCAAATGAAAAGAGAAGAGATTAATAAACGAAGAGGAAAATAGCTAAACAGAATTTGTAACTTAGCAGAATTGCGGAAACAACAATTCTACTGCAATGTTACTAACGGCGAAAGTGTGTAAAATGGAGAAACAAGGGCTACTAACGACTCCTCTATAGGCATTTTCACACAATTCTCAAGCATTGGATCAACTCACTATGCATCAAACTAACTCATTCTCATGTATCTTCCGATTTCATGCATTAGATTCTTTAGTTTACTCATGTCCAAGTAAGGTCTTAAGCATCTTGTTAAAGCAGAAAGTTATGGTTTGTACTAGGAAAACGCCTATTCCTAGGTCATTTTCTGGCTACCTTGAAAGGCTAGCATGAGTGTATGACTCTGAACTCTTACTCCTTCCAGAGGTTAGGAGTTCTTTGGACAAAATGGATGGCCAATCGAAATTGCCCGTGGGATGAAGCTTACATACAATCAATGCTTCGAGAGCTATCCTACATGCTTGGTTCACGTTTTTTAGCCTATAGTATTGTCATTAGCATGCCCCTATGTGACTTAGTTACTCATGGATATAGAGAGAACAGAAATATTAGACGAAATAGGCATGCTCAGAAGAGGAATAAACTTAAAACAGCGAAGCAAAACAGTAAACCGCAAAGACAAGAAACTGTGAAAGAATGGATTGTGCTTTGATTAATCGATTGTTTGAATAAACAAAGGGAAACTTAAAGTGAATAACATAAAGACAGAAAGCAACGAAATGAAATGAACTAACTAATGGAAAAGAAACAACAACAAAACAGTGCTGGAAATGTGAAGTAAAAGACAGAAAGCAGTAAGTGAGCTTGAACGCCTCGTCGCAAACGCCTCGGCTGAAGGGAGAGAAAGGTGAGCCTTGCTTGGATGAATCCAATAAGGAGAGAAGATGAATCTTCTCTCCTTCCTATCAGATTGTCGACTCCAACAGCTAAGCTTTCCAACCCAACAGACGGAAGAGAAAAACAGGAGAAAGAATGGAGCTGCGAAGAGACTTCTGCGCTTTTGGATGATGATCAAACCCTCTACTTTGACCCCCTTTTATAGTAATCTGCAGGTGCGTTTGGGCCAAGGAGAACCATCCATCCTCAACGTCATACTTCAAAATGGATTGAGGAGAAAGAACGAATCCCTGAAATAACGGAAAATAACAGAAAAAGATCAGTAAACTTACGGATTTCACTTGAAACATTGCGGTTTTAGCAATGTTTCCGCAATGCTGCCGCAATGCACATTTTTCATTCTTTTAACTTCGTTTTTCATTCCTTTTCTTTCCTTTTGCATACAAGTCCTAATTAAGCTTCCTTCTTCTAATTCTCATAAATAAGCATAGGTTTAAGCTACATCCTATCAAAAACACCTAAGAGTGTACATCTTTCTGAGATAAATAAGTCCTAAAAAGGTCACTTTTGGAGACGTAACACTTAACCCTATGCATATATTAGAATTTTACGATTGACACTCGAGCTTTCTAGCATGTTGTGAATGTTAAAGAATAGCGATGTCGTGCCTCTCACTATTCGATTAAGTAACACAGATTGATAAAACTAAATCGGAGTATTGAGTCGTGTATGATGGTTGTTGATTGCATACAGCGTTTGCGGGCAATCAGTTAGCAATTAGATTACGTGCTTGAATGTTCGTCGCGGTTAGCTAGTGACTATCTAGAATAAATTTGGGGCTGATCACCTTAATGCAATTTTAGATAATGTTTAATTGGAACTGTGTGGTCTGATTAATTTCTATGGAGCCGGCTACCTTGGGGCTTCTCGGGTAGTCGTCCGTGTGTACTACAAACTGTTTGCCTTGACTTTTGTATTAAATGATAAGCTGAAGTTGTCTAACAATTAATCCCGAAAATCCCCAAACCGTGCACGCGTCTCTCTCTTTTTATTCTTCCGTTAGCGTTTACTTGCTTTCTTTGCATGCTGAAAAATCCCCCCGTTACAGAAACTCAATCAATTAATTAATTTCAATTTTAATATTAATTTTGGTCATAACTTCTCCTTGGATCGACCCTGTTACCACTGGCTGCAAAGCCATTGAGAATAGGCTTATAAATTGTATTTTGGCAAGCTTCGACAGCTTGAGATTTATAGGAGGATATTCAAAAATCCTCTTACCACCAAGCATAGCCCCAATTGCATAGTCACTCGCATCACACATTAGTTCAAAAGGTAAATCCCAATTTGGGCCTACTATGATTGGTGCTTTGACTAAGGCATCTTTAAGCTTTTTCCATGCTATTAGACATTCATTTGAGAAGACAAAAGTTTTATTTAGCTCTAGAATCTCACACAGGGGTTTAAAGATTTTTGAAAAATCTTTAATAAATCTCCTATAGAATCCTGCATGTCCTAAGAAACTTCTTATAGCTTTGACATTTTTAGGTTCCACTAACTTCTCAATGATTTCTATTTTGGCCCTATCGACCTCTACTCCGGCCTTGGACACTCTATGTCCTAACACTATTCCTTCTTCTACCATGAAGTGGCATTTTTCCCAATTTAGGACTAGGTTGGTTTCTTCACACCTAGTTAGGACTTGTCCTAGGTTTTCTAGGCAGTTGTTAAAAGAATCACCAAAGACTGAGAAGTCATCCATAAATATTTATATTATGGACTCATCTAGGTCAGAAAAAAGTGCCAACATACACCTTTGGAATGTTGCTGGTGCATTGCATAGGCCAAATGGCATTCTGCGAAAAGCAAATGTTCCAAAGGGACATGTAAAGGTTGTTTTCTCTTGATCCTCAGGGTCTATAGTGATTTGGTTATAACCTGAATAACCATCTAGAAAACAGTAAAATGCTAGGCCAGCTATTCTATCTAACATTTGGTCTATAAAGGGTAAAGGAAAAGGGTCTTTTTTGGTTTCTTTATTAAGTTTTCTGTAATCCATACATACTCTCCATCCTGTAACAGTTCTAGTTGGTATTAATTCATTATTTTCATTAACTACTACAGTCATACCACCCTTCTTAGGTACACATTGAATAGGACTAACCCATTGACTATTGGCTATGGGGAAGATTACACTTGCATCTAACCATTTGATAATTTCTTTTTTAACTACCTCTTTCATGGAGGGGTTCAACCTACGTTGGTGATCTACTCTAGGTGTATGTTCCTCTTCCAACAATATTTTATGCATGCAATAGGAAGGACTTATACCTCTAATGTCAGCAATCGTCCATGCAATAGCTTTTTTATGTTGCTTGAGCAGCAATATTAACGCAATTTCATGCTGTTTACTTAGTTTGGACGAAATAATAACAGGCAAGGTATCTTTCTCTCCTAGATATGCATACTTAAGGTGTTCAGGCAATGGTTTTAGTTCTAATAAAGGTGGTTGTTCAATTGATGGCATCATAGGAGTTGTGGTTCTTTCAGACAATCCATTAGTCATGCATACATGCTGAGGGTTGTCCACAGATACATCCATCAATTCAGAAATATTTAAATCATCTACATCTACTTGTGCATAATTAGTAGCATGCTTAATTAACAATTCATGCTCAAGTTCTTCTTCCATTAATGAGTCTACTACATCTATAGTTGCACAGGATTCAGGATCAGAGGAGTACCTTAAAGCTTTAAACACGCTGAATTTAACCTCCTCATCATGTACTCTCATGGTGAGCTCACCTTTCTGGACATCAATTAGAGCCCTACTTGTGGCTAAAAACGGTCTGCCCAATAGGATTGGTACCTCTTTATCTGCCTCGGAATCCAGAATTATAAAGTCTGCAAGAAAAATAAATTTGTCAACCTTGACAAGTATATCCTCAATTTTACCTTCAGGGTATGCGATGGATATGTCTGCAAGTTGCAAGGTGACGGTTGTTGGTCATGCCTCCCCTATCCCAAGTTGTTGGAATAGTGACAAGAGCATGAGATTGATGCTGGCTCCCAGATCACACAAAGCTCTGCCCACATGTCTGCCTCCCAATTCGACTGGTAAGGTGAAGGAACCAGGATCCTTCTCCTTCTTTGGCAGCTTATTTTGGAGTATGGCACTCCTCAGTGAGATTCACTATTTCAAATTCACCAATAACTTTTTTGTTAGTAATAATATCTTTTAAGAATTTAACATATGATGGCATAGATTGCAAAACTTCCACAAAGGGAATATTAACATGCACTTGTTTTAAAATTTCTAAAAATTTATGAAAGTGCGCTTCCTGTTCTTGTTTCTTTTTTAGTCGTCTACGGAATGGAGGTGGTGGCACATAGGTAGGCAAGTCAGGTTGCCTAATGACAGGTGGAGGCCTCGGGATTTCTTCTGGTTCCTCAATGATAAGTTCCAGCCTCACCTTTGTTGTGTTTGGTGGTAATTGATCAAGGTTGGGCAGAGAATCCAGTGGAGCACTAGACTCTTCATTCTCTACTCGCTTTGGTGCTTCTCTGTTGTTGATCACCAACAGTCTTCCACTTCGAAGTTAAATAGCTTGAACTTGTTCTTTTTCATCCCTTCTTGGGGTTTCAGTGTCTGCAGGCAATCTGCCTTGGGGCCTATTCTTCAGCTCGTTTGCTAACTGCCCTATTTGATTTTCTAAGCTCCTCAGTGTTGCTTGTTGGCTTTGTAGAGTTGCATCATTCTTCGCTATGTACTCCTTCAGCAAGTTCTCCACTGACGTTCTCATTGGTTGGTGGTTGCCATATTGTTTTTGATAAGGGGGTTGACTAGTTTGTTGAGTGAAACCAGATGTTCCACTCGGTCTTGGTTGATTTTGTATTTGGTTGGTGTTTTGCTGTCCACCCCAAGAAATATTTGGGTGGTTTCTCCAACCAGGATTATAAGTGTTTGAGTAGGGGTTGTTCCTTGGTTGTTGTTGACTTCCAACATAACACACCGAGGATGGATTACCAGGGCAAAAATCATACATGTGCCCTTCCCCAAGGAATCCACAGATTAGTGCCTCACCTTGGTTAGCTACTGTGCTTGAGGAAACAGCTGCCACCGTGTTGACACTTTGTTGAATATTAGTTTGAGCCATTTGTTTTACTAGGTTGGTCAGAGCATTGATTTGGCTGCTCATTGCACTAATTGCATCCATGTCTTGAGCCTTTCTTCTTGTTGGCTCCACAGGGTCATCTGACCATCTACAATGTGATGTTGAGATTTTCTCCAAAATCCCATAGGCTTCTGTTGCGTGCTCAATGTGTTAAAATAATTAGGCAATAAGATAGAGAGAGCACTCAGAACATGCAAGCATACATGATCTTATAGCAAGTAGTAAGTATTTTTTCATTCGTTTTCCCACAGAGATTTATTATAAGCTATTCATGAAGTGTAAAGTTAAGAAAGAAGAGGTGGATTTGATGGGGTAAAATTGGTTTTAATTTGTCTATTTCCTACTGAATACGTAGAGGGTAGCAACATAAACAAGAACAAATCAAAGTTAAACTCAAATGAAAAGAGACGAGAGTAATAAACGAAGACAAAAACAGCTAGACAAAATTGTAACTTAAGCAGAATTGCGGATACAGCAATTCTACCGCAATTTTAACAACAGCGAAAGTGTGTAAAATGGAGAAACAAGGGCTACTAACGACTCCCCTATAGGCTTTTTCATACGATTCTCAAGCATTGGATCAACTCTCTATGCATCAAACTCACTCAATCTCATGTATCGTCCGATTCCATGCATTAGATTCTTTAGTTTACTCATGTCCAAGTAAGGTCTTAAGCATCTTGTTAAAGCAGAAAGTCATGGTTTGTACTAGGAAAACGCCTATTCCTAGGTCGTTTTTTGGCTACCTTGAAAGGCTAGCATGAGTGTATGACTCTGAACTCTTACTCCTTCCAGAGGTTAGGAGTTCTGTGGACAAAATGGATGGCCAATCGAAATTGCCCGTGGGATGAAGCTTACATACAATCAATGCTTCGAGAGCTATCCTACATGCTTGGTTCACGTTTTTTTAGCCTATAGTATTGTCATTAGCATGCCCCTATGTGACTTAGTTACTCATGGATATGAGGAGAACAGAAATAAGAGATGAAGTAGACATGCTTAGAAGAGAAATACGCTTAAAATAACAAGGTAAAACAGTAGCAGCAAAAGTTAAGAAACTGTGAAATAACAAATTGTGCTTTGATTACTTAATTGTTTGAATGAACAAAGGGAAGCTTAAAGTAAATAATGTAAAGACAGAAAGCAACGAAATGAAATGAACTAACTATTAGAAGAGAAACAACACTTAAACAGAGCTGGAAATTAGAAATGAAAAACAGAAAGCAGTAAATGATGCTTGAAAGCCTCGTCGCAACCGCCTCGGCTGAAGGGGATGAAAGAATAGCTTTGCTTGGATGAATCCAATCGGGAGAGAAGATGAATCTTCTCTCCTTCCCATCAGATTGTCGATTCCAACAGCTGAGACTCTCACACCAACAGACGGCAAAGGAAAACACGAAGAAAGATGGAGCTGCGAGAAGACTTCTGCGCTTTCGGATGATGCTTGAACCTTCGACTTTGACCCCTATTTATAGTAGTCTGCAGGTGCATTTGGGCCAAGGAGAACCATCAATCTTCAACGTCGTACTTCAGAATGGATGGAGGAGAAAGAACGAATCCCTGAAATAACGGAAATTAACAGAAAAAGATCAGTCAACTTACGGTTTTCACTTGAAACATTGCGGTTTCAGCAATGTTTTCGCAATGCTGTCGCAATGCTTGTTTTTCATTCTTTTCCTTCGGTTTTCAACCCTTTTCTTTCCTATTGTACATAAGTCCTAATTTAGCTACCTTCTTCTCAATCTCATATTTAAGCATAGGTTTAGGCTAAATGCTATCAAAAACACCTAAGAGTGAACATCTTTCTAAGATAAATAAGTCCTAAAAAGGTCACTTTTGGAGACGTAACACACCCCCAAACTTAAGGTTTTGCTTGTCCTCGAGCAATCTAAGGACTTTCCTAGGCTGCTGTTTCTTCTTCTTTAACCACTTACTAACTCCCCTATATTCTTATCTATAGCCATACTGTCCTGTGACACATTTCTAAGCTTAAAACTACCCTCTTATCTAGCTTCTTCTGACTTCGCATGCCTAATACTTCTGCTGTTTTTTTCCTTACTTACTACAACTGATCTACTTGCTTTTGTCATATCCTGCCACTATCCCTAAGGTTTCAAATTCTACCTAGCTTTACCCCAGACTCAGTACATGCTTCTAGTTTATACTTATGAGCTACCTAGGATTCCTTAGAGTCATGTCAGTCTTAGTATTAACAGTGACAGTAGTGCTTTAAGAGAACAACCTAAACCCTGGCATCACTACATTGGATATACACTCATCTCCCTAAACAACCCTACAAGCTACAACTTTGTGCTCAGCTAATTGAGGATCAGAGTTCTTTTTACATAGGACATCTAAGCCACAAAGTTGCAACTCCTAGGTATACATTCTTCTTCCCTACTTTTTCCTTTTTTCTTTCTCAGGTGGAGCCTTTCCTTTGGTTGCCTTTTGATGCAATGCCACTTGTGGGTTACACACTTGGCACTGATTACTCAGCAACCTAAGAGAGACTCCCCTCTTTATTCTATTTTTCATTTTTTTTTTTTTTTTTTTTCAGTTCATTATTTTTGTAAAGGAGAAGAAGAATGCTTATGTTTTAAGGGAGAGAGGAATGTTCCTAGGCCTAGGGTGGCCTCCCCCAAACTTCAACTACTCATTGTCCCCAATGAGTGTCTGAGGTGGCACACCCCCAAACTTGTCCTAGAAGCATCTAGTCTAAGGTAAAACAAAGAGAATCTAAAAGCCCTAGGCATAGACAGAACATGCTAAATGAAAATATCACAGCAGCAGAAAACTTGAAAAAAAACAGACAGGCAAGGACTTACGGCTATGCATGCTGAGCTTTTTAGAGGTTAATTTAAACTATCAAAGGGTGTCCTATGACACTCATCCAGCATGCATTTAGATAAGCTGTATAAGGTAGTCATGATAGCAGCAAAAGATAGAATTTAAACAGATCACAGCCTAGCTAAACAGACAGTCCAAAACATGCATTCAGTAATAAAAATTGCGGGTACCGCAATTATTTCGCAATCGAGTCAGGGCAGATATATCAGTCACTAAGGCCCCTAAGCATGCTTTATCCAGTCATTCAAGCTCGACAAAAATAAACCTAAACTATCCTACCTAATCAGCTAGCAGCAGGCTATACTAAGCAATTTTAAAAAACGTAAAACTAAGCAACTAAAACAGATCAAAATTTTACTAAAAACATCATAATTCACATGGTCTATCAGAAAGCAGATTTTTTTTTTTTTTATTATTCTAAGGGAACAGCAATACTCCCTTGAGTGCAATTCAAACCAGCACTCAGATGTCTTCATCCTCATCAGGTCGTCGTGGTCGTGGAGGCACCCATGGATGCAGGAGATTTGTGGGGAAGTCAGGGAAGATGCACCCAAGTTGGTTAGCAACTTCCTTGTCCCGTGCCTGCGCGTAAGTGGCCCATTGAGCCATCCTCTTCTGCATATCCATCAGGCAAGCCATGGACAGAGACTGGTCAGCAGCCAACCTATCCAGCTCGAATTCCATGTTCCCCTTCCTTTTCAGCCTCAAGCCAGCAGGTAGCTCTAAGTGGCCTGTGTAAGCCATTTGCTGCTCCATTCGCTCAATAGGGACTCCTGCAAGCAAACAGAGTTTAGTTATAGTATTAGGGAAAAACAATGGACCCTTACCTTTCTTCGCGCACTCAGCAATGGCGGCTGACATGACTTCACCCACGTTGACCGTGAGACCTCGCATGATTGCATAGACCAGCAGCGATCTGCTCTGGTTGATGGTGGTCTCATGAGTCACGGGGGACAGCTTCCTCCTTACAAAGGCAAACCATACAGCCGCCTTAGCTGTGAGGTTGGCACTCATGAGAGTGTGCCTCCCATTGCGTGACACGGTCCAGGATGCTTCAGGCCGGCCAATGGTCCGAATGGCCTCTTCCAGGACTGCCTCAGTAGGCTCATCAACAATCCGTGCATAGTCAGTATGTTTTTGGCCCTTGAGGCCATAGGCTTCGTTGATGGCTTTTGCTGAGAAGTCCACTTCTACCCCCCTGACCACAGACAACCCCTCCTCAGAATTCCTCAGGTTGGCGTAGAAGTCATACACCATGCTTGTGTAAGCCGGATTGGGTGGTCTGCACAACTCCTCCCATCCATGATTTGTAATTCCTGCGCGCAAGAACTGCGGCAGGTCAGCAGGTCTGTCGAGGAAGCCCTTCTCGTGCAACATCTCCCTCTTCCTCAGCTCAATGCCTCTGGACTCAGCGTCAGAGGACACATACCTCACTGATTGAGGCTCATCTTCAGGGTAAAGCTTGGCCTTCCCTTTGTCTGTTGGTTTGGCTGACTCCGCTTTCCTTTTCTGATGAAGGCGCCCTCTTGGCCTTCTTCTTTCTCAGCTTCTTGGACCGCTTGGCCTTGAGAATCTTGGCCTTCTTCTTCTTCTTGAGCTTTGCCTCGATGGTGATCTGCTGGAGGCACGCCCCCAGTGTCTCCTCCATTGAGTCATCCTTCTGTGCAAGACTCTCCGGGCTAGCTTCCCTCATAGGAGAGAAAACTTCCTCTTCCTCACCTTCCCCACTGCCCTGCGTCGACTCTTGATATTCACCATATGGGAATTCAGGGTCACGTTGTGGGGAAGTGGGTGATGCCTCAGGGCTCTCTTCTGGCGGAGTATGCTCAGAACTCTGTGGTGATGAAGGCAGTTCAGGGCTCTGCGCCGGTGGTGATGGTGAAGAGCTGTGCGCTGGTGGTGCAGATGGCGAAGAACTCTTCTTGGCCGAATCGTGGGACACACGATCAGTTTCTTGACTCTCCACAGAGGGAGTCTTTTCTTTGCTCGGTTCTGCGGCCACCGCTAAACTCCATCTGCGCTTCTTGGGCGTGCCTGCTTGTTCAGAGGGTCCAGCAGGTATCTCTGTGACGACCTTCCACTTCTTCTTGCGAATCGGAAGTTTGGGAAGTCGTTCAGTCCGCGCAGCATCAGCCTCAGCCAAGGCAAGCAGTGCGTCTCTCGCAGCTGTTTCAGCGTCGTCAGCCTTCTTCTTGGCCGCAGATCTTTCAGCCCTCGTGAGCACCATTGTTGAATCGTGGAGGTTTGGAGAGAAGAATCACAGATGAAGAGAATCGCAGCTTTCTTGGAGTTCAGATAATGGGAGAATCGTACAGATCAACGCGCCTTCTAACGGATATAAAGAAAACGGAAAAATCCCAACGGCTATATTTTTGCGGATCCTGCAAATCCAGCGCAATTTTAGTGACCGTTGGAGATTTTTTTTTCATCTAAATGTCAATCTTTGCTCAACCGTATCTTTTATTTGGCCCAATATTTTCTTGATTTTTAAGGCTGGATTTACTCTCCTTGATTCCCTCTATCGATTCCCTACAAAAAGAAATAAAATCAACATCAAATTCGCAATTAAAATCATACAAACTTATACACAAATGATAACCGGAAAATCGCAAAAAATAAACTAAGGCATGAGCCTCATGTTGACGAGCACAGCAATCACTCGTCCTCTCTCGTTCTCAATTTCATGCTTCAGTCAAGAGGAAGGCCGAGAGAGTCTTCACATCTCCTTCCTCATAGTAGTGCTTCAACCTTGCACCATTAACCATGAATGGTTGACCTTGCTGCAGGTTCTTTATCTCGATGGCACCATGAACAAACACATTAGTAATCACAAATGGACCTGACCATCTAGACTTAAGTTTCCCTGGAAATAGTTTCAACCGCGAGTTAAACAACAAGACAAGCTGACCCTTCTTAAAGTCCTTAACCCTAAGTCTACTGTCGTGCCAAATCTTGGTCTTTTCCTTATACATTTTAGCATTTTCATAAGACATTTGCCTAAGCTCATCAAGCTCATGTAATTGCAGAGACCGCAACGTTCCCGCATCGGTCACGCAATAATTCAACTCTTTTAGTGCCCAAAATGCCTTAATCTCTAACTCAAATGGAAGATGACAAGCTTTACCATATACAAGTCTGTAAGGAGACATACCTAGGGGTGTCTTATATGCTGTCCTATATGCCCAAAGTGCATCCTCAAGTTTAAAGGACCAGTCTTTCCTATTGGGTTTAACCACTTTTTCTAGGATGTTCTTAATCTCCCTATTTGAAATTTCAGCCTGTCCATTCGAGTGTGGGTGATAGGGAGTGGCTACTCTATGTCTAATGTTATACTTAGCCAACACTCTCTCCATAGCCTTATTAATGAAATGTGTCCCCTCATCACTAATGATGGCACGAGGTGTTCCAAACCTAGTAAAAATGTGCCTATGCAAGAATTTTATGACTGTTTTAGCATCATTATTAGGACATGCTATGGCCTCTACCCACTTGGATACATAGTCTACTGCCACCAAAATGTAAAGGTTACCTGAGGATGGGGGAAATGGTCCCATGAAGTCAATGCCCCACACATCAAAGAGCTCCAACTCTAAGATGTAGGTGAGAGGCATTTCATCCTTGGGACTGAGGTTACCTGTTCTTTGGCATTCATCACAACTGTGGGCATAGTTGTAGGCATCCTTGAAGATCGTTGGCCAATAGTAGCCACTCTGAAATACCTTTGCAGCTGTTCTTTGGCCACCAAAGTGTCCACCATAAGGAGCTGTGTGACAGTGCTGCAGCACAGACTTCGCCTCAGCAGCTGAAACACACTTCCTTAGCAAGCCGTCAGCACATGTTTTGTAAAGTGTGGGGTCATCCCATATGAATTTCCTTGCTTCATGAAGGAACCTCTTCTTCTCTTGTCCTCCCTTGAAAACTGGTAATACCTGTGATGCAAGGAAGTTAGCAATGTCAGCAAACCAAGGTTCCTCATCGTTATCACGATGAGTCAATACAAAGACATGTTCATCAATAAAAGCATCAGAAATTGCGGGTTCCGCAATTTTTTCGCAATTGTGCTGCAATCGAGAAAGGTGATCCGCAACCACATTCTCACATCCTTTCTTGTCTCGAATGTCCAAATCAAATTCCTGCAGCAATAACACCCACCTAATCAACCTAGGCTTAGCATCAGCCTTCCTCATGAGATACTTTAAGGCAGAATGGTCAGTGTACACAATTGTCCTAGTGCCTACGATGTAATTTCTAAATTTCTCACAAGCAAACACTACAGCAAGCATCTCTTTCTCAGTGGTCGTGTAGTTGCATTGTGCCTCATTGAGTGTCTTACTAGCATAATAGACAGGGTGTGTTAACTTGTCAATCTTCTGTCCTAACATAACCCCTACAGCATAGTCACTAGCATCACATAACATCTCAAATGGGAGATCCCAATCTGGCCCTACTATAATAGGTGCTGTGACTAGTGCTTTCTTAAGGGTTTTCCAAGCTACTAAACATTCCTTAGAGAAGATGAATGGCATATTTAGCTCTAGAAGCTCACACAGAGGCTTGGCTATCTTAGAAAAGTCCTTAATGAACCTTCTGTAGAAGCCAGCATGCCCTAAGAAACTTCTAATGGCCTTGACATTCTGAGGCTCTACCAACTTCTCTATGATTTCTATTTTTGCCCTGTCAACTTCTACACCTGCCCTTGACACTCTATGACCTAAGACAATCCCCTCTTCCACCATCAAGTGGCACTTTTCCCAATTTAGGACTAGGTTGGTCTCCTCACACCTAGCGAAGACTTGTCCTAGGTTTTCTAGACAGTTTGTAAATGAATCCCCAAAGACTGAGAAATCATCCATGAATATCTCTATCATGGACTCATCCAAATCAGAGAAGATTGCCAACATGCACCTTTGGAAAGTTGCCGGTGCATTGCATAAGCCAAAAGGCATTCTGCGAAAGGCAAAAGTTCCAAAAGGGCAAGTGAAGGTAGTCTTCTTTTGGTCCTTAGGGTCTATAGTAATCTGGTTATACCCTGAATAACCGTCTAAGAAACAGTAGTAGGCTCTACCAGCTATTCTGTCTAACATTTGGTCAATAAATGGTAGAGGGAAATGGTCTTTCTTGGTCTCTTTATTTAGCTTCCTATAATCCATGCAAACTCTCCATCCTGTGACAGTCCTAGTTGGAATCAGTTCATTGTTCTCATTGACTACCACAGTCATCCCACCCTTTTTAGGTACACACTGTATAGGGCTCACCCACTGACTACTAGCTATGGGAAAGATCACACCAGCATCTAACCATTTAATTATTTCTTTCTTAACTACCTCTTTCATAGAGGGATTCAGCCTACGTTGATGATCTACTCTAGGTGTGTGCTCTTCCTCTAGTATAATCTTATGCATGCAATAAGAAGGGCTAATGCCTCTAATATCAGCAATAGTCCATGCAATAGCCTTCCTATGTTGCTTAAGTAGTAATATTAGTTCAACCTCATGCTGTTCACTTAGCTTAGAAGAAATAATTACAGGCAAAGTCTCATTATTTCCTAAGTATGCATACTTGAGGTGAGTGGGGAGAGGTTTTAATTCTAATACAGGTGGATGCTCAATGGATGGCTTTAAAGGATTTAAGGCTCTATCAGTTAAGTCAATATTCATACAAACATGCTGAGGGTTATTTACAGATATGTCCATTATCTCAGCTATGTTTAAGTCAGTTAATTCTAATCCTACATATTCATTAGCATGCTTGGTTAATAATACATGCTCCAATTGTTCTTCCATTAAAGAATATACAACGTCCATGCTAGCACAGGATTCAAGGTCAGAGGGGTACCTTAAAGCTTTATACACACTAAATTTCACCTCTTCATCATGAACCCTCATAGTGAGCTCACCTTTTTGGACATCGATCAGGGCCCTACCTGTGGCAAGAAACGGTCTGCCTAATAGGATGGGGACCTCCTTGTCTGCTTCATAATCCAGGATAATGAAATCTGCAAGGAAAATAAACTTGTCAACCTTCACTAGAATATCCTCAATCTTACCTTCAGGGTATGCGATGGATCTGTCTGCTAGTTGTAAAGTGACAGTGGTTGGACGTGCTTCTCCTATTCCCAGCTGGCGGAATAGTGATAGGGGCATGAGGTTTATGCTGGCGCCCAGGTCACAAAGCGCTCTGCCCACGTGCTTGCCTCCTAGCTCTACAGGTAAGGTGAAGGAACCAGGATCCTTCTCCTTCTTGGGCAGCTTGTTCTGGAGTATGGCACTGCACTCCTCAGTGAGGTTTACTGTTTCAAACTCACCAATTATTTTTTTGTTAGTAATAATATCTTTCAAAAACTTTACATAGGAAGGCATAGAATGTAAAACTTCTACAAAAGGAATGTTGACATGCACTTGCTTAAGAATTTCTAAGAATTTATTAAAATGCACTTCTTGTTCCTGCTTCTTCTTAAGCCTTCGAGGATATGGAGGTGGTGGCACATATGCGGGCACTTCAGGTCGCCTTAGGATAGGTGGAGGCCTTGGAATTTCTTCTATCTCCTCAATAATTGGCTCTAGCCTGGCTCCTGATGTGCTAGTTGATGGTGGACCTTGGTTTGGCAGAGACTCCAGTGGAGCACTAGACTCAGTGTTCTCTACTCTCTTTGGTGTGTCCTTGGTGTTGCTCACCAACGGTCTACCACTTCTAAGTTCAATTGCTTGAACTTGCTCTTTACCATCTCTCCTTGGCACCTCGGTGTCAGCAGGGAGTCTACCTTGGGGCCTACTCTTGAGTTCAGTGGCTAATTGGCCTATTTGGTTCTCTAGGCTCCTAAGAGTAGCTTGCTGACTCTGTAGAGTGGCATCATTCTTGGCTATGTATTCCTTAAGTAAGTTTTCTACAGAAGATCCTACAGGTTGGTTGTATGGTTTTTGATACATTGACTGGTTATGTTGGGGAGTGAAACCAGGTGTTCCACTCGGTCTAGGTTGGTTAGGAGCTTGGTTAGCATTTTGTTGGCCACCCCATGACAGGTTTGGGTGGCTCCTCCAACCAGGGTTGTAAGTATTGGAATAGGGGTTGTTCCTAGGCTGCTGCTGACTTCCAATATAGCAGACTGAGGCTGGATTCCCAGGGCAGTATTCATACAGGTGCCCTTCCCCACAGAATCCACAGATAAGTGTTTCACCTTGACTTGGTTGGGTGCCCATTGACATGGCGGTAGCGGTGTTGACACTTGTTTGGAGATTGGCTTGAGCCATTTGCTTAACTAGGTTGGTCAGGGCATTTATTTGGCTGCTCATTGCACTTAGAGCATCCTTGTCTTGAGCTCTAGTTGGCTCAACAGGATCATCTGACCACCTACAGTGAGATGCTGAGATCTTCTCCAAGATCTCATAGGCCTCGTTGTAACTCTTGGACAACATGGAACCTCCAGCAGATGAATTTAAGACTTGTCTAGTGCTGGGGTTGCATCCTTTGAAAAAGACCTCTATTTGGATACACCATGGGATGCCATGGTGTGGACATTTAAGAAGTAGATCTTTGAACCTTGTCCAAGCTTCGTGAAGAGACTCATTATCAGCTTGCTTGAACTTAACTATGTCATCACGAAAGGTAGAATTCCTATCAGGTGGGAAGTATTTAACTAGGAATTTCTCTGCTAAATCTGTCCAATTGCGGACTGATCCAGATGGTAATGAGTTTAACCACGTCTTTGCTTTGTCCCTCAATGAGTAAGGGAAAAGGTATAGCCTCAAGGCTTCTTGGGAAACTCCAGGGATGATGAATGTATCACTAACTCCTAAGAAGTTTCTAAGATGGTTGTGGGGGTCCTCATTTTCCACTCCAAAGAATTGTCCCACAGTGGACAACATTTGGAACATCACTGGCTTTAACTCGAATGAGTTGGCAGTGATTTCAGGACGGATTATGCTGGGGTTCAGCTCCCCAGGCATAGGAACTAAATATGAGAGGATGGCACTATTCTTGTCATTCGCTATTTCGATGGGATTGCGAATGACAGGTACCTGATTTGGAACTATCTCTTCCATTTCTTCGGTTTCAGCAATTAATTGGGGTATAGAGGGTTGTTTAAAGAGACGTTTCTTTGCTTTGTTTCTAGCTCTAAGTAATCTTTCAGGCTCAGGGTTGAACTCTAAATCACTACTTGAAGGCTCACTCATAAACTACCCTACTAGTACCTGCAAAAGAAATGAAAAGTAGATTAGTTTCAATAGATAATAGACTTGGTGTTTCAAACTTAACAAACTTCGTTTTCACTAAAATAAATCCCCGGCAGCGGCGCCAAAAACTTGTTGCGTGCTCAATGTGTTAAAATAATTAGGCAATAAGATAGAAAGAGCACTCAGAACATGCAAGCATACATGATCTTATAGCAAGTAGTAAGTATTTTTTCATTCGTTTTCCCACAGAGATTTATTATAAGCTATTCATGAAGTGTAAAGTTAAGAAAGAAGGGGTGGATTTGATGGGGTAAAATTGGTTTTAATTTGTCTATTTCCTACTGAATACGTAGAGGGTAGCAACATAAACAAGAACAAATCAAAGTTAAACTCAAATGAAAAGAGACGAGAGTAATAAACGAAGACAAAAACAGCTAGACAAAATTGTAACTTAAGCAGAATTGCGGATACAGCAATTCTCTCGCAATTTTAACAACAGCGAAAGTGTGTAAAATGGAGAAACAAGGGCTACTAACGACTCCCCTATAGGCTTTTTCATACGATTCTCAAGCATTGGATCAACTCTCTATGCATCAAACTCACTCAATCTCATGTATCGTCCGATTCCATGCATTAGATTCTTTAGTTTACTCATGTCCAAGTAAGGTCTTAAGCATCTTGTTAAAGCAGAAAGTCATTGTTTGTACTAGGAAAACGCCTATTCCTAGGTCGTTTTTTGGCTACCTTGAAAGGCTAGCATGAGTGTATGACTCTGAACTCTTACTCCTTCCAGAGGTTAGGAGTTCTGTGGACAAAATGGATGGCCAATCGAAATTTTCCGTGGGATGAAGCTTACATACAATCAATGCTTCGAGAGCTATCCTACATGCTTGGTTCACGTTTTTTTAGCCTATAGTATTGTCATTAGCATGCCCCTAAGTGACTTAGTTACTCATGGATATGGGGAGAACAGAAATAAGAGATGAAGTAGACATGCTTAGAAGAGAAATACGCTTAAAATAACAAGGTAAAACAGTAGCAGCAAAAGTTAAGAAACTGTGAAATAACAAATTGTGCTTTGATTACTTAATTGTTTGAATGAACAAAGGGAAGCTTAAAGTAAATAATGTAAAGACAGAAAGCAACGAAATGAAATGAACTAACTATTAGAAGAGAAACAACACTTAAACAGAGCTGGAAATTAGAAATGAAAAACAGAAAGCAGTAAATGATGCTTGAAAGCCTCGTCGCAACCGCCTCGGCTGAAGGGGATGAAAGAATAGCTTTGCTTGGATGAATCCAATCGGGAGAGAAGATGAATCTTCTCTCCTTCCTATCAGATTGTCGATTCCAACAGCTGAGACTCTCACACCAACAGACGGCAAAGGAAAACACGAAGAAAGATGGAGCTGCGAGAAGACTTCTGCGCTTTCGGATGATGCTTGAACCTTCGACTTTGACCCCTATTTATAGTAGTCTGCAGGTGCATTTGGGCCAAGGAGAACCATCAATCTTCAACGTCGTACTTCAGAATGGATGGAGGAGAAAGAACGAATCCCTGAAATAACGGAAATT
This sequence comes from Herpetospermum pedunculosum, assembly GCA_028017165.1. Taxonomy (NCBI): domain Eukaryota; kingdom Viridiplantae; phylum Streptophyta; class Magnoliopsida; order Cucurbitales; family Cucurbitaceae; genus Herpetospermum; species Herpetospermum pedunculosum. The sequence continues at coordinate 2,340,687 of JAPQWQ010000075.1, read as the reverse complement.
AACAGAAAAAGATCAGTCAACTTACGGTTTTCACTTGAAACATTGCGGTTTCAGCAATGTTTTCGCAATGCTGTCGCAATGCTTGTTTTTCATTCTTTTCCTTCGGTTTTCAACCCTTTTCTTTCCTATTGTACATAAGTCCTAATTTAGCTACCTTCTTCTCAATCTCATATTTAAGCATAGGTTTAGGCTAAATGCTATCAAAAACACCTAAGAGTGAACATCTTTCTAAGATAAATAAGTCCTAAAAAGGTCACTTTTGGAGACGTAACAGCTTCATTGTAACTTTTTCAAAGCATGGAACCTCCAGCTGAGGAATTCAACACTTGTCTCGTGCTGGGGTTGCATCCTTTGAAGAACACTTCAATTTGAATACACCATGGAATGCCATGGTGTGGACATTTAAGTAATAGGTCTTTGAATCTAGTCCAAGCCTCATGTAATGATTGGTTTTCGGCTTGCTTGAATTTAATAATATCATCACGAAAGTTAGAGTTCCTATCTGGTGGGAAGTATTTTACTAGGAACTTTTCAGCAAGATTTGTCCAACTGACAATTGATCTCGAGGGGAAGGAATCCAGCCACGTCTTGGATTTATCTCTTAATGAATATGGAAAAAGGTAAAGTCTTAAGGCTTCTTGAGACACTCCTGGGATGAAAAAGGTGTCACTCACTCCCAAGAAGTTTCTCAAGTGGTTATGGGGGTCTTCGTTCTCCACTCCAAAGAATTGTTCAACTGTGGACAGCATTTGAAATATGACAGGTTTTAACTCGAAGGAGTGAGCTATAATCTCGGGGCGTATGATGCTCGGATTAAGCTCCTCAAGCATTGGTACAAGGTATGAAAGAATGGCACTATCCTTATCATTCGCAATTTCAACGGGGTTGAGAATGATAGGTGCTCGGTTTGAGGCTTCTCCTGCTCTATCCATTTCAGTTTTTTGTGATTGGGATGACTCTGCGTGGTCCGCAATGTGCTGAATTACAGGTGGCTATTTAAAAAGGCGTTTCTTGGTTTTATTTCTGCCCGTAGGAGTCTCTCAGGCTCACGATTAAATTCTAGGTTGAGATTTGGAAACTCATTCATAAACTAGCTTGATAGTACCTGTAAAGGAAATGCAAAAAGATTAGCTCCAATAAATATTAAATTTTTCTAAAATAACACAATTCGTGTTTACTAAACAAAATCTCCAATAATCCATTAGCTCCAATAATGCAAAAAGTTTAGGGTTTCTTTATTCCTAAGTTCATGATTCTAACTTGTTAGATTTATTTTAGGCTTTAATTTATAATCCTATAGATTGATAATATCTAACATGCATGAATCACAAACCTAATACATGAATCTCTATGTTCATGAGTTGATTAAATAAGCGGAAGCGTACCTGGATTCATGATGAAGAAGATCTTTGAATTGGGTTTGCTCTTCCAATTCTACAAGCGGTTTTCTCCCTTATTCTCTCTAACGATGGAGGTTAATGAGAGATGAAAACTTATCACTTATGAATCGGGGAACCACAACCCTTTATATATTTGTTATTTATTTATTATTTAACCATCATAAATAATAAATAAATTTGACGGTTTCTACACATAACTTCCATACCATTAATTATATTAATTATGTAACTTACTCAATAATAATAATAAATGCTTAATGATCACCTTATTTTTATTGAGTTCCAAATAAAAAATAGCCCAAACACATTTTATATATATATTTGTCCAATAAATCTAACAATCTCCCACTTGGACAATATATATAATTACATGTGTTCATCTTTATGCGCAAATAATGTGGCTATCATAATTTAAAGTTACTCCAAATCAATCTCGTCCATTAATCATATCAACATTGAACCAAAGCGGTTTAATTACATTAGTTCGTAATTCAACCCATCAATGATCACGAATATCAATATAATTAAATGACATAGATCATAGTACGGATGTGTAGCATAGAAATGACATCCAATGTGATCCATCATGTCAACTTCTAACTGGTCCCTAATGAGATCAAAATTTTCCATAAACAGAGTGTAACAAAATTCTTTATTATCCATAAACTGCAGTAATCAATAAGTTTGTATAACATACATATATATAGAAACAAACTCCCACTAAATCTGAATATCTTCAAATAACATAACACCCATTTGAGCAGTATGCTCCAAAAAGACCTTGGGTGGTAGTCCCTTAGTTAACGGATCCGCAATCATAGAGTTTGTACCAATATGTTCTATATATAAATGACCACTCTGAACTCTTTCTTTAACAACTAGGAACTTGATGTCAATGTGCTTTGACTTAGTTGAACTCCTATTGTTGTTCGAATACATGACTGCTGATTTATTGTCACAGAATAACTTTAGTGGTCTTTCAATTCCTTTCACAATCTTTAGCCAGTGACAAAATTTCGCAGCCACATTCCATGATTGGATGCCTCATGACATGCTATAAATTCAGCGGCCATAGTGGAAGAAGCAATGAGTGTTTGTTTAACACTTTTCCATGAGCTTGCTCCTCCAGCAAGCATAAAGATATAACCTGAAGTGGATCTCCCACTGTCTTGGCATCCAGCAAAATCTGAATCCGAATATCCAACGATCTCCAGTTGGTCCGATTTCTTATATGTGAGCATGTAGTCTTTAGTTCTTTTCAAATAACGCATAACCCGCTTGACAGCTACCCAATGATCCATACCAGGGTTACTCAGATATCTGCCCAACATTCCGACAATGTATGCCAAATCTGGTCGAGTACATACTTGTGCATACATCAAACTTCCTACTGCAGATGCATAAGGAATTTTCTGCATTTCTTTAACTTCAAGATCATTCTTAGGACATTGTTGAAGACAAAATTTGTCTCCTTTAACAACGGGGGTATTTCCTGATTTACAATCCTGCATGCCATATCTTTTTAGTACATTTTCAATGTAACTCTTTTGTGATAATCCAAGTATACCTCGAGAATGATCTCGATGTATCTGAATTCCTAATACAAAAGAGGCCTCACCAAGATCTTTCATTTCAAACTTAGTTGAAAGAAATCTTTTAGTTTCATGCAGTAAGCCTGTATCATTGCTAGCGAGCAATATATCATCAACATATAAAATCAGAAAAATATGTCTGCTCCCACTGAATTTCTGGTATACACAATCATCAATTAAATTACTCTCAAAACCAAATGAGATAATAATTTCATGAAATTTGTGATACCATTGACGAAAAGCTTGCTTGAGACCATATATGGATTTCTTTAGTTTACAAACCATTTTGTTTGGATCTCCCACCACAAAATTTTCTGGTTGATTCATAAAAATTGTTTCATCAATGTTGCCATTTAGAAACGCAGTCTTAACATCCATTTGGTGTAGCTCAAGATCAAAATGAGCCACTAATGTCATGATCGTCCTAAAAGAGTCCTTTGTCGAAACAGGGGAAAAGGTTTCTGTAAAATCAATACCTTCCCTCTGAGTGAAACCCTTTGCAACAAGACGTGCCTTATATCTTTCTACATCACCCTTTGAATCCCTTTTGGTTTTAAATATCCATTTACAACCCATAGGTTTCGCACCTTCAGGTAATGAGACTAGATCCCAAACGTCATTGTCTTCCATAGACTTAATTTCTTCATTCATGGCAATAATCCATTTATGAGAATTAGAACTATGCATTGCTTGATGTAAGTTGATAGGATCATCTTCCATCATTTCAACGCTATCCTCATGTTCTTGGAGAAATACAATATAGTCATCCGAAATAGCATTTCTCCTTTCTCTCGTGGATCTCCGTAATGGCATTTCTTCTTGAGGTTGTTGAGTTTGTTCTTTAGGAATGTTTACCTTATTTTCAATGGGAAGATTTGTATTATTGTCTTGAAGTTCTGGAATTGCTTCTTGATTAATATCATAAATAAATTCATTATTATCATCAGTAGCAATTGTAGGAATTTAAACAAATTCCTCTTCAAATACAATTTCCTTAGTATTTCTCCCCTCAAACTCAATATCCTCAAAGAACACCGCATTTTCCGTCTAAAAAATAGTTCTGTTCGTGGGAACAAAAAACTTATAACCCCTTGATTTCTCAGAATATCGAATAAAGTAACAACTAACTGTTTTGGAGTCCAATTTCTTTTCATTAGGCTTATAAGGTCTTGCCTCTGCTGGACATCCCCAAATATGAAAATGCTTTAGGACTGGCTTTTTACCGGTCGAAAGCTCATAAGGAGTTTTAGTTGTTGCTTTAGTTGGAACTCTATTAAGAATATATGCTGCAGTCTTTATTGCTTCTCCCCAGAGAGATTTCGGTAAAGTAGAATGAGAAATCATGCTTCTTACCATATCTTTAAGAGTTCTGTTTCGTCTCTCAGATACACCATTCATGCGAGGAGAACCTGGCATAGTGTATTGAGGCACAATTCCACATTCCTCTAGGAATTTAGCAAATGGTCCTGGACGTTGTTCTCCTGATCCATCATATCGACCATAGTATTCACCACCACGGTCAGATCTGACAGCTTTAATTCTTTTACCAAGCTGATTTTCTACTTCAGCTTTGTATGCCTTAAACACGTCCAGTGCTTGGGACTTCTCACTAATGAGATAAAGGTAGCCATATCTTGAATAATCGTCTATGAACAAAATAAAATATCGTTGACCATTCCAAGAAGTCGTAGGGAATGGCCCGCAAATATCAGTATGAATGAGTTCTAAGACGTCTGTAGTTCTGTTGGCACCCAATTTCTTTACATTTGTTTGCTTTCCCTTAATATATCCAATACAAACCTCAAAATTGGAAAAATCAAGAGAATCAAGAATTCCATCACTTACAAGCCTTTCAATTCTGTGTTTAGATATATGACCTAAACGCTTGTACCAAATTGATGCAGAATTTTCATTTGTTAATTTTCTTTTAGTACCGCGAGTACTTGTATGCAAGGTTTCATTATATGAGGCAATTGTATCAAGTAAATATAGATTATCATAAACCGACAAAGAACCAGTTGCAATAATACTTGAATTTAAAGAAAGACTAAACTGACAATTTCCAAATGAACAACAATAACCAAATTTGTCCAAAACAGAAATAAAAACCAAATTCCGTCTAAAAGACGGTACAACAAAAGTGTCTTTCAAATCCAAATAAAAATCAGTTCTTAATAATAATCTAAATATCTCAATAGCCTCGACTTCAACTGATTTGCCATCGCCCACAAAAATGAATCTTTCATCATCACTTGGCTTTCGGCAGCTCAGGCAACCCTGCATAGAAACACTAATGTGAGTAGAAGCACCAGAATCTACCCACCAAGTGTGACTCGGTACTGAAGTTAAATTAACCTCAGAGCAAACTAAAGTAAGAGATTCACCTTTCTTTGCACGCCATGCGTGATATTTGGTACAGTCCCTCTTCAAGTGTGTGGATTGCCGACAAAAGAAACAACTAAATTCCTCATTTTCTTTAGTTTGTTGTTTCTTTTGCACGGGACCACCTACAGCTTCTTTAGGGTTCTTCCTTTTATTCCTTTTATCTCTGAAATTACTTCCTGAAGCCAAATGAGCACTTTCAGTCCGATCTTGCTTCAATCTCTCTTCTTCTTGCACACAGTATGAAATGAGCTCATTAAGAGTCAATTTCTCCTTCTGACAGTTATAGCTGACCTTAAACTGATTAAATTGTGCAGGAAGAGAGATCAAAACCAAATGCACGAGCAGTTCATCAGAAAGCTCTAACTTTAGTGCTTTTAGTTTTGAAGCAAGGTGAGACATTTCCATTATCTACTCCCTTATGTTTCCTTTTCCCTTATACTTCATTGAGGTCAAGCTCGCAAGAAGCGTGCTTGTTTCAGCCTTATCGTTTTTTGCAAAACGTTTCTCAATTTCCTCAATGAATTCCTTAGCATTAGTGACTTCAGAGATATCACCCCTAAACGTTTCTGGAATTCCTCGCTTAATGATCATTAGACACATGCGATTTGATCTTTCCCATTTTTCAAGGTCCTGTTTTTCAACAAGGGTACCTTGATCCGTAATAGTGGGTCGATCAATCCGAAGCGCAAGGTCTAGATCCATACACCCGAGGATAATGAAAACATTTTATTTCCAATCTTTAAAGTTATTTCCATTCAGTATAGGAATAGAATTGACATTGGCAGATATTGTAGATGCGGAAGCATTAACTGGAATTAAAACAAAAGAATACTATGAACACATTTTTACATATTGATTAATAAATTCACATTGAGATTTTTCCATCATAAAAAAAAAAAATATCTAGCACAACATTAATATTTAGTCTTTGGACAGAAATATTAACTTGTAAGTGATATTTTTGTGCAATGATCAAATACTGACAATAAATCATGTCAAACAATAATTCTATCTTTGGATTGAATTATTGTTCACATGGAACCGAATAATCGTCACATATTTATCATCACAGGTACTTCTGTAATTCGGCCCGACAATATTAATCTTTCTTTGGACCGATATAATATCCGCATGAATTACAGACGTACTTATCATTTAAAATCCATACCGAATCAACATTCACAAGATAAATTACTTTGGTAATTAATATGTTGTTACAATTGATTGGTTTAAAATAATAAACTCCTTAAATCTAAAAAAAAAACTTTATTGAATTTATTAATTAAATTCTTAATTCCTTAAGTTCTTAATTATTTTATTTACGATAATTATCTAGAAAAACTCAAGCAAACCCTAAAACTTTTAATATTTTTCTGTAAATCTTAATCTCAATATCATGAAAATCTTATACGATTATAAAAATCTTAATCTTAATCATAATCTTATATCATTAAAATCTTAATCTTAATATCAAGAAAATCTTATACGATTATAAAAATCTTAATCTTAATCATAATCTTATATCATGAAAATCTTAATCTTAATATCAACAAATTAACATAGAGATCGGCTCTGATCCCAATTGTAGGGTTTCTTTATTCCTAAGTTCATGATTCTAACTTGTTAGATTTATTTTAGGCTTTAATCTATAATCCTATAGATTGATAATATCTAACATGCATGAATCACAAACCTAATACATGAATCTCTATGTTCATGAGTTGATTAAATAAGCAGAAGCGTACCTGGATTCAAGATGAAGAAGATCTTTGAATTGGGTTTGCTCTTCCAATTCCACAAGCGGTTTTCTCCCTTATTCTCTCTAACGATGGAGGTTAATGAGAGATGAAAACTTATCACTTATGAATCGGGGAACCACAACCCTTTATATATTTGTTATTTATTTATTATTTAACCATCATAAATAATAAATAAATTTGACGGTTTCTACACATAACTTCCATACCATTAATTATATTAATTATGTAACTTACTCAATAAAAATAATAAATGCTTAATGATCACCTTATTTTTATTGAGTTCCAAATAAAAAATAGCCCGAACACATTTTATATATATATTTGTCCAATAAATCTAACATCTCAGGCTTAGGATTAAATTCTAGGTTGAGATTTGGAAACTCATTCATAAACTACCTTGATAGTACCTGTAAAGGAAATGCAAAAAGATTAGCTCCAATAAATATTAATTTTTTCTAAAATAACACAATTCGTGTTTACTAAACAAAATTTCCAGCAGCGGCGCCAAAAACTTGTTGCGTGCTCAGTGTGTAAATAAAATGTAATGCGAAGAGCACTCAGATCATGCAAGCATACATGGTCTGCAGCAAGTGATAAGTATTTTTTAATTCGTTTTCCCACAGAGATTGAGTTTAGTTACTAACGAGTTGAGGTGCTAAATTAAATAAAGTGACTTAATTTGGGTAGATTTGGGGTTGATGTACCAAAATAATAAAGAAGCAAGAAGGATGCAATCATAAATGGAAAGCAAGTAAAGAGAATAAGTTGTATTGTGGAGAAGAAAGAATTTCGGACCTCGCAATGTTCTAGCAATAAAATCGCAAGAGTAAAAGACTAGAAAAAATGCTAAGGCAAAAACAGAACTATTTTATTGCGGTTCTCGCAATAATCTAGCAATTAAATTAGGCAACAAGGTCGACTTAAGACTCCTCTATAGGCACTTAACTACGATCATTCAGCAGTAGATTAACTTATCATGCATCGATTTAGCTTAGTCTCATGCATCTCTCGATTACATGCATTAGATCTTTAGTTCACTCATATCCAAGTAAAACATAAACACCTATTTATACAAGCAAGCTAATGAACGTGCTAGGAGAACGCCTATTCCTAGGTCGTTTTCTTGTTACCATAAAAGGCTAGCATGAATGGATGACTTTGAACTCTTACTCCTTTTGGAGGTTAGGAATTCTTTAGACAAAATGGATGGCCGGTCGAAATTGCCCATGGGATGAAGCATACATACATTCAATGCAATCAAAGCTATCCTACATGCTGAACTCTCGTATTTCTAACCTATAGATTCATCTTTAGCAGACCTTTGTTTGATTAGTTACTCATGGTTTGTGAAGATCTAAAGGAGATGGAATGATTAAGCATGGTTTAAAGAACTTAATGAAAGCAATTGAATAGGAGATAAAAAAATGAAGAACTCAAGAAAACTTAAATGATTACTTTCTAAAATAAGGTTCAGAACACAATGTGCGATGATATGAAAACAATAAAGAATTGAGTGAATTGGAGAATGAGTCGAATCAATGTAGCAAATGAAAAAAAAAAGAGAAAACAGTAGAGAAAGCTTGTAAAAGTGCACGGATCTCCTCGTCGCAAACGCCTCAGATGAAGGAGAAGATTAGCTGTTCTTGGGGATGAATTCAATCAGAAGAGAAGAAGGATCTTCTCTTCTTCCTCTCGAATTCTCGACGCCAAGGGCTGATTTCTTCGTTCCAACAAACGGGAGAAGGAAAATTCGTATGCAGATCGCTTTGCAACGGAGAACTCCACGCTTCTGAGTTGTTTTTCTCCTTCAACCTTCGTCTCTTTTTATAGCTTTTGCAGGTGCCTTCAGCCACGAAGATCCATCCATTCTGAACAACAATCCTCCACGTGGGAGCAGGGGAAGGCTTAGGCGGCTGAAAACTCGCAACAATGACAACTGACAGCTGGGAAAAGTTCAGCAGAAGCAGCTTGGCATTGCGGTTTCCTTGCGAGGGCCGCAATGTTCATTGCGGTTTCAGCAATGTTTCCGCAATCCTCCTGCAATGTACATTTGAACTCTTTTTACATCTTTTTTCATCCTTTTTCGTTTATTTTCCTAATAAGTCCTATTTTAGCCTCATTCCTCGAATTCTCACATTTAAGCACACATTGTGCTAACTTTTAACAAAAACACTCAAGAGATTACATGATTTTAAGGTAAATATGGCCCTAAATAATGTACTTTTGGAGAGGTAACAATTGGGTTGTCCTACATCCCTTCCACTGCATTGAGGTTTTCTCAACGATTGAGAAGCTCCAGTTTGATCAACAACCATTGTTGAATAAAAACAGATTTCTTATAATACTGTTAGTCTTAACATACTAGTTGTTTTCGAGTTTAATAGAACACCATAGTATACATCTTTTGCGAAAAGAATGGTTCTTTATTTTTTTCGCAAAAGATGTATATTGTGGGAGTTTTTGTAGGATAGAAATAATCACATTTGTTATATGTAATTATTGTCTATATTTCTAGTTTGAACCGAACGCCTGTATATGTTATATTTTGTTGTATATAAAGATCTGTTTTTTTCGCAAAAGATGTATATTGTGGTGATCTATGAAACTCGAAAACAACTAAAAGGTTAAGACTGACAGTATTAAAGGAAAGCTATAATATCAACAATGGTTGTTGATCAAACTTGAGCTTCTCAATCGTTGAGAAACCCCCAATGCAGTGGGAGGGATGTGAGACAACCGAGTCCACTGTTTTGGCTTGTCTTAAACTCGAATTTGTCATATTCGATGATGACATTGAGGATTCGTTGACAAGGCCAAGTGGCTCAAAACCATGAATCTTTGAGTGGTATTGAGACCAAGCCTCTAAGGTGAAAACCTTTTGGGCTTGACTTTCTGGTAAAGGGACTGTCCCGAAGAGAAAGGGTTTATTGTGTATACTCACTTTCTCTTGTTACCAGATGCAAGTTAAATAGATGGCTCTTATCCATTGCCATGTTCTATCTTTATAGAATAAGGCAAGTGGAAGTCAAGTTAGCTTTCCTGCAGAATAGCTATCTTGATTAAAGTATCTACAAGTCTCAACCAGATAGATTCATAATTCGAGGACAAAGAGCAAATGGTTTGCGAGCCTATTAAATTCATTTGTGAATTAGAATAAGCATCTTTTTATCCTAAATTGTAAGGTTTGATATGGTGATCAAATCTTATGGTTTTGAACATCAGTTTGAACAAACGTTTGATGAACCTTGTTTGACAAGGGTTTAATCAAAGTCGTAGCTTTCTTAATTTATTTCCGTAATTGATGTCCTAATCATTGAGAATGATGTAGGATTCACTTCTGACTGATAAGCATAAACTAGCGACCCACTCCCAAATAGTTGATCTGAAGGTAGGCTTAGTTTGTTCTAAGGATTCAGGTTGATCTGAGTCGTAAGAACAAATCGCTAGTGTTGTCTCTAAAAACTTTTATTGTCAAGCTGTTGTCAATATTCGATGGTCTATGGATATGAGACGCACCCAAGTGCATTTACATATTGGAGGTCGTATGTATCTTTTCATATACATGACCCGATGTGTGTTGTGCAGTGAGAGCTATTAGAAGAAATTAGTCAAATTGGATTGGATTCTGGTTAAAGTTTTGTCCTTGTACTTAGAGGAGTAGAATACAAGAGTTGTATTGTTGATTCCTCGTTGGTAGCTAAGTCTTGTTGCAGCTTGTGAAGCAACAATAGGTTTATAAGTTGAGATCGCAGATAGAGCTATGAGAAGATGTGATGGTCACATGGAAAGCTTCGTAGTACTTCATGATGATGAGTTTACTAAGTCTGTCATGGCTAAAGTGTTTGAGAGACACCTAGAAGACTCTAGGGCTCCGAGTTGCTGGAGAGGACAGTAGGAGAAAACTTCATGCTATGTGATATATTAGTTTTCTCCACCTAACATGTACACCACGGACGTTTAAGTCCAAGTGGGAGTTTGTTGGGTTTTATGTCCTAAAACTCGTGGTTTGTAAACTATTATGTTTGTAAATATTCTATTTAGAATAAAGAGTTATTAGTTTTATTCAATAAAGGAGTTTACTGGAATAAAGTGAAACGTGTTGAGGTTAACCTATACCAATGACCAACACCCATGGCTGAATATGAGTACTTGAGCCTCATGTATGACATGATTGTGGATTAGGCTCACGTAGTCAGTAATAACGGTCTATAGTATACAAATAAGGCTGGGTACCTTATCCGGATAACACAATTGGATGCGGCTCACTTTGTATTGTACAAAACGATGTGATCCGAATCGTTTCACATGGAGATGTGCGAGTGAGGGCGTCCTATGGAAAGAGTTTGCATAAGACCGAACCGCGAAATATGTCGCTCTCTCTTTATAACACCGTTTACTGATGAAACCGATATTTTCATTTGATGGCCTAGGTAACTCAATCTCAATCCTGAGCTCGCTATGAACTTCTGCTTATTCGAAAGTAACCTTTGACTTGCACGGGTGAGACTGGCCCATTAGCGCCGACTCAATAAGCCTACCATCTTGGGGATAAAGTCGAATAGGTAGATGGGGACATAGTACAGTGTTACGTCTCCAAAAGTGCCCTTTTTAGGACTTATTTATCTTAGAAAGATGTACACTCTTAGGTGTTTTTGATAGGATTTAGCTTAAACCTATACTTATATATGAGAATTAGAAGAAGGAAGCTAAATTAGGACTTGTGTGCAAAAGGAAAGAAAAGGAATGAAAAACGAAGTTAAAAGAATGAAAAATGTGAATTGCGGCAGCATTGCGGAAACATTGCTAAAACCGCAATGTTTCAAGTGAAATCCGTAAGTTGACTGATCTTTTTCTGTTATTTTCCGTTATTTCAGGGATTCGTTCTTTCTCCTCCATCCATTTGGAAGTATGACGTTGAGGATGGATGGTTCTCCTTGGCCCAAACGCACCTGCAGATTACTATAAAAGGGGGTCAAAGTAGAGGGTTTGATCATCATTCGAAAGCGTAGAAGTCTCTTCGCAGCTCCATCTTTTCTCCTGTTTTTCTTCTCCGTCTGTTGGTTTGAGAGGTTCAGCTGTTGGAGTCGACAATCTGATAGGAAGGAGAGAAGATTTCATCTTCTCTCCTTATTGGATTCATCCAAGCAAGGCTACCCTTTTTCTCCCTTCAGCCGAGGCAATTGCGACGAAGCGAGCACGCTCAATTACTGCTTTCTGTCTTTTATTTCTCATTTCCAACACTGTTTAGTTGTTGTTTCTTTTCTATTACTTAGTTCATTTCATTTCGTTGCTTTCTGTCTTTAAGTTATTCACTTTAAGTTTCTCTTTGTTCATTCAAACAATCGATTAATCAAAGCTCAATTCATTCTTTCACAGTTTCTTATCTTCGTGGTCTACTGTTTTGCTTCGTTGTTTTAAGCTTATTTCTCTTCTGAGCATGCCTATTTTATATAGTATTTCTGTTCTCTCTATATCCATGAGTAACTAAGTCACATAGGGGCATGCTAATGACAATACTATAGGCTAAAAAACGTGAACCAAGCATGTAGGATAGCTCTCGAAGCATTGATTGTATGTAAGCTTCATCCCACGGGCAATTTCGATTGGCCATCCATTTTGTCCAAAGAACTCCTAACCTCTGGAAGGAGTAAGATTTCAGAGTCATACACTCATGCTAGCCTTTCAAGGTAACCAGAAAACGACCTAGGAATAGGCGTTTTCCTAGTACAAACCATATCTTTCTGCTTTAACAAGATGCTTAAGACCTTACTTGGACATGAGTAAACTAAAGAATCTAATGCATGAAATCGGAAGATACATGAGATTGAGTTAGTTTGATGCATAGTGAGTTGATCCAATGCTTGAGAAGCGTATGAAAATGCCTATAGAGGAGTCGTTAGTAGCCCTTGTTTCTCAATTTTACACACTTTCGCTATTAATAACATTGCGGTAGAATTGCTGTTTTCGCAATTCTGCTAAGTTAAAAATTCTGTTTAGCTATTTTCCTCTTCGTTTATTAATCTCTTCTCTTTTCATTTGAGTTTATCATTGATTTGCACTTGTTTATGTTGCTACCCTTTACATATTCATTAGAAATTAGACAACTTAAAACCAATTCTACCCCATCAAATCCACCCATTCTTTCTTAACAATACACTTCACGAGTAGCTAATAATAAATCTCTGTGGGAAAACGAATGAAAAAATACTTACTACTTGCTAACAAGATCATGTATGCTTGCATGTTCTGAGTGCTCTCTCTCTTATTGCTTATTTATTTCACACATTGAGCACGCAACAAGTTTTTGGCGCCGCTGCCGGGGATTTAGTTTAGTGAAAACGAAGTTTGTTAAGTTAGAAAACCAACTCTTAATATCTATTGAAGCTGATCTATTTTCATTTCTTTTGCAGGTACTAGTTGGGTTAGTTTATGAATGAGTCTTCAAGTAGTGATCTAGAGTTCAACCCTGAGCCTGAGAGATTATTTAGGACCAGAAATAGAGCCAAGAAACGTCTCTTTAACCAACCCCCTTTACCTCAAATAATTGCTGAAACCGCAGAGTCTCCGCAATCCTCTCAAGAAGAAATGGATAGATTAGTTCCAAATCCGGTACCTATCACTCGCAATCCCATCGAAATAGCGAATGATAAGAATAGTGCCATTCTCTCATACTTAGTTCCCATGCCTGAGGAGCTAAACCCAAGCATAATCCGCCCTAAGATTACTGCCAACTCATTCGAGTTAAAGCCAGTGATGTTCCAAATGTTGTCCACTGTGGGACAATTCTTTGGAGTGAAAAATGAGGATCCCCACAACCATCTTAGAAACTTCCTAGGAGTTAGTGATACCTTCATCATCCCTGGAGTTTCCCAAGAAGCCTTGAGGCTTTACCTCTTCCCTTACTCATTGAGGGACAAAGCAAAGACGTGGTTAAACTCATTACCCTCTGGATCAGTCCTCAATTGGACAGACTTGGCGGAGAAATTCCTAGTTAAATACTTCCCACCGGATAGGAATTCTACCTTTCGTGATGACATAGTCAAGTTCAAACAAGCTGAGAATGAGTCTCTTCACGAAGCTTGGACAAGGTTCAAGAACCTTCTACTTAAATGTCCACACCATGGCATTCCATGGTGTATCCAAATAGAGGTCTTTTTCAAAGGATGCAACCCCAGCACTAGACAAGTCTGAAATTCATCTGCTGGAGGTTCCATGTTGTCCAAGAGTTATAATGAAGCCTATGAGATCTTGGAGAAGATCTCAGCATCTCACTGTAGGTGGTCAGATGATCCAATAGAGCCAAGTAGAGCTCAAGATAAGGACGCACTCAATGTTATGAGTAGTCAAATAAGCGCCCTGACCAACCTAGTAAAGCAAATGGCTCAAACCAATCTCCAAACTAGTGTCAACACCGCCACAGCCATGTCAATGGGCACCCAACCAAGTCAAGTTGAGACACTTATCTGTGGATTCTGTGGGGAAGGGCACCTGTATGAATACTGCCCTGGAAATCCAGCCTCAGTCTGCTACGTTGGAAGCCAACAGCAGCCTAGGAACAACCCCTATTCTAACACCTACAATCCTGGTTGGAGGAACCACCCAAACCTGTCATGGGGTGGCCAACAGAATGCTAACCAAGCTCCTAACCAACCAAGACCGAGTGGAACACCTGGTTTCACGCCCCAACATAACCAATCCATGTATCAAAAACCATACAACCAACCCGTAGGGTCTTCTGTAGAAAATCTACTCAAAGAGTACATCGCCAAGAATGATGCTACTCTACAAAGCCAGCAAGCTACCCTCAGAAGCCTAGAGAACCAAATAGGGCAACTAGCCAATGAACTCAAAAGTAGGCCCCAAGGTAGACTTCCTGCTGACACTGAGGTGCCAAGGAGAGATGGGAAAGAGCAAGTTCAAGCAATTGAACTTAGAAGTGGTAGACCATTGGTGAGCAACACAAAGGAAGCCCCAAAGAGAGTAGAGAACAATGAGTCTAGTGCTCCACTAGAGTCTCTGCCAAACCAAGGTCAACCATCACCAAGCACACCAGGAGCAAGGCTGGAGCCAATCATAGAAGAGATAGAAGAAATTCCAAGGCCTCCACCTATCCTGAAGCGACCTGAAGTGCCTGCATATGTGCCACCACCTCCATTTCCTCGAAGGCTGAAGAAAAAACAAGAACAGGAAGTGCACTTTAATAAATTTCTAGAAATTCTTAAACAAGTGCATGTTAATATTCCTTTTGTAGAAGTTTTACAGTCTATGCCCTGTTATGTAAAGTTTTTGAAGGATATTATCACTAACAAGAAAATAATTGGTGAGTTTGAAACAGTAAATCTCACTGAGGAGTGCAGTGCCATACTCCAGAACAAGCTACCCAAGAAGGAGCTAGGAGGCAAGTACGTGGGAAGAGCTCTTTGTGACCTGGGAGCCAGCATAAACCTCATGCCCCTATCAGTATTCCGCCAGCTTGGAATAAGAGAAGCACGTCCAACCACTGTCACTTTACAACTAGCAGACAGATCCATAGCCTACCCTGAGGGTAAGATTGAGGATATTCTTGTAAAGGTTGACAAGTTTATTTTCCTTGCAGATTTCATTATCCTGGATTATGAAGCAGACAAGGAGGTCCCCATCCTATTAGGCAGACCGTTTCTAGCCACAGGTAGGGCCCTGATTGATGTCCAAAAAGGTGAGCTCACTATGAGGGTTCATGATGAAGAGGTGAAATTTAGTGTGTATAAAGCCTTAAGGTACCCCTCTGACTCTGAATCTTGTGCTAGCATGGACATTGTAGATTCATTAATGGAAGAACAGCTGGAGCATGAGTTATTAACTAAGCATGCTAATGAATATGTACAATTAGATTTAACTGATTTAAATGTTTCTGAGATAATGGATATACCTGTAGATAAAACACAGCATGTATGTATAAATAATGACCTAACTGATAGATCCTTAAATCCTTTAAAACCATCCATTGAGCATCCACCTGTCTTAGAATTGAAACCTCTACCCACTGACCTCAAATATGCATATCTAGGAAGTAATGATACTTTGCCTGTGATTATTTCTTCTAAATTAAGTGAAAAGCATGAGGTTGAACTGATTTTATTACTTAAGCAACATAGGAGGGCTATTGCATGGACTATTGCTGACATTAGAGGCATTAGCCCTTCCTATTGCATGCATAAGATTATATTAGAGGAAGAGCATACACCCCGAGTAGATCACCAACGTAGGTTGAACCCCTCTATGAAAGAGGTAGTTAAAAAGGAAATAATAAAATGGTTAGATGCGGGTGTGATCTTCCCTATAGCTAGTAGTCAGTGGGTGAGTCCTATACAATGTGTACCTAAGAAGGGGGGGATGACTGTGGTAGTCAATGAGAGCAATGAACTTATTCCAACTAGGACTATCACAGGATGGAGAGTTTGCATGGATTATAGGAAGTTGAATAAGGAAACAAAAAAAGACCACTTCCCTCTACCATTCATTGACCAAATGTTAGATAGGATAGCTGGTAGAGCTTACTATTGCTTCTTAGACGGTTATTCAGGATATAACCAGATCACCATAGACCCTAAGGACCAGGAGAAGACCACCTTCACTTGCCCTTTTGGAACTTTTGCCTTTCGCAGAATGCCTTTTGGCTTATGCAATGCACCGGCAACATTCCCAAGGTGCATGTTGGCAATCTTCTCTGATTTGGATGAGTCCATGATAGAGATATTCATGGATGATTTCTCAGTCTTTGGTGATTCATTCACAAATTGTTTAGAGAACTTAGGACAAGTCCTGGCTAGGTGTGAGGAGACCAACCTAGTCCTTAATTGGGAGAAGTGTCACTTCATGGTGGACGAAGGGATTGTCTTACGTCATAGAGTGTCTAGAGCAGGAGTGGAGGTCGATAGGGCCAAGATTGAAGTAATAGAGAAGTTGGTAGAACCTCAGAATGTAAAAGCCATTAGAAGTTTCTTAGGACATGCAGGCTTCTATAGAAGGTTCATTAAGAACTTTTCTAAGATCTCCAAGCCTTTATGTGAGCTTCTAGAGCTAAACAAACCCTTCATCTTCTCTAAAGAATGTTTCCTAGCTTGGAAAACCCTTAAGGAAGCACTAGTCAAAGCACCTATTATAGTAGGGCCAAATTGGGATCTCCCCTTTGAGATGTTATGTGATGCAAGTGACTATGCTGTAGGGGTTATGCTAGGACAAAAGATTGACAAGTTAACACACCCTGTATACTATGCTAGTAAGACACTTAATGAGGCACAATGTAATTAAACAACCACTGAGAAGGAGATGCTAGCTGTAGTATTTGTCTGTGAGAAATTTAGGAATTACATTGTAGGCACTAGGACAATCGTGTACACTGACCATTCTGCTTTGAAATACCTCATGAGGAAGGCTGATGCCAAGCCTAGGTTGATTAGATGGGTGTTGTTGCTGCAGGAATTTGATTTAGACATTAGAGATAAGAAAGGATGTGAAAATGTGGTTGCGGATCATCTTTCTAGATTGCAGCATAATTGCGGAAAAATTGCGGAAACCGCAATTTCTGATGCTTTTATTGATGAACATGTCTTTGTATTGACTCATCGTGATAACGATGAGGAACCTTGGTTTGCTGACATTGCTAACTTCCTTGCATCGCAGGTACTACCAACTTTCAAGGGAGGCCAAGAGAAGAAGAAGTTCCTTCATGAAGCTAGGAAGTTCATATGGGATGATCCCACACTCTACAAGACATGTGCTGATGGTCTGCTAAGGAAGTGTGTTTCAGCTGCGGAGGCAAGGTCTGTGCTGCAGCACTGCCATACAGCACCCTATGGTGGACATTTTGGTGGCCAAAGAACAGCTGCAAAGGTGTTCCAGAGTGGCTACTATTGGCCAACGATCTTCAAGGATGCCCACAACTATGCACACAGCTGTGATGAATGCCAGAGAACAGGTAACCTTAGTCGAAAGGATGAGATGCCTCTCACTTACATCTTAGAGTTGGAGCTCTTTGATGTGTGGGGCATTGATTTCATGGGACCATTTCCCCCATCATCAGGTAACCTTTACATACTTGTAGCAGTAGACTATGTATCTAAGTGGGTAGAGGCCATAGCATGTCCAACTAATGATGCCAAAACAGTCATAAGATTCCTGCATAGACATATCTTTACTAGATTTGGAACACCTCGTGCTATAATTAGTGATGAAGGGACACATTTCATCAATAGAGCTATGGAGAGAGTGTTGGCTAAATATAATGTTAGACATAGAGTAGCCACCCCTTATCACCCACATTCGAATGGACAAGCTGAAATTTCAAATAGGGAGATTAAAAACATACTGGAAAAAGTGGTCAAACCCAATAGAAAAGATTGGTCGTTTAAACTCGAGGATGCACTTTGGGCATATAGGACTGCATATAAGACACCCCTAGGTATGTCTCTGTTACGTCTCCAAAAGTGACCTTTTTAGGACTTAATTAGCTTAGAAAGATGTTCACTCTTAGGTGTTTTTGATAGCATTTAGCCTAAACCTATGCTTAAATATGAGAATTAGAAGAAGGTAGCTAAATTAGGACTTATGTACAATAGGAAAGAAAAGGGTTGAAAACCGAAGGAAAAGAATGAAAAAACTGCATTAAGGCAGCATTGCGAAAACATTGCGGACACCGCAATGTTTCAAGTGAAAACCGTAAGTTGACTGATCTTTTTCTGTTAATTTCCGTTATTTCAGGGATTCGTTCTTTCTCCTCCATCCATTCTGAAGTACGACGTTGAAGATTGATGGTTCTCCTTGGCCCAAATGCACCTGCAGATTACTATAAATAGGGGTCAAAGTCGAGGGTTCAATCATCATCCGAAAGCGTAGAAGTCTTCTCGCAGTCCATCTTTTCTCCTGTTTCCTTTGCCGTCTGCTGGTTTGCGAAACTCAGCTGTTGGAATCGATAATCTGATAGGAAGGAGGGGAGATTCTTCTTCTCTCCCGATTGGATTCATCCAAGCAAGGCTGACCTTTCTCATCCTTCATTCGAGGCGGCTGCAACGAGACATTCGAGCTTGTTTTATTGCTTTCTGTTCTTCATTTCCATTTTCCAACTCTGTCTTGTTGTTGTTTCTGTCTTGTGGCTAATTTAGTTCATTTCGTTGTGTTCTGTCTTTCTGTTCTTTACTTTAAGTATCCCTTATGTTCATTCAAACAATCAATTAATCAAACATAAAGTTCAGTATTTCACAGTTTCTGCCTTCGCAACTCACTGTCTTGCTTTGCTATTTTAAGCATATTTTCCTTCTAAGCATGTCTATCTTATCCTTTATTTCTGTTCTCCTTACATCCATGAGTAACTAAGTCACTTAGGGGCATGCTAATGACAACACTATAGGCTAAAAAACGTGAATCAAGCATGTAGGATAGCTCTCGAAGCATTGATTGTATGTAAGCTTCATCCCACGGGCAATTTCGATTGGTCATCCATTTTGTCCAAAGAACTCCTAACCTCTGGAAGGAGTAAGAGTTCAGAGTCATACCATCATGCTAGCCTTTCAAGGTAACCAGGAAACGGCCTAGGAATAGGCGTTTCCCTAGTACAAACCATATCTTTCTGCCTTAACAAGATGCTTAAGACCTTACTTTGAGTTGAGTAAACTAAAGAATCTAATGCATGGAATCGGACGATACATGAGATTAAGATAGTTTGATGCATAGTGAGTAGATCCAGTATTTGAGAATCGTGTAAAAATGCCTATAGGATAGTCATTAGTAGCCCTTAATTCACCCATTTACACACTTTCGCTGTTATTTAATTGCGGTAGAATTGCTGTCTCCGCAATTCTGTTTAAGTTAAAATTCTGTTTAGCTGTCTTTGCCTTCATTTATTAATCTCGTCCCTTTTCATTTGAGCTTAACTTTAACTTGTACTCGTTTATGTTGCTACCCTTTACACATTCAGCAAGAATTAGACAATTATAAAACCAATTTTACCCCATCAAATCCACCCTTTCTTTCTTAACAAAACACTTCGCGAATAGCTAAAAATAAATCTCTGTGGGAAAACGAATGAAATATACTTACTACTTGCTATAAGATCATGTCTGCTTGCATGTTCTGAGTGCTCTATCTCTCTTATTGCCTAATTATTTCAACACATTGAGCACGCAACAAGTTTTTGGCGCCGCTGCCGGGGACTTATTTAAGTGAAAACGAAGTTTGTTAAGTTTGAAACACCAAGTTTATTATTGATTGAAACTAATCTGTTTCATTTCTTTTGCAGGTACTATTGGGTTAGTTTATGAGTGAACCCTCAAGTAGTGATCTAGAGTTCAATCCTGAGCCCGAGAGACTATTTAGAGCCAGAAACAAAGCCAAGAAACGTCTCTTTAACCAACCCTCTATACCTCAAATAATTGCGGGAACCACAATTCCTCCGCAATTGTCTCAAGAAGAAATGGCTGGAATAGTTCCAAATCCGGTACCGGTCACTCGCAATCCCATCGAAATAGCGAATGACAAGAATAGTGCCATTCTCTCATATTTAGTACCTATGCCTGGGGAGCTGAACCCCAGCATAATCCGCCCTGAGATCACTGCCAACTCATTCGAGTTAAAGCCAGTGATGTTCCAAATGTTGTCCACTGTGGGACAATTCTTTGGAGTGGAAAATGAGGACCCCCACAACCATCTTAGGAACTTCTTAGGAGTCAGTGATACCTTTATCATCCCTGGAGTTTCCCAAGAAGCCTTGAGGCTATATCTGTTCCCTTACTCTTTAAGGGACAAAGCCAAAACATGGTTGAACTCATTACCTTCTGGATCTGTCCTTAATTGGACAGATTTAGCTGAGAAATTCCTAGTCAAATACTTCCCACCTGATAGGAATTCTACCTTTCGTGATGACATAGTTAAGTTCAAGCAAGCTGATAATGAGTCTCTTCACGAAGCTTGGACAAGGTTCAAAGACCTTCTTCTTAAATGTCCACATCATGGCATCCCATGGTGTATCCAAATTGAGGTCTTTTTCAAAGGATGCAATCCCAGCACTAGACAAGTCTTGAATTCATCCGCTGGAGGCTCCATGTTGTCCAAGAGTTACAACGAAGCCTATGAGATCTTGGAGAAGATCTCAGCATCTCACTGTAGGTGGTCAGATGATTCAGTTGAGCCAACTAGAGCTCAAGACAAGGATGCTCTAAGCGCAATGAGCAGCCAAATAAATGCCCTGACCAACCTAGTTAAACAAATGGCTCAAACCAATCTCCAGACAAGTGTCAACACCGCTACAGCCATGTCAATGGGCACCCAACCAAGTCAAGGTGAGGCACTTATATGTGGATTCTGTGGGGAAGGGCACCTGTATGAATATTGCCCTGGGAATCCAGCCTCAGTCTGCTACATTGGAAGCCAGCAGCAGACTAGGAACAACCCCTATTCCAATACTTACAACCCTGGTTGGAGGAACCACCCAAACCTGTCATGGGGTGGCCAACAGAATGCTAACCAAAATCCTAACCAACCTAGACCGAGTGGAACACCTGGTTTCACTCCCCAACATACCCAATCAATGTATCAAAAACCTTACAGCCAACCTGTAGGATCATCTGTAGAAAACTTACTCAAGGAATACATAGCCAAAAATGATGCTACTTTTCAAAGTCAGCAAGCCACTCTTAGGAGCTTAGAGAACCAAATAGCGCAACTAGCCAATGAAATCAAAAGTAGGCCCCAAGGTAGACTCCCTGCTGACACTGAAGTGCCAAGGAGGGATGGTAAAGAGCAAGTTCAAGCAATTGAACTTAGAAGTGGTAGACCATTGGTAAGCAACACCAAGGACACACCAAAGAGAGTAGAGAACACTGAGTCTAGTGCTCCACTGGAGTCTCTGCCAAACCAAGGTCCACCACCAACTAGCACATCAGGAGCCAGGCTAGAGCCAATTATTGAGGAGATAGAAGAAATTCCAAGGCCTCCTCCTATCCTAAGGCGACCTGAAGTGCCTGCATATGTGCCACCACCTCCATATCCTCGAAGGCTTAAGAAGAAGCAGGAACAGGAAGTGCATTTTAATAAATTCTTAGAAATTCTTAAGCAAGTGCATGTCAACATTCCTTTTGTAGAAGTTTTGCAGTCTATGCCTTCCTATGTAAAGTTTTTGAAGGACATTATTACTAACAAAAAAATAATTGGTGAGTTTGAAACAGTAAACCTCACTGAGGAGTGCAGTGCCATCCTCCAGAACAAGCTGCCTAAAAAGGAGAAGGATCCTGGTTCCTTCACCTTACCTGTAGAACTTGGAGGCAAGCATGTGGGCAGAGCGCTTTGTGACCTGGGCGCCAGCATAAACCTCATGCCCCTATCACTATTCCGCCAGCTTGGAATAGGAGAAGCACGTCCAACCACTGTCACTTTACAACTAGCAGACAGATCCATTGCATACCCTGAAGGTAAGATTGAGGATATTCTAGTGAAAGTTGACAAATTTATTTTCCTTGCAGATTTCATTATCCTGGATTATGAAGCAGACAAGGAGGTCCCCATCCTGTTAGGCAGACCATTTCTAGCCATAGGTAGGGCACTGATAGACGTCCAAAAAGGTGAGCTCACTATGAGGGTTCATGATGAAGAGGTGAAATTTAGTGTGTATAAAGCTTTAAGGTACCCCTCTGACCTTGAATCCTGTGCTAGCATGGACGTTGTAGATTCTTTAATGGAAGAACAGTTGGAGCATGTATTATTAACCAAGCATGCTAATGAATATGTACACTTAGATGTAGCTGACTTAAATGTATCTGAGATAATGGATATGCCTGTAGATAAACCACAACCTGTATGTATGAATATAGAACTAACTGATAGATCCGTAAACCCTTTAAAGCCATCCATTGAGCATCCACCTATATTAGAATTAAAACCTCTCCCCACTCACCTCAAGTATGCATATTTAGGGAGTAATGAAACTCTGCCTGTTATCATTTCTTCTAAATTAAGTGAAAAGCATGAGGTTGAACTGATATTACTGCTTAAGCAACATAGGAAGGCTATTGCATGGACTATTGCTGATATTAGAGGCATTAGCCCTTCTTATTGCATGCATAAGATTATACTAGAGGAAGAGCACACACCTAGAGTAGATCATCAACGTAGGCTAAATCCCTCTATGAAAGAGGTAGTTAAGAAAGAAATAATAAAATGGTTAGATGCTGGTGTGATCTTCCCCATAGCTAGTAGTCAGTGGGTGAGCCCTATACAGTGTGTACCTAAAAAGGGTGGGATGACTGTGGTAGTCAATGAGAACAATGAACTGATTCCAACGAGGACTGTCACAGGATGGAGGGTATGTATGGATTATAGGAAACTAAATAAAGAAACTAAAAAAGACCACTTCCCTCTACCATTCATTGACCAAATGTTAGACAGAATAGCTGGTAGAGCCTATTACTGTTTCTTAGATGGTTATTCAGGGTATAACCAAATCACTATAGACCCCAAAGACCAAGAAAAGACTACCTTTACTTGCCCTTTTGGAACATTTGCCTTTCGCAGAATGCCTTTTGGCTTATGCAATGCACCGGCAACATTCCAAAGGTGCATGTTGGCAATCTTTTCTGACTTGGATGAGTCCATGATAGAGATATTCATGGATGATTTCTCAGTCTTTGGGGATTCCTTTACCAACTGTCTAGAGAATTTAGGACAAGTCCTGGCTAGATGTGAAGAGACTAACTTAGTCCTTAATTGGGAGAAGTGTCACTTCATGGTGGATGAGGGGATTGTCTTAGGTCATAGAGTGTCGAGGGCAGGGGTAGAAGTTGACCGAGCAAAGATAGAAATCATAGAGAAGTTGATAGAGCCTCAAAATGTCAAGGCCATTCGGAGTTTCTTAGGGCATGCTGGCTTCTACAGAAGGTTCATTAAGGACTTTTCTAAGATAGCCAAGCCTCTGTGTGAGCTTCTAGAGCTAAATAGGCCATTCATCTTCTCTAAGGAATGTTTAGTAGCTTGGAAAACCCTTAAGGAAGCACTAGTCACAGCACCTATTATAGTAGGGCCAGATTGGGATCTCCCATTTGAGATGTTATGCGATGCTAGTGACTATGCTGTAGGGGTTATGTTAGGACAGAAGATTGACAAGCTAACACACCCTGTATACTATGCTAGTAAGACCTTGAATGAGGCTCAATGTAATTATACAACTACTGAGAAAGAGATGCTTGCTGTAGTGTTTGCTTGTGAGAAATTTAGAAACTATATTGTAGGCACGAGGACAATTGTGTACACTGACCATTCTGCCTTAAAGTATCTCATGAGGAAGGCTGATGCTAAGCCTAGGTTGATTAGGTGGGTGTTATTGCTGCAGGAATTTGATTTGGACATTCGAGACAAGAAAGGATGTGAAAATGTGGTTGCGGATCACCTTTCTCGATTGCAGCACAATTGCGAAAAAATTGTGGAACCCGCAATTTCTGATGCTTTTATTGATGAACATGTCTTTGTTTTGACTCATCGTGATCACGATGAGGAACCTTGGTTTGCTGACATTGCTAACTTCCTTGCATCACAGGTATTACCAGTTTTCAAGGGAGGACAAGAGAAGAAGAGGTTCCTTCATGAAGCAAGGAAATTCATCTGGGATGACCCCACACTTTACAGAACATGTGCTGACGGCTTGCTAAGGAAGTGTGTTTCAGCTGCTGAAGCGAAGTCTGTGCTGCAGCACTGTCACACAGCTCCTTATGGTGGACACTTTGGTGGCCAAAGAACAGCTGCAAAGGTATTTCAGAGTGGCTACTATTGGCCAACAATCTTCAAGGATGCCCACAACTATGCCCACAGCTGTGATGAATGCCAAAGAACAGGTAACCTCAGTCGAAAGGATGAGATGCCTCTCACCTACATCTTAGAGTTGGAGCTCTTTGATGTGTGGGGCATTGACTTCATGGGACCATTTCCCCCATCCTCAGGTAACCTTTACATTTTGGTGGCAGTAGACTATGTGTCCAAGTGGGTAGAGGCCATAGCATGTCCTAATAATGATGCTAAAACAGTCATAAAATTCTTGCATAGGCACATTTTCACTAGATTTGGGACACCTCCTGCTGTCATTAGTGATGAGGGGACACACTTCATTAATAAGGCTATGGAGAGAGTATTGGCTAAGTATAACATTAGACATAGAGTAGCCACTCCTTATCACCCACACTCGAATGGTCAGGCTGAAATTTCAAATAGGGAGATTAAGAACATCCTGGAAAAAGTGGTCAAACCTAATAGGAAAGACTGGTCCTTTAAGCTTGAGGATGCACTTTGGGCATATAGGACAGCATATAAGACACCCCTAGGCATGTCTCCTTACAGGCTTGTATATGGTAAAGCTTGTCATCTTCCATTTGAGTTAGAAATTAAGGCATTTTGGGCACTAAAGGAGTTGAATTATTGCGTGACTGATGCGGGAACGTTGCGGTCTCTGCAATTACATGAGCTTGATGAGCTTAGGCAAATGTCTTATGAAAATGCCAAAATGTATAAGGAAAAGACCAAGATTTGGCACGATAGTAGACTTAGGATCAAGGACTTTAAGAAGGGTCAGCTTGTCTTGTTGTTTAACTCACGGTTGAAACTATTTCCAGGGAAACTTAAGTCTAGGTGGTCAGGTCCATTTGTGATTACTAATGTGTTTGTTCATGGTGCCATAGAGATAAAGAACTTGCAGCAAGGTCAACCATTCATGGTTAATGGTGCAAGATTGAAGCACTACTATGAGGAAGGAGATGTGAAGACTCTCTCGGCCTTCCTCTTGACTGAAGTATGACAACGAGAACGAGAGAGGACGAGTGATTGTTGTGCTCGTCGACATAAGGCTCATGCCTTAGTTTATTTTTTGCGATTTTCCGGTTATCGTTTGTGTGTTTTGTTGTATGATTTTAATTACGAATTTGATGTTTATTTTATTTCTTTTTGCAGGGAATCAATAGAGGGAATCAAGGAGAGTACATCCAGCTTTAAAATTCAAGAAAATATTGCGCCAAATAAAAGATACGGATGAGCAAAGATTGACATTTAGATGAAAAAAATCTCCAACGGTCCCTAAAATTGCGCTGGATTTGCACGATCCGCAAAAATATAGCCGTTGGGATTTATCCGTTTTCTTTATATCCGTTAGAAGGCGCTTGATCTGTACGATTCTACCATTCTCTGAACTCCAAGAAAGCTGCGATTCTCTCCATCTTTGATTCTTCTCTCCAAATCTCCAAGACTCAACAATGGTGTTCACGAGGGCTGAAAGATCTGCAGCCAAGAAGAAGGCTGACGATGCTGAAACGGCTGCGAGAGACGCACTACTCGCCTTGGCTACGGCTGACGCTGCGCGGACTGAACGCCTTCCCAAACTTCCAATTCGCAAGAAGAAGTGGAAGGTTGTCACTGAAATCCCTGCTGGCCCCTCTGAGCCAGCAGGCACACCCAAGAAGCGACGATGGAGTCTGGCTATGGCCGAGGAAGAAATCAAGAACAAGACTCCCTCTGTGGAGAGTCATGAACACAGCCAGCCATCCCACGAGGCAGCCAAGCGCAGCCCGTCACCATCTCCGTCAGTTCAAAGCCCTGAGCTTTCCTCGTCGCCACCAGCGCAGAGCCTTGAGCAGCCGTCTTCACCACAGAGTTCTGCGCAGACACCTACAGTAGAGCAAAGAACCACGCCGTCGCACACTTCCCCACGGCCTGACCCTGAATTCCCATATGGGGAGTACCAAGAATCAACGCAGGGCAGTGGGGAAGGTGAGGAAGACGAGGTTTTCTCTCCGTTGAGGGAAGCCAATCCTGAGAGTCCTGCGCAGAAGGATGACTCGGTGGAAGAGACATTGGGGGCGTGCCTCCAGCAGATCACCATTGAGGCAAAGCTCAAGAAGAAGAAGAAGGCCAAGATTCTCAAGGCCAAGCGATCCAAGAAGCTGAAAAAGAAGAAGGCCAAGAGAGCACCTTCATCAGAAAAGGAGAGCACTGAGCCATGGCTCAAGAGACTCAAGGTTGAGGCTGCAGAATCAGCCAAACCAGCAGACAAAGGGAAGGCCAAGCTTTACCCTGAAGATGAACCTCAGTCAATGAGGTATGTGTCCTCTGACGCTGAGTCCAGAGGCGTTGAGCTGAGGAAGAGGGAGCTGCTGCACGAGAAAGGCTTCCTCGACAGACCTGCTGACCTGCCGCAGTTCTTGCGCGCAGGAATTATAAATCATGGCTGGGAGGAGTTGTGCAGGCCACCCAATCCGGCTTACACGAGTATGGTGTATGACTTCTACGCCAACCTGCGAAACTCTGAGGAGGGGCTGTCTGTGGTCAGAGGGGTAGAAGTAGACTTCTCAGCAAAGGCCATCAACGAAGCCTATGGTCTCAAGGGCCAAAGACATACAGATTATGCAAGGATTGTTGATGTGCCTACTGAGGCAGTCTTGGAAGAGGCCATTCGGATCATTGGCCAGCCTGAAGCCTCCTGGACCGTGTCACGCAATGGGAGGCACACTCTCATGAGTGCCAACCTCACAGCAAAGGCGGCTGTATGGTTTGCCTTTGTAAGGAGGAAGCTGTCCCCCGTGACTCATGAGACCACCATCAACCAGAGCAGATCGCTGCTGGTCTATGCCATCATGCGAGGTCTCACGGTCAACGTAGGAGATATCATGTCAGCCGCCATTGCTGAGTGCGCCAGGAAAGGTAAAGGACCATTGTTTTTCCCTAATACCATAACTAAACTCTGTTTGCTTGCAGGGGTTCCCATTGTGCGAATGGAGCAGCAGATGGCTTACACGGGCCACTTGGAGCTGCCTGCTGGTTTAAGGCTGAAGAGGAAGGGGAACATGGAATTCGAGCTGGATAGGTTGGCTGCTGATCAGTCAATATCCATGGCTTGCCTGATGGATATGCAAAGGAGGATGGCTCAATGGGCCACTTACGCGCAGGCACGAGACAAGGAAGTTGCAGACCAACTTGGGTGCATCTTCCCTGACTTCCCCACAAATCTCCTGACTCCATGGGTGCCTCCACGACCACGACAACCTGATGAGGATGAAGACATTTGAGTGCTGGTTTGAATTGCACTGGAGGGAGTATTGCTGTTCCCTTAGAAAAAAAAACAAAATCTGCTTTCTGATAGACCATGTGAATTATGCTGTTTTTAGTACAATGTTGATCTGTTTTAGTTGCTTAGTTTTATGTTTTTAAATTTGCTTAGTATAGCCTGTTGCTAGCTGATTAGGTAGGATAGTTTAGGTTTAATTTTGTTGAGCTTGAATGACTGGAAAAAGCATGCTTAGGGGCCTTAATCACTGTTATATCTGCCCTGACTTGATTGCGAAATAATTGCGGTACCCGCAATTTTTATTACTGAAAGCATGTTTTGGACTGTCTGTTTAGCTAGGCTGTGATCTGTTTAAATTCTGTCTTTTGTTGCTATCATGACTACCTTATATAGCTTATCTAAAAGCATGCTGGATGAGTGTCATAGGACACCCTTTGATAGTTTCAATTAACCTCTAAAAAGCTCAGCATGCATAGCCATAAGTCCTTGCCTGTCTGTTTTTTTTTCCGTTTTCTGCTGCTGTGATATTTTCTTTTAGAATGTTCTGTCTATGCCTAGGGCTTTAGATTCTCTTTGTTTTACCTTAGACTAGATGCTTCTAGGACAAGTTTGGGGGTGTGCCACCGCAGACACTCATTGGGGACAATGAGTAGTTGAAGTTTGGGGGAGGCCACCCTAGGCCTAGGAACATTCCTCTCTCCCTTAAAGCATAAGCATTCTTCTTCTCCTTTAAAAAAAAAAATAATAATAAAGAAAAGAAGAATAAAGGGGGGAGTCTCTCTTAGGTTGCTGAGTAATCAGTGCCAAGTGTGTAACCCACAAGTGGCGTTGCATCAAAAGGCAACCAAAGGAGAGGCTCCACCAAAGTAAGAAAAAAAGAAAAAAGGAAGAAGTAGGGAAGAAGAATGTACACCTAGGAGTTGCAACTTTGTGGCTTAGATGTCCTGAATAAAAAGAACTCTGATCCTCAAATTAGCTAGGCACAAAGTTGTAACTTGTAGGGTTGTTTAGGGAGATGAATGTATATCCAATGTAGTGATGTCAGGGTTTAGGTTGCTCTCTAAAAGTACTACTGTCACCGTTAATACTAAGACTGGCATGACTCTAAGGAATCCTAGACAATTTAAGAATCAAGCTAGAAGCATGTACTGAGTCTGAGATAAAGCTAGGTAGAATTTGAAACCTTAGGGATAGTGGCATGATATGACAAAAGCAAATTGATCAGTTGTAGTAAGTAAGGAAACAACAACAGAAGTACTAGGCAGGCGAAGTCAGAAGAAGCTAGATAAGAGGGTAGTTGTAAACTTAGGAGGGTGTCACAGGACAACATTGCTATAGACAAGAATATAGGGGAGTTAGTAAGTGGTTAAATAAGAAGAAACAGCAGCCTAGGAAAATCCTTAGATTGCTTGAGGACAAGCAAAACCTTAAGTTTGGGGGTGTGTTACGTCTCCAAAAGTGACCTTTTTAGGACTTAATTAGCTTAGAAAGATGTTCACTCTTAGGTGTTTTTGATAGCATTTAGCCTAAACCTATGCTTAAATATGAGAATTAGAAGAAGGTAGCTAAATTAGGACTTATGTACAATAGGAAAGAAAAGGGTTGAAAACCGAAGGAAAAGAATGAAAAAACTGCATTAAGGCAGCATTGCGAAAACATTGCGGACACCGCAATGTTTCAAGTGAAAACCGTAAGTTGACTGATCTTTTTCTGTTAATTTCCGTTATTTCAGGGATTCGTTCTTTCTCCTCCATCCATTCTGAAGTACGACGTTGAAGATTGATGGTTCTCCTTGGCCCAAATGCACCTGCAGATTACTATAAATAGGGGCAAAGTCGAGGGTTCAATCATCATCCGAAAGCGTAGAAGTCTTCTCGCAGTCCATCTTTTCTCCTGTTTCCTTTGCCGTCTGCTGGTTTGCGAAACTCAGCTGTTGGAATCGATAATCTGATAGGAAGGAGGGGAGATTCTTCTTCTCTCCCGATTGGATTCATCCAAGCAAGGCTGACCTTTCTCATCCTTCATTCGAGGCGGCTGCAACGAGACATTCGAGCTTGTTTTATTGCTTTTTGTTCTTCATTTCCATTTTCCAACTCTGTCTTGTTGTTGTTTCTGTCTTGTGGCTAATTTAGTTCATTTCGTTGTGTTCTGTCTTTCTGTTCTTTACTTTAAGTATCCCTTATGTTCATTCAAACAATCAATTAATCAAACATAAAGTTCAGTATTTCACAGTTTCTGCCTTCGCAACTCACTGTCTTGCTTTGCTATTTTAAGCATATTTCCCTTCTAAGCATGTCTATCTTATCCTTTATTTCTGTTCTCCTTACATCCATGAGTAACTAAGTCACTTAGGGGCATGCTAATGACAACACTATAGGCTAAAAAACGTGAATCAAGCATGTAGGATAGCTCTCGAAGCATTGATTGTATGTAAGCTTCATCCCACGGGCAATTTCGATTGGCCATCCATTTTGTCCAAAGAACTCCTAACCTCTGGAAGGAGTAAGAGTTCAGAGTCATACCATCATGCTAGCCTTTCAAGGTAACCAGGAAACGGCCTAGGAATAGGCGTTTCCCTAGTACAAACCATATCTTTCTGCCTTAACAAGATGCTTAAGACCTTACTTTGAGTTGAGTAAACTAA
This sequence comes from Herpetospermum pedunculosum, assembly GCA_028017165.1. Classification (NCBI taxonomy): domain Eukaryota; kingdom Viridiplantae; phylum Streptophyta; class Magnoliopsida; order Cucurbitales; family Cucurbitaceae; genus Herpetospermum; species Herpetospermum pedunculosum. Next base: position 2,309,842 of record JAPQWQ010000075.1, on the reverse strand, counting down.
AGAATCTAATGCATGGAATCGGACGATACATGAGATTAAGATAGTTTGATGCATAGTGAGTAGATCCAGTATTTGAGAATCGTGTAAAAATGCCTATAGGATAGTCATTAGTAGCCCTTAATTCACCCATTTACACACTTTCGCTGTTATTTAATTGCGGTAGAATTGCTGTCTCCGCAATTCTGTTTAAGTTAAAATTCTGTTTAGCTGTCTTTGCCTTCATTTATTAATCTCGTCCCTTTTCATTTGAGCTTAACTTTAACTTGTACTCGTTTATGTTGCTACCCTTTACACATTCAGCAAGAATTAGACAATTATAAAACCAATTTTACCCCATCAAATCCACCCTTTCTTTCTTAACAAAACACTTCGCGAATAGCTAAAAATAAATCTCTGTGGGAAAACGAATGAAATATACTTACTACTTGCTATAAGATCATGTATGCTTGCATGTTCTGAGTGCTCTATCTCTCTTATTGCCTAATTATTTCAACACATTGAGCACGCAACAGTCTCCTTATAGACTTGTGTATGGCAAAGCATGTCACTTACCATTCGAATTAGAAATTAAAGCATTTTGGGCCTTAAAAGAGCTGAATTATTGTCTGACCGATGCGGGAACATTGCGGTCTTTGCAATTACATGAGCTTGATGAGCTTAGACATATGTCCTATGAAAATGCTAAAATGTATAAGGAAAAGACCAAGATTTGGCACGACAGTAGACTTAGGATTAAGGACTTTAAGAAAGGTCAGCTTGTATTGTTATTTAACTCACGGTTAAAATTATTTCCAGGCAAACTTAAGTCCAGATGGTCAGGTCCTTTTGTGATAACTAACGTGTTTGTTCATGGTGCAATCGAGATTAAGAACCTGCAGCAAGGGCAACCGTTCATGGTTAATGGTGCAAGATTGAAGCACTACTATGAGGAAGGAGATGTGAAGACTCTCTCGGCCTTCCTCTTGACTGAAATGTGAAAATAAGAACGAGAGAGGACAAGTGACTACTGTGCTCGTCCATGCGAGGCTAATGCCTTAGTTTATTTTTTTGCTATTTTTCCGGTTACTGTTTGTATATATTTTTGGGTGATTTTAATTATGAATTTGATGTTGATTTTATTTCTTTTAATAGGGAATCGATAGAGGGAATCAAGGAGATGAAATCAAGATAAAAAAACTCGAGGAGATATTGGGCCAAATCAATGATTCAGTTGGGAGAAGATTGGCATTTAAACTCAGAAAATCTCCAACGGTCACTAAAATTGCGCTGGATTTGCAGAATCCGCAACGGAAATAGCCGTTGGGATTTCCATCATTACTTATATCCGTTAGAAGCGCGCTGATCCGTACGCCTCCCCCATTATCTGAACTCCAAGAAATCTGTCTTTCTCTTCATCTGCAATTCCTCTTCCCAGATTCCCACGATTCAACAATGGTGCTAACGAGAGCTGAAAGATCTGCGTCCAAGAAGAAGGCTGACGATGTTGAAATTGCTGCGAGGGAAGCACTTCTTGCCCTTGCAGATGCTGAGGCTGCGCGCACTGAACGACTCCCCAAGCTGCCTATCCGCAAGAAGAAGTGGAAGGTGGTTACGCAGATACCTGCTGGACCCTCTGAACCAGCAGGAACGCCCAAGAAACGCAAGTGGAGTATGGCTGTGGCCGAAGCAGCAATCAAGAAAAAGACTCCCTCTGTGGAGAGTCAAGAAAGTTGCCGTCGGTCACACGAGTCAGCCACGCAGAGCTCTTCGCCATCCCCACCAGCGCGAAGCCCTGAGCTTTCTCCTTCGCCACAGAGCTCTGAACATACTCCACCAGCGCAGAGTCCTGAAGCATCACCCACTTCCCCACAACCTGACCCTGAATTTCCATATGCAGAGCATCAAGAATCGACGCAGGGTAGTGAGGAAGCTGAGGAAGAAGAGGTCTTCTCTCCTTTGAGGGAAGCCAGCCCTGAGAGCCCTGCGCAGAGGGATGATTCAATGGACGAGACACTGGGGGATTGCCTCCAGCAGATCACAACCAAGGCAAGATTGAAAAAGAAGGCCGCCAAGGTTGTCAAGGCCAAACGGCCAAAGAAGTCCAAGAAAAAGAAAACCAGGGGGGAGCCTTCATCAAAGAAGGGGAGTGATGAGCCGTCTTTGAAGAAGCTCAAGATTGAGGCTGCTGAGTCAGCCAAACCGAAAGACAAGGGGAAAGCCAAGCTGTACCCCGAAGATGAGCCTCAATCAGTGAGGTACGTGTCCTCTGATGCTGAGTCCAGAGGCACTGAGCTGAGGAAGAGGGAACTGCTGCACGAGAAGGGATTCCTCGACGCACTCCCAGACCTGCCGCAATTCTTGCGCGCAGGGATCACGAATCACGGCTGGGAAGAGCTGTGCAGGCCGCCCAACCCCGCCTACTCCAGCATGGTGTATGACTTTTACGCCAATTTGATGAATCCTGAGGATGGCCTGTCTGTGGTCAGAGGATTCGAGGTGGACTTCTCAGCGAAGGCAATCAACGAAGCCTATGGCCTCAAGGGTCAAAAACACACTGATTATGCAAGGATCGTTGATGAGCCAACAGAAGCTGTCCTGGAGGAGGCAATTCGGATCATTGGCCAGCCTGTTGGCATCGTGGACAGTTTCACGCAATGGGAGGCACACTCTCATGAGTGCAAACCTCACAGCCAAGGCGGCTGTCTGGTTTTCCTTCGTGCGGAGGAAGCTGTCCCCAGTGACCCATGAGACCACCATCAACCAAAGCAGATCGCTGCTGGTCTACGCGATCATGCGAGGTCTCACAATCAACGTGGGCGAGGTCATTGCAGCCTCAATCGCTGACTGCGCCAAGAAGGGTAAGGGTCCACTGTTCTTTCCTAATACAATTACTAAGCTCTGCTTACGTGCAGGGGTCCCAATCGAGCGAATGGAAAGGCAGCTGACCTACACAGGGCACTTGGAGCTTCCTACAGGCTTGAGGATGCGAAGGAAGGGGAACATGGAGTTCGAGCTGGATGGCCTGGCTGCTGCTCAGTCTCTGTCCATGGCCTGCCTGATGGATCTGCAGAAGAGGATGGCTCAATGGGCCACATATGCGCAGGCAAGGGACAAGGAGGTTGCTGACCAATTGGGATGCATCTTTCCTGAATTCCCCAGGAACCTACTGACTCCATGGGCGCCTCCCAGACCAAGAAGGGATGATGATGAGGAAGACATCTGAGTGCTAGGCACTCCAGGGAGTATTGTTGTTCCCTTAAAATAAAATAAAAAAAACAAACTGCTTTTCGTTGAACCATGAGAATTTGGCTGTTTTGAGTTAATATTTGGATCTGTTTTAGTTCTTTAGTTTTAGTATTTAAATTTGTTTAGTGTAGTCTGATGGTAGCTGAATAGGTAGATTAGTTTAGTTTCATTTTTGTATAGCTTGAATGACTTGAAAGAGCATGCATAGGGGCCTTGATCACTGATATATCTGCCCTGTATCCATTGCGAAATAATTGCGGAATCCGCAATTTTTATTAGTAAATGCATGTTTATGACTGACTGTTTAGCTAGGCTGGTTCTGTTTAAATTTTGTCTTTTGCTGCTATCTTGACTGCCTTATATAGCTTATCTAAATGCATGCTGGATGAGTGTCATAAGACACCTTTGATAGTTTAAATTAGCCTCTTAAAAGTGCTCAGCATGCATAGCTTTAAGTCCTTACCTGCCTGTTTTTACGAATTTCTGCTGCTGTGATATTTACTTTTAGAATGTTCTGTCTATGCCTAGGGCTTTTGGATTCTCTTTGTTTTACCTTAGACTAGATGCTTCTAGGACAAGTTTGGGGGTGTGCCACCTCAGACACTCATTGGGGACAATGAGTACTTTAAGTTTGGGGGAGGCCACCCTAGGCCTAGGAACATTCCTCTCTCCCTTAAAGCATAAGCATTCTTCTTCTCCTTTGCAAAAAAATGAGCTGAAAAAAAATATAAAAAATAGAATAAAGAGGGGTGTCTCTCTTAGGTTGCTGAGTAATCAGTGCCAAGTGTGTAACCCACAAGTGGCATTGCATCAAAAGGCAACCAAAGGAGAGGCTCCACCAAAGTAAGAAAGAAAAAAGGAAGAAATATGGAAGAAGAATGTATACCTAGGAGTTGCAACTTTGTGGCTTAGATGTCCTGAATAAAAAGAACTCTGATCCTCAATTAGCTGAGCACAAAGTTGTAGCTTGTAGGGTTGTTTAGGGAGATGAATGTATGTCCAATGTAGTGATGCCAGGGTTTAGGTTGTTCTCTAAAAGTACTACTGTCACTGTTAATACTAAGACTGGCATGACTCTAAGGAATCCTAGGTACTTCAAAAATAAAAACTAGAAGCATGTACTGAGTCTGGGGTAAAGCTAGGTAGAATTTGAAACCTTAGGGATAGATGCACGATATGATAGAAGCAAGTAGATCAGTCGTAGGGAGTTAATGAAACAGCAGGAGTATTAGGCGTGCGAAGTCAGAAGAAGTAATATAAGAGGTTAGTTGTAAACTTAGAAGTGTGTCACAGGACAGCACTGCTATAGATAGGAATGTAGGGGAGTCAGTTAGTGGTTTAAGAAGATGAAACAGCAGCCTAGGCAAGTCCTTAGATTGCTCGAGGACGAGCAAAACCTTAAGTTTGGGGGTGTGTTACGTCTCCAAAAGTGCCCTTTTTAGGACTTATTTATCTTAGAAAGATGTACACTCTTAGGTGTTTTTGATAGGATTTAGCTTAAACCTATACTTATATATGAGAATTAGAAGAAGGAAGCTAAATTAGGACTTGTGTGCAAAAGGAAAGAAAAGGAATGAAAAACGAAGTTAAAAGAATGAAAAATGTGAATTGCGGCAGCATTGCGGAAACATTGCTAAAACCGCAATGTTTCAAGTGAAATCCGTAAGTTCACTGATCTTTTTCTGTTATTTTCCGTTATTTCAGGGATTCGTTCTTTCTCCTCCATCCATTTGGAAGTATGACGTTGAGGATGGATGGTTCTCCTTGGCCCAAACGCACCTGCAGATTACTATAAAAGGGGGTCAAAGTAGAGGGTTTGATCATCATTCGAAAGCGTAGAAGTCTCTTCGCAGCTCCATCTTTTCTCCTGTTTTTCTTCTCCGTCTGTTGGTTTGAGAGGTTCAGCTGTTGGAGTCGACAATCTGATAGGAAGGAGAGAAGATTCATCTTCTCTCCTGATTGGATTCATCCAAGCAAGGCTACCCTTTTTCTCCCTTCAGCCGAGGCAATTGCGACGAAGCGAGCACGCTCAATTACTGCTTTCTATCTTTTATTTCTCATTTCCAGCATTGTTTAGTTGTTGTTTCTTTTCTATTACTTAGTTCATTTCATTTCGTTGCTTTCTGTCTTTAAGTTATTCACTTTAAGTTTCTCTTTGTTCATTCAAACAATCGATTAATCAAAGCTCAATTCATTCTTTCACAGTTTCTTATCTTCGTGGTCTACTGTTTTGCTTCGTTGTTTTAAGCTTATTTCTCTTCTGAGCATGCCTATTTTATATAGTATTTCTGTTCTCTCTATATCCATGAGTAACTAAGTCACATAGGGGCATGCTAATGACAATACTATAGGCTAAAAAACGTGAACCAAGCATGTAGGATAGCTTTCGAAGCATTGATTGTATGTAAGCTTCATCCCACGGGCAATTTCGATTGGCCATCCATTTTGTCCAAAGAAGTCCTAACGTCTGGAAGGAGTAAGAGTTCAGAGTCATACACTCATGCTAGCCTTTCAAGGTAACCAGAAAACGACCTAGGAATAGGCGTTTTCCTAGTACAAACCATATCTTTCTGCTTTAATAAGATGCTTAAGACCTTACTTGGACATGAGTAAACTAAAGAATCTAATGCATGAAATCGGAAGATACATGAGATTGAGTTAGTTTGATGCATAGTGAGTTGATCCAATGCTTGAGAAGCGTATGAAAATGCCTATAGAGGAGTCGTTAGTAGCCCTTGTTTCTCCATTTTACACACTTTCGCTGTTAATAACATTGCGGTAGAATTGTTGTTTTCGCAATTCTGCTAAGTTAAAAATTCTGTTTAGCTATTTTCCTCTTCGTTTATTAATCTCTTCTCTTTTCATTTGAGTTTATCATTGATTTGCACTTGTTTATGTTGCTACCCTTTACATATTCATTAGAAATTAGACAACTTAAAACCAATTCTACCCCATCAAATCCACCCATTCTTTCTTAACAATACACTTCACGAGTAGCTAATAATAAATCTCTGTGGGAAAACGAATGAAAAAATACTTACTACTTGCTAACAAGATCATGTATGCTTGCATGTTCTGAGTGCTCTCTCTCTCTTATTGCTTATTTATTTCACACATTGAGCACGCAACATACAGCAAGATTGAAGTTCACTCCTAGCCCGCTCTTCAGGGTTAGTAGATAGGTTGTTCCCTTAATAGCTGACTCCGGGGCTTGAACAATTAGCGCGCACACTCTCATGAGATGAGAGAGTTAATTGATCTGTTGGTGGAACCACTTATCTATTGTTCATTTGAGGTGTCAGTGGTACTTAAGGAACAAGACGTAATGCGGGGTTAAACGGTTTAAATGACCCAATTGTGATTACGAACAACCTGTGAAGGGTCGACTAGCCCCTGACGGTTATATCAAAGGACATAATATATTTACAGTGAGGAGAGTGCATCCCTCAGACTATAGTGAAGTCTCCGGGGGTTAACGAATGTTGATTGATTCGGGTTAAAAGAGTTTTAACTGAATAATCTCGTATCGTTGGAGCTCATGATCTGTAGGTCATTTAGGTTCTCCTAGCTAGTTTGGGTAACGTCGTGCAACAATATAAGAGAAAAAGAAAAACAAAAAGAATTTGAATTGTTCAAATTCGTTTTTTTGAAGAATGATGGACATATTTAAATGAAATGGTCTAAAACATGAATACAATTCATGTGCAAAAACTCGGTTTTTGGAAAACCGGGTTTAGCTATATTATTTAATTAATATTTGATATTGAATTAAATATTTTTTTATTAATTAAAAAGTTTAATTAATAATTATATATATATTTTTTATTTTATTTTTATTTATTAAAAAAAATAATAAATAAAAAACTTATTATTATTTTTAATAATAATAATAATTAAATATATATATATATATAATATATATATATATATATATATATATTTAAAGTATCGTTTTATCAGAGGAGGGAAGGGTTCACGATTTGGAAGTTAAAAGTTGAAGGGTTCACGATTTGGAAGTTAAAAGTTGATAAAACTTCAATTTGAAGCTTTACATAAAAACTTTGATGTTGTGTGAAAAAAAATTAAGAACCTCTTCAGTTCTTCTTTTGCCTCCATCTTTTCTTCTTCTTCTTTCTTCCTTTTCTTTTGTTTTCGGAGTCCCACAACTCCGTTGCGAGGCGCCGAGGATAGCGGGGCTACTTGGGGTGGTCCTTGGGGCGTTCGTGAGAAGAGGCCGGAAGAGTTCGTGAGGAGGAACGTGTGGCGGAGCTTGAAGAAATTGGATTCACAATGGTATGTATTCTAATTTCTTTATTTCCGTCGTTTGAGCATGTTTTCTATTTGTTAAATTGATGAAATTACAGTATCAACGATCCAAAATCGCTTCCGCAGCGTTATACGCTCCATCAGTTACGGGATCTCGGTTCCATCAATTGGTATCATAGCATGCTTTAATCTCTCAATTTGGAACAAATTGAGTCTTAGGTGGGTAACATTTGTTTTCTGCATGGGTAGCTGAAGTGATATCGATTTATGGCATCTCCTTTTATTCTTATTCTTTACTTTTAGTTTGTAATAGTCTGTTTGTTTAAAATGCTTAATGTGTGGCTGGGTGTCTGTAATTCGTTGAGTCTTAGAGTTCTAGATTGTTGTAGAGCCGTGGAGGAGCAAAGAAGCAAGGAGGCTCGAGGAGTTCGAAGAGTTTGAAAAGCTTCGAGAGCCTAGCTTGGGGTTAGAGAACAAGCTTGTAATAAGTAGTCTTGCTTGCTTTGATGGAGCGTATCACGCTGCGGAAGCGATTTTGGATAGTTGAAACTCTAATTTCATCAATTTAACAAATAGAAAACATGCTCGAACGATGAAAATAAAAAAAAATTAGAAAACATACCCTTGTAGTTCCAATTTCTTCAAGCTCCGTCGCACGTTCCTCGTCACGAAACCTTCCGGTCTCTTCTCACGAACACCCCGAGGACTACCCCAGGTAGTCCCGCTATCCTCTGCGCCGAGCAACGAAGTGGTGGGACTTCGTTAAAAGAGAAAAAAAAAGAAAGTAAAAAGAAGGAGATGGAAGAAGTAAAAATGGCAACCGAGGGGTTTCTTGAGAACTTAGAAGCAAATCACTTCCTATTTTTTAAAAACCAAAATGAAAGCCCAAAACTAAAACTCAAAAAAGAGTACCCTTGGCCAAATTCCATAACCATATATATATAGTATATATATATATATATATATATATATTATTATTTTATAAAATTAATTCTTAATTAATTTTAAATAATAATAAATATTTTATTAATTAAACTTTTTAATTACTTAATATTATTAATTCAATATCAAATATTAATTAAATAATATGGCTAAACCCGATTTTCCAAAAACCGAGTTCTTGTACATGAATCTATTCATGTTTTAGATCATTCTCATATTTAAATCATATTTAAATATGTCCATCATTCTTCCAAAAGTTGAATTTGAACATTTCAAATTCTTTTTCTTTTTCTTTTCTCTCATATGTTGCACGACGTTATCCGAGCTAGCCAGGAGAACCTAAAGGACCTACAGATCATGAGCTCCAACGATACGAGATTATTCGGTCAAAACTCTTTCAACCGAACTAATCAACATTCATTAACCCCTGAAGACTCTACTATAGTCTGAGGGTTGCACTCTCCTCACTGTAGATATATTATGTCCTCTGATATAACTGTCACGGGCAAGTGGACCCTTCACAGGTTGTTCGTAATCACATCTGGGTCATTTAAACCGTCTAACCCCTGCATTACATCTTGTTCCTTAAGTACCACTGACACCTTTAATGAACAATAGATTTATGGTCCAACCAACAGATCAATTAACCCTATCATCTCATGAGAGTGTGAGCTCTAATTGTAAAAGCCCTGAAGTCAGCTATTAAGAGAACAACCTATCTACTACCCCTGAAGAGCGGGTTAGGAGTGAACTCCGATCTTGTTGTACTATGTTCCCAGGTACCTATTCGACCTTATCCCCAAGATGGTAGGCTTATTGAGTCGGCGCTAATGGGTCACTCTCACCCATGCAAGTCAAAGGATACTTTCAAATAAGTAGGAGTTCATAGCGAGCTCAGGATTGAGATCGAGTTACCTAGGCCATGAAATGAAAATGTCGGTCTCATCAGCAAACGGTGTTATAAAGAGAGAGCGACATATTTTGCGGTTCGGTCTTATGCAAACTCTTTGTGCAGGACGCCCTCACTCGCACATCTCCATGTGAAACGATTCATATCACATCGTTTTGTACAATACAAAGAGAGCCGCAACCGATAGTGTTACCAGGATAAGGTACCCGGCCTAATCCGTATATTATAGACCGTTTTGACTGACTACTTGAGCCTAATCCAAAAGCATGTCATACATGAGGCTCAAGTACTCATATTCAGCCAAGGGTGTTGGTCATTGGTATAGGTTAACCTAAACACGTTTCACTTTATTCCAGTAAACTATTTTACTAAATAAAACTAATAACTCTTTATTCTAAATAGAATATTCACAAACATAACAGTTTACAAACCACGAGTTTTAGGACATATAACTCAACAAACTCCCACTGGGACTTAAACGTCCGTGGTGTACATGTTAGGTGGAGAAAACTAATATATGATATATATCATAAGTTTTCTCCCACTGTCCTCTCTAGAAACTCGGAGTCCTAGACTCTTCTAGGTGTCTCTCAAATACTTTAGCCATGAAAGACTTAGTAAACAAATCATCATGAAGTACTACGAGTCTTTCCATGTGACCATCACATCTCCTCATAGCACTAACTGCGAGCTCAACTTATAAACTTATTGCTGCTTCGCAAGCTGCAATCAGACTTAGCTACCACCGAGGAATCAACAATACAACTCTTGTATTATACTCCTCTAAGTACAAGGACAAAACTTTAACCGAAATTCAATTCAATTGGACTAATTTCTTCTAACAACTCCCACTGCTCAACACATATCAGGTCATGTATCTGAAAAGATACATACGACCTCCAATATGTAAATGCACATGGGTGCGTCTCATATCCTCAACACTTGAGGGGTCTCAGGAAACCATTCCGATAGACCATCGAATATATCTGAATCTTCTTCTTTGAGTAATGAGATTATTAAGAAGAAGAAGAGAAATAGGAGGAAGGGCAAATCCCTCGAAAACAGTATGTATACCTGTATATGACAACTTCAAGTTTAAGACAGGCTAATACTGTTAGTCTTATAACACTGTTAGTCTTAACATACTTTTTGTTTTCGAGTTTAATAGAACATCATAGTATACATCTTTTGCGAAAAGAACGGTTTTTTATAAACAACAAACGATAACATATACAGGTGTTCGGTTCAAACTAGAAATATAGACAATAATTACATCAGATAATATTATTTCTATACAACAACTATTACAAAACTCCCACTGAATTAGCTGTGACGATGTCTTCACACGTCATCTTACGGCCAGCTGCTATCAGGAACTAGTTTCCTGAAATGAAGAAAAAACACGATTAGTGAAATATGACACTCATATATCACTAAACTGTTACGACAATAAATCTCATTTACCTTGTCGTTCCTTCTCAGCTTTTTTCTCAACAAGGTATTTGGAGCAGTTACGCTTCCAATACCAATCTTCAATACAATGGAAACATTTTCCTATGTTTGAAGAATGTACCTTGCGAATAGCAGGGGATTTGCCCTTCCTCCTATTTCTCTTCTTCTTCTTAATAATCTCATTACTCAAAGAAGTAGATTCAGATTTATACCCTGACACCGACCTCTTAAGGAATTTCTTCGAAGCGACAAAATTTGCCTCCTTCTCTATTCCTTTGGGAGCATCTAGAGACTGGTAAGTCTGAAGCTCATTCAGAAGAGAAGTCAAGTTGTATTCTATCTTATTCATCACCATATTGGATCTGAAATTGAGGAAACTCTTCGGAAGAGATTCCAAGATAAAACTAACTTGGCTTTTCTCGTCGATGGAAGCACCGTTTATTTCCGCCGCATTAAAGTGGACCATCATGTTAAGGACAAACTCCCTAACAGAGGTATCCTCCACTATGCGAGAGTTATAAACGAACTTGAGGGCTTCATAACGAAGCGATGAGGACGGTTGTCCAAACATTGCTTGTAATGAAGACATGATTTCCTATGTGGAAACCATAACCTCATGCTACTTGCACAAGACATCAAATATGCTTGCCAAGATATAGACTCGGGCTTTATTGTTAGCCTTAATCCATCCATCGTATGCCTCTCGAACACTTCGAGATGCATTCGAGCCAGGAGCTGGAGGACATTCCTCCGTTAAGACAAACCTTAGGTCATCCAGAACTAGAATCGTATTTAGGTTCGACTTCCAGGTTCCCTAATTCTCTCCGGTCAATTTGCCGTGAGCTAACAACTGTATAAACGAGCTCGACATGCTGAAAAAGAATGTAAATCTATTAGTGAAACGGTTTTAACCTATTTAAACCAATTAAAGGGTTTAGCAACAAATAAAGTACCCAAACTCTTTATTTTCTTGCAACGATACTTTAGTAAGTTAGAATGACCTCTACCTTGGGGTAGTCGAACACTCCTTTATAAAATCAAGACATTCTTGACTAAATGTTAATGCCAGAATAACTCATATTCCTATAGCATCTTAGTTATCGGTTTTGGCCTGGATTTACTAACTCGTTAGCAAATCACATAAGTGTGACCCTCGATTTTTAGAATGCACAGGACAACAGTGCAACATTAGGGAATGTTAGAGTTGGGAATGGCCCTGTGTTTCTTTAATCATAACTGGTGACTGAGATGTTTGATCTCCCATGCACGACCCTCCTTATTGGATTGGTGCCCCTAGGGCAGCCTGCAATCGGAACATGGGAATCTCACTGTTCAATCCAATGGAGGAGACCGTAAGATGTACTGACGTACTTCATTCTCCCACTTACTATAGACACTTACTCCATTCACCTTGCTATTGAAACTTGCAAACATCGCCCTTCTAGGGATAGCCCTATTGACAATACACGGCCGAACAAAATTCTCACGTTGTGAACTATAGAAAGTGCGTAGCAGGAGAGGGATATATCATATATTCCTTCTCAACACTTCTACTAAGCATCATAGACGGTGAAAGGGTAAAATACTCTAGTTTTATCCGGCTAAGAAAATAAAACCTTAAGTCTAGGCAAACTATTTACCTAAGATGTCTAGGTTATAAACACTTTACTAACCTCACACCTCTCAAGCATGCTCATAAAGTCGGTTAACTGTAGCCAAGTATCGGATAGTCCCCAAGTAGGAGGTTTTCCGTCAATTCAAATCCTCCAACCTTAGACAGGATTTCACTGAGTGAGTTTCTCATAACCTTAACATTTACGAGATATCGACTTATTGATCTAATGAACCAGATCGAATCATTTAACCCTAAATGAACATGCTCTTTAATCTTTGTTATAGATTTTAAAAGTCAAGTCATTTTTACAACACTTGCAGAACTAGACTTTCTACAACAACTAACTACATGCTTCTCAAACATGCTTTCGCTAAGGCATGACAAGTTGAATATTTAACTTCATAGTCAATATAACACTAATATCGATTATGCTCTTAAAAATACAACTCCCAATTTATAATCAATATAACAGTTATATCGATTCTCGTGAATTAAGCATGCATCCTATACATTATAACAACTATAACATACAATATGCATATAACGATGGATGTTTAATTTCATAATTAATATAACACTTATATCAATTATTCTATTAAGCAAAAAACAACAAAATCATGAATTAATATAACTCTTATATTAATACTCATGAATTAAACATGCATCCTATACATTATAAAACTTATAACCTACAATATGCATAAAACCGGGGCAACCTATGTTGTATATTTAATTTCATAATTAATATAACGCTTATATCAATTATTCTATTAAACTAACAACATCTAGTTCATGAATTAATATAACTCTTCCTTCAAAAAAAAATATATAACTCTTATATTAATACTCATGAATTCCCAAATATGCATCGTATATATTATAACACTTATAACATATTACCAATGCATGGAGCATGCTTCCTACTGTGGGATTTTAAATCTATATGACATACTTTATGCACATACAAACATGGATTTTAATTAAAACATACATTCGCAATGCATAATTAATTAAACACACTAAAGTGGATCGGTGTTGCGTGCTCAATGTTTAAAATAAAGATGCAATGGTAGAGCACTCAGAACATGCAAGCATACATGGTCTTGTAGCAAGTGATAAATATTTTTTCATTCGATTTCTCATAGAGATTTATTCTTAGCTACTAGCGAAGTGATTTGTTAAATTAGAAAAGATGGTTTAGATGGGGTAGATTTGGGTTTAAAGTGCCTAACTATTAAGGAACGTGCGAGATATGAAAGCATCAACAAGGATAAGTAACGAGGTTAACTTGAATGTAGAAGAAAAAGAATTGCGGAGAAAGCAATTATCTAGCAATAAAATCGCAAAACAGGAAACTAAGAAAAATGGCTAAGGCAAAAATTTGAACTAAGAAAATTGCGCAGACAGCAATTTTCTAGCAATGTTACTAACAGCGATTTAAGGTGAATGTGGGGAAACAAGGGCTACTAACGACTCCTCCATAGGTTTTTTCATACGATTCTCAAGCAGTAGATCCACTCATCATGCATCAAACTAACTCATTCTCATGTATCTCTCGATTTCATGCATTAGATCCCTTAGTTTACTCATGTCCAAGTAAGGCTAAAGCATCTATTTATATAAGCAAGTTAATGATTTGTGCTAGGAAAACGCCTATTCCTAGGTCGTTTTCTGGTTACCATGAAAGGTTAGCATGGATGTACGACTCTGAACTCTTACTCCTTCCAGAGGTTAGGAGTTCTTTGGACAAAATGGATGGCCAATTGAAATTGCCCGTGGGATGAAGCACACATACATTGAATACACTTTGAGCTACCCTACATGCTTGAATCACGTACTTCTACCTACAGATTTTCCATTAGCATACCCTTATGCGGTTTAGTTACTCATGGATGTAGATGGAATGGAAAGAATAAATGGTGTAGACATGTTTAACAGAACGTGAATGACAGAAGAGAAGAAGAAAAACAGTAAGACAAGTGCGAAATAGTCGAATTCACTCTTTGATTTACCAAGGTTCAAACTAAACAAGCAGCAACTTAAACTGATGGAAACTAAACAGAAAGAGACGAAATGAATTGGAGTAGCAAACATAAACGAGTTGCAACAGACAGAAACGAAAAGGGAAACGGAAAGCAATGGAAAGCAGTAGAAAGTCGTAAACGGGTGCGTGTGAACTCCTCGTCGCAAGCGCCTCGGATGAAGGACGAAAGTGAGCGTGATCGTGGATGAATCTAATCAGAAGAGAAGAAAGATCCTCCCTTCTTCCTCTCAGACTATCGATTCCACCAGCTGAAACCTTCGCACCAACAACCGGAAGAGAGAACAAGTGAGAAAATGCGTTGAGATGGGAGTCTACGCTTCCGAGTCTGTGTTCAACCTTCCCCCTTGGCCTCCTTTTATAGTGTTCTGCAGGTACGATCGGGCCAAGGAGAACCATCCATTCTGAACGTCGTTCTTCTACGTGGCAGCAGGAGAAAAAACGAGCGGCTGAAAGATCGCAACAAAATGGAAATCAGTTAAACAATTTAACAACTTTCACTTAAAACATTGCTGAGACAACAATGTTTTCGCAATGTTCCAGCAATATAGAAATTTCAACTCTTTAGTTTTGTTTTTGGTTCTTTTTCCTTCCTTTTACACATAAGTCCTAATTTAGCTTCATTCTACAAATTCTCATATATAAGCACAAGTTTAGGCTAAATTCTACCAAAAACGCTTAAGAGTGTACATCTTTCTATAGCAAATAAGTCCCTAAAATAGTCACTTTTGGAGACGTAACACACCCCCAAACTTAAGGTTTTGCTCGTCCTCGAGCAATGTAAGGACTTATTTATGCTGCTATTACGCTCTCTAACTACTTGCTGACTTCCCTAAGTTCACTACCTAAGGCATTGTTGTCCTGTGACATTCTTCTAGGTTTAAAATTAACTTCTCATGTTGCTGCTTCTGATTTCTCTCGCCTTATAATCCTACTGTTTTTCTACAACTCACTACAATTGTTCTATCTGCTTTGGTCATTAGTTTCATTGTGCAACTATCCCTAAGTTTTCAAATTCTACCTAGCTTTACCCTAGACTCAGTACATGCTTCTAATGTTTTTCTTTTGAGCTACCTAGGATTCCTTAGAGTCATGCCAGTCTTAGTATAAACACGTTGTTGGGTTTTATGTCCTAAAACTCGTAGTTTGTAAACTGTTTGAATGTATATATTTTATTTCAATAAAGTTGTTATTGAATTTTAGTGAATTGTGTTTGTATTAACCTATACGAATAACTAACACCCATGGCGATAGTATGAGTACTTGAACTTCATGTGTGACATGAATGTGGATCAAGTTCAAGTAGACAGCCAAAATGGTCTATAGTATAGGGATAAGGCTGGGTACCTTATCCTGGGGACACTATTGGACGCGGCTCACTTTGTATAGTACAAAACGATGTGATTCGAATCGTTTCATGTAGAGACATGTGAGTGAGGGCGTCCTGTGCAATGAGTTTGCACAAGACCGAACCAAGAAATAAAATCGCTCTTTCTTTATAACACCGTTTACTGTAAAGACCGGTTTATTCATATGATGACTTAGGTAACTCGATCTCAATCCTGAGCTCACTATGGACTCCTGTTTATTTGACCTTATCCTTTGACTTGTACGGGTGAGAGTGGCCAGATCGCCGACTCAATAAGCCTACCATCTTGGGGATAAGATCGAATAAGTGGCTGGGGACGTAGTTGTGCGAGATGGAATTCACTCCTACCCGTTTTAAGGGTTAGTAGAGAGGTTGTTCCCTTAAGTGCTGACTCCAGGTCTTGAACAATGGGCCCATCCTCTCCTGATCAGGGAGGAATCTGATTTGATGGTTGGACCACAAATCAATTGTTCATTAGAGGTGTCAGTGGTACTTGAGGAACAAGATATAATACAAGGGTTAAACGGTATAAATGACCCGTTGTGATTATGAACGACCTGTGAAGGATCGACTTACTGATGATAGTTATATCAACATGACACAATATATCTACAGTGAGGAGAGTGCAACCCTTGGACTTTAGTGGAGTCTCCGGGGGTTAACGAATGTTGGTTAGTTCGGTTGAAAGAGTTTTGACCGGATAATCTCGTATCGTTGGAGCTCATGATCTGTAGGTCCTTACGGTTCTCCTGGCTAGCTCGGATAAAGCCGTGAAACAATATAAAAGAAAAGAAAAGAATTTGAATCGTTCAAATTCGGGTTTGTGGAAGAAGGATAGACATATTTAAATATGATTTAAATATGGACATATTTAAATATGATTTAAATATGAGATTGGTCTGAAAACATGAATAGGATTCATGTGCAAAAGTCGGTTTTCGGAAAACCGAGTTTAATTATATTATTTAATTAATATTTGATATTGAATTAAATAATATTAATTAAATATATATATATTTTTATTAATTAAAAAGTTTAATTAATAAAATAATTATTATTATTTTTATTAATAATAATAATAATATATAAATATAAATATATATATATATATACATGTGTCTTACATGCAAGATGTAAGACACATGTATGATTTATATATACACAGGCATATATATATTGACAGATCAATTAAAAAAAAAAAAAAAAAAAAAAAGGAAAAAGAAAATCAATTTGATAGTGCTCTTTGGGGTACACGAAAGAGAATTAGAAAATGTGATTTTCATTTTTCAATCTGTCTTCTTCCTCTATGCTCTCTGAAGAAAAAAAGTTTTTTCAGTGGAGCTTCTTCCCTCTTTTTGATTGAAACAGGAGTCCCACTACTCCGTTTCTCGGCCTGAGGATAGCGGGATTACCGTGGGTGGTCCACGAAGGTTTCGTGAGAAGGCTCGTTGAGCTCGTGAGGAGCTTCTGGCGGTGAAAACTGGAGAAATACGAACGACAAGGGTATGTGTTCTAATTTCTCTTTTTCATTGCTTTTGCATGTTTCCGTTTTGTTTAAATTGATGAAATTAGAGTGTCTATGATCAAAATCGCTTCCGCTGCGTGCCATGAGCGCTCCATCAATTGGTATCAGAGCGTTTTTGGCCACTCAATTTCTATCAATTTAAATTATGGTGGGTTTTATTTTAAAAATTGTTTCTGATTGGATTCTAAAGTGAATATCGATTTTGGCATAGTTTCTTTTGAATTTCATTATTTGTAATTGCCCGAGAATGTATGGGCTTTAATGCATGCTAAAGAGTCTATAATTTTAGAGTCATTAGAGTCCATATAGGTTTCTTTGTGAAAGAATTTTGAGTTTGAAACTCGCCGAAATGTTCGGTGTAAGTTCATACTCATTCTAGGCAATACGAGAAGAAATTCGAAGAAAATTTTGGCCGAAGCGTTCGGAGGAAGCAAGTTGGTCAAAGGCGGTGCGAAGAGTTCGAAGTCCGCTGAAGACGTAGCTTGTTGATCAAGCTTGTAATAAATTAGTTATTGCTTGTTAAATGCCAAAATCGATCCACTTTAGTGTGTTTAATTAATTATGCATTGCGAATGTATGTTTTAATTAAATTCCATGTTTGTATGTGCATAACGTATGCCATATAGATTTAAAATCCCACCGTAGGAAGCATGCTTCATGCATTGAAAATATGTTATAAGTGTTATAATATATCGTATGCTTATTTGACAATTCATGATTTTTGATATAAAAGTTATATTAATTCATGAATTAGTTGTTGTTAGTTCAATAGAATAATTGATATAAGTGTTATATTAATTATGAAATTGAATGAACAACATAGGTTGTCCTAGTTTTATGCACATGGTATATTATAAGTGTTATAATGTATAGGATGCATGTTTATTCATGAGTATAAATATAAAAGTTATATTAATTCATGAATTAGATGTTGTTTGCTTAATAGAATAATTGATATAAGTGTTATATTAATTATGAAATTAAAACATCCAACATTAGATGCATTTTGTTTGTTATAAGTGTTATAATGTATAGGATGCATGCTTAATTCAGAGTATTGATATAAGAGTTATATTTATTATGAATTAAGAGTTAGAATGTTTAAGAGCATAATCGATATAAGTGTTCTATTGATTATGAAATTAAATATTCAACTTATCATGCCTTAGTGATGCATGTTTGAGAAGCATGTAGAAGTTTGTTGTAGTTAGTCTTAGTTTTGCAAAGTGTTGTAAAATTGGCATAGACTTTTAAAATCTATAACAAAGACAAAGGCATGCTCACTTAGGGTTGAATGTATCGTTCTGTTTCATTAAATGAATAGGTCGATATCTTGTAAATGCTAAGGTTACAAGAAACTCACCCGGGGACATCCTGTTCGAGGTTGGAGGTATTTAAGCTGACGGTTTACGGAACACCTCCTACCTGGGGACCATCCGGTACTTGAGTAAAGTTAACCCGACTTTATGAGCATGCGTGAGGGGTGTTAGGTAATAAAGTGTTTATCTCCTAGACATCATAGGTAAAAGTTTGTTTTACCTAGACTTAGGTCTTATTGTCTTAGCCGGATAATGCCTGAGTAATTTACCCATTCCGTCTTAAAATACTTAGTAGAGGTGTTGAGAAGGTATATAGGATATGTCCCTCTCCTCCTACGTTCTCTGTCAAGTTCACACCGTGAGAATTATGCTCGGCCTCGTGATGTCAATAGGGCATCCCCATTCGGATGGTATTTGCATAATTCAATAGCAAGGTGAATGGAGAAAGTATTTATAGTAAGTGGGAGAAGGAAGTATGTCAATACATCCTGCGGTCTCCTCCATTTGATTGAACCGTGAGATTCCTATGTTCCGCCTGCTAGGTGCCCACAAGTGGTACCGATCCATTCGGAGGGCCGTTTCATAGGAATCGGAACATCTCAATCACCATTTATGGATAAAGAAACATAGAGCCATTCCCAACTTTGACATTTCTATTCGGTTGCATCGTTGGGGCCGCCCTATGAATTTTAAAAATGGAGGGTCACACTTACCAGATTTGCTAAGGAGTTAGTAAATCTTGACCAAACAGCGATAACTAAGATGCTATAGGAATATGAGATATTCTGGTATTAGCATTTAGTCAAGAATGTATTGATTCAGTGAAGGAATGCTTGACTGCCCCTCGGTAGCGACCATTCTGACCCACTGAAGTATCGTTGCAGTTTAATAATGAGTTTTGGGTACATTATTATTCTTTGCTAAATTCTTGATTGGTGTGTAAATTAGGTTAAAACCTTTTCACTAATATTTATTCATTCTCTTTTCAGCATGTCTAGCTCTTTCATTCACTTACTAGCTTCCGATAAGTTAACCGGCGATAACTACGCGACCTGGAAATCGAACTTGAATACGATTCTTGTTCTAGATGATCTCAGGTTCGTCTTATCAGAGGATTGTCCTCCCTCTCCTAGCTCGGATGCGACTCGAACAGTTCGAGAAGCATATGATAGATGGACAAGGGCTAATGATAAAGCCCGAGTCTATATCTTAGCCAGCATATCTGATGTGTTAGCTAAGAAGCACGAGGATATGGTTTCTGCTAAAGAAATCATGTCTTCATTACAGGCAATGTTTGGACTATCGTCCTCATCGGTCTGTCATGAAGCCCTCAAATACGTTTACAACTCTCGCATGAAGGAGGGTACCCCTGTTAAGGAGCATGTCCTTAACATGATGGTCCACTTCAATGTGGCGGAAGTAAATGGAGCTACTATTGATGAGTCTAGTCAAGTAAGCTTTATCATGGAATCTCTTCCGAAGAGTTTCCTTCAGTTCAGAACCAATATGGTAATGAACAAGATAAAGTATAATTTGACTTCTCTCCTCAGCGAGCTACAGACCTATCAGTCCCTTCAGACTTCTAAAGGAAAAGAGAAGGAGGCAAACGTTGTAACTTCTAGGAAATTCCAAAAGGGGTCGTCTTCAGGGAGTAAGTCTGAATTTTCTTCTATTAAGAATAAGAGTATTCAAAAGAAGAAGAAAGATAAAAGGAAGGGAAAAGCACCTGCTGCTGCTAAGAGCAAGACTAAATCTACAGACAAAGGAAAATGTTTCCATTGTGGTGTAGATGGGCACTGGAAACGGAATTGCCCAAAGTATCTTGCACAGAAAAAAGGTTGAGAAGGAAAGACAAGGTAAATATGATTTATTTGTTGTCGAAACATGTTTAGTAGAACATGATTGTCAAACCTGGATACTTGATTCAGGAGCTACTAACCATGTTTGTTCTTCTTTTCAGGAAACTAGTTCTTGGCAGCCACTTTCTCGAGGTGAGATAACTCTCAGAGTTGGAACTGGAGAGGTTGTCTCAGCTAAAGCAGTGGGAGCTGTAAAGTTGTGGTATAGAGATAGTTTCATTTTACTAGAAAATGTACTCCTGGTTCCTACCTTCAAGAGGAATCTTGTATCTATATCTTGTTTGTTAGAACAGTTGTATAAAGTATCTTTTGTTCATAATGAAGCGTTCATTAGCAAAAGAGGTGTACGTATTTGTTCTGCGAAACTTGAAAACAACTTGTATGTGTTAAGACCAACCGAAGCCAAAGCTATTTTGAACACTGAAATGTTTAAAACAGTTGAGACTCAAACGAAAAGGAAGAAACTTTCTCCAAGTAGTTATCTTTGGCACTTAAGACTAGGTCACATTAATCTCAATAGGATTGGGAGATTGGTTAAGAGTGGTCTGCTAAATCGTTTAAAGGACAACTCTTTACCGCCATGTGAGTCCTGTCTTGAGGGCAAAATGACCAAACGATCTTTTTGTGAAAAAGGTCATAGGTCCAAAGAACCTCTAGAAATCGTTCATTCGGATCTCTGCGGTACTTTGAATGTCAAAGCACGAGGAGGGTCTGAATATTTCATCAGTTTTATTGATGATTATTCTAGGTACGGTTATCTTTATCTAATGCATCATAAGTCCGAAGCTCTTGAAAAGTTCAAAGAGTATAAGGCAGAGGTTGAGAACACATTAGGTAAATCGATAAAAACACTCCGATCAGATCGAGGTGGAGAGTATATGGATTTACGATTCCAGGACTATATGATAGAACATGGAATAGTATCTCAACTCTCAGCACCAGGAACACCACAGCAGAATGGTGTGTCCGAGAGGAGAAATAGAACCCTGTTACACATGGTTCGATCTATGATGAGTTATGCTCATTTGCCTAGTTCGTTTTGGGGATATGCAGTAGAGACTGCAGTATATATTTTGAACATGGTTTCCTCTAAGAGTGTTTCTGAAACACCTTATGAGTTATGGAGAGGGCGTAAAGGTAGTTTACGTCACTTCAGGATTTGGGGGTGTCCGGCACATGTGCTAGTACCCAATCCAAAGAAGTTGGAACATCGTTCAAAATTGTGCCTGTTTGTAGGTTACCCCAAGGAAACGAAAGGTGGTCTATTTTACGATCCTCATGAGAACAAGGTACTAGTATCGACTAATGCCACGTTCTTAGAGGAAGACCACATGAGAGATCATCAACCGTCGAGCAAAATTGTTTTGTTCGAATTTTCCAGGAAAGCTACAGACGGATCAACAAAGGTTGTTGATCAGGCTGGTCCTTCTCAAGAGTTGAGAAAGCCTCGACGCAGTGGGAGGGATGTAAGACAGCCCGACCGCTACATCGGCTTGTCTGAAACTCAAGTCGTCATACCTGATGATGGCGTTGAGGATCCATTGACCTTTAAACAGGCAATGAATGACATAGACAAGGACCAGTGGCTTAAAGCCATGGATCTCGAAATGGAGTCTATGTACTTCAATTCGGTCTGGGATCTTGTAGACCAACCAGATAGTGAAAGACCTATCGGTTGCAAGTGGATCTACAAGAGAAAACGAGACCAAGCCGGTAAGGTGCAAACCTTTAAGGCTCGACTTGTGGCAAAAGGTTATTCCCAAAGAGAAGGGGTGGACTATGAAGAAACCTTTTCTCATGTTGCCATGTTAAAGTCGATTAGAATACTCTTATCCATTGCTACATTTTATGATTATGAAATCTGGCAAATGGATGTCAAGACTGCCTTTCTGAATGGTAATCTTGAGGGGAGTATCTATATGTCTCAACCAGAGGGATTCATACTTCAGGGTCAAGAGCAAAAGGTTTGCAAGCTTAATCGATCCATTTATGGGTTGAAGCAAGCATCTAGATCCTGGAATATAAGGTTTGATACGGCGATCAAATCTTATGGCTTTGAACAAAGTATTGACGAACCTTGTGTTTACAAGCAAGTAGTCAATACTGTTGTGGCTTTCTTAGTCTTGTACGTAGACGATATACTACTCATTGGGAATGATGTAGGGTTCCTAACTGACGTTAAGAATTGGCTAGGGACCCAATTCCAAATGAAAGATTTGGGAGAGGCTCAGTTTGTTCTAGGGATTCAGATCATAAGGAATCGTAAGAACAAAGTGCTAGCGCTGTCTCAAGCATCTTATATTGACAAGGTGTTGTCAAGATATTCGATGCAGAATTCCAAGAAAGGTTCGCTGCCTTTTAGGCATGGAATTCACTTGCTAAGGAACAGTCTCCTAAGACACCTCAAGAAGTTGAGGATATGAGACGAATTCCCTATGCATCTGCACTTGGTAGTCTCATATACGCTATGTTGTGTACACGACCCGACATCTGCTATGCAGTAGGAATTGTCAGTAGGTTCCAGTCCAATCCAGGATATGATCACTGGACAGTCGTTAAACACGTCCTCAAGTATCTTAGGAGAACGAGAGACTATGTGCTTGTGTATGGTGCGAAGGATTTGATCCTTGCAGGATACACTGACTCTGATTTTCAGACTGATATAGATTCCAGGAAATCTACATCATAATTCAAGGTCAAGAGCAAAAGGTTTGCAAGCTTAATCGATCCATTTATGGGTTGAAGCAAGTGTCTAGATCCTGAAATATAAGGTTTGATACTGCGATCAAATCTTATGGCTTTGAACAGAATGTTGACGAACCTTGTGTCTACAAGAAAATAGTCAATTCTGTTGTAGCTTTCTTAGTCTTATATGTAGATGATATCCTACTCAGTGAGGAGAGTGCAGCCCTTGGACTTTAGTGGAGTCTCCGGGGGTTAACGAATGTTGGTTAGTTCGGTTGAAAGAGTTTTGACCGGATAATCTCGTATTGTTGGAGCTCATGATCTGTAGGTCCTTACGGTTCTCCTGGCTAGCTCGGATAAAGCCGTGAAACAATATAAAAGAAAAGAAAAGAATTTTAATCGTTCAAATTCGGGTTTGTGGAAGAAGGATAGACATATTTAAATATGATTTAAATATGAGATTGGTCTGAAAACATGAATAGGATTCATGTGCAAAAGTCGGTTTTCGAAAAACCGAGTTTAATTATATTATTTAATTAATATTTGATATTGAATTAAATAATATTAATTAAATATATATATATATATTTATTAATTAAAAAGTTTAATTAATAAAATAATTATTATTATTTTTATTAATAATAATAATAATATGTAAATATAAATATATATATATATATACATGTGTCTTACATGCAAGATGTAAGACACATGTATGATTTATATATACACAGGCATATATATATTGACATAAAAAAAAAAAAAAAAAAAAAAAAGGAAAAAGAAAATCAATTTGATAGTGCTCTTTGGGGTACACGAAAGAGAATTAGAAAATGTGATTTTCATTTTTCAATCTGTCTTCTTCCTCTCTGCTCTCTGAAGAAAAAAAGTTTTTTCAGTGGAGCTTCTTCCCTCTTTTTGATTGAAACAGGAGTTCCACTACTCCGTTTCTCGGCCTGAGGATAGCGGGATTACCGTGGGTGGTCCACGAAGGTTTCGTGAGAAGGCTCGTTGAGCTCGTGAGGAGCTTCTGGCGGTGAAAACTGGAGAAATACGAACGACAAGGGTATGTGTTCTAATTTCTCTTTTTCATTGCTTTTGCATGTTTCCGTTTTGTTTAAATTGATGAAATTAGAGTGTCTATGATCCAAATCGCCTCCGCTGCGTTCCATCAACGCTCCATCACACGTGACAGTAGTACATCTCATAGAACAACCTAAACCCTGACATCACTACATTGGATATACATTCATCTCCCTTAACAAACCTATAAGCTATAACTCTGTGCTTAGTTAATTGAGGATCAGAGTTCACATATTCAGGACACCTAAGCACATAAGCTACAATTCATAGGCATACATTCTTCTTCCTTGGTTTTCCTTTTTCTTTCCTTCTTTGGTAGGGTTTCTTCCTTTGGTTGCCTTTTGATGCAATGCCACTTGTGGGTTACACACATGACACTGATTACTCAGCAACCTCAAGAGAAACACTACTCTTTATTCTTTTCATTTGTTTTTTTTTTTCTTTCAGTTCATCATTTTTCAAAGGAGAAGAAGAATGCTTATGTTTAAAAGGGAGAGAGGAATGTTCCTAGGCCTAGGGCTGCCTCCCCCAAACTAAAACTGCTCATTGTCCCCAATGAGAGTCTGAGGTGGCACACCCCCAAACTTGTCCTAGAAGCATCTAGTCTAGGGCAAAACATGAAGAATCTAAAAGTCCTAGGCATAGAAAGAACATCGTAAAGCAGATAGCATAGCCGCAGAAATTTCAGAAAAACAACATGTTAAGGGCTTAAAGATGTTCATGTTGAGCACTAACGGAAGCTAATTTAAACTATCAAAGGTGTATTAAGACACTCATTCAGCATGCTATAGATAGATCATCTATGGAAGTCAAGAAAGCAGCAATAGACCAAAATTTAAACAGACCCAGCCTAACCAAAAAGTCATTTACTAACATGCGAAACCGAACAAAAATTGCGGACTCCGCAAAAAATTCGCAATAAACCTACAGGGCATATTTATCAGTGATCAAGGCCCCTAGCATGCTATTTCCAATCATCCAAAACGGCCTAAAACAAGAAAAAGAAACGAAACTAACTACTCAGATACCATCAACCTATACTAACCTACTTTAAACAAACAAAGAAATTAAAAACAGAACAAGAATTTGATTCAAAACAAAGGTCACCAGTCAACGAAAAGCAAGTTTTTTTTTTTTTTTTTATATGAGGGATCAGAAAACTCCCTCGAATGCCCTTCAGGCTGGCATTCAATCTTCCTCATCCACATCTCTTATTTCCCTAGGAGGTGCACACGGCTTCATCAGGTGAGTGGGGAAAGCAGGGAAGATGCACCCCAACAGATCAACCACGTCTTTGTCCAGGGCTTGTGCATATTCTGCCCACTGCGCCATTTTGTGCTGCAGGTCCATCAAGCACGCCATTTGCAGTGATTGAGCAGCAGCCAGGCCGTCCAGCTCAAACTCCATGTTGCCCCGCCTGCGCATCCTCAATATGGTGGGCAGCTCCAGATGGCCGGTGTAGGCCAACTGCTTCTCATTTTTCTCCATGGGGACTCCTGCACGAAGGCACAACTTAGTTATAGTATTAGGGAAAAAAAATTGACCCTTACCTTTCTTCGAGCAGTCGGCAATGGAGGCAGCAATGACCTCACCAACGTCAATTGTGAGGCCCTTCATGATGGCGTACAGCAGTAGGGACCTCCCCTAGTTTATGGTTGTCTCGTGGGTCACAGGGGAGAGACGTCGGCGTACAAAGGAAAACCAAACGGCCGCCTTGTCGCGCAGGGTTGCACTCATCAGAGTGTGCTTCCCGTTCCTTGACACTGCCCACGACGCTTCTGGCTTGCCGATCGTGTGCAAAGCGTCCTCCAAGACTGCCTCAGATGGTAGATCAACAATTTTGGCGTAGTCAGAATAGGGGTGTCCCGTAAGGCTGTAGGCTTCATTGATGGCACTAGCAGAGAAGTCGACCTCAACCCCTCTCACCGTGGATAAGCATGCGTCAGGATGTGCGAGATTGGCGTAGAAATCATACACCATCTCGGGGTAAGTGGTGGTCGATATTTTGAATTATCGCTCTAATCTCAAGCTGTCGAGGCTTGCCAAAATATGATTTATAAGCCTATAACCAATGCTTTGCAGCCAGTGGTAACAGGGTCGATCCAAGGAGAATGATTAATCGAATTTAGTAATGAAATTAAAATTAATTGATTGATTTTGTAACGGGGGATTTGTTTAACATGCAAGGGAAAACAGTAAAATGCTAACGGAAGAATAATAAGTAGAAAAACGCGTGCACGGTTTGGGAGTTTCGCGATTACTTGCTAGACAATTTCAATTTATCATTTAATACTAAATTCATGGCATGCAGTTTATTTCACACACGGACGACTACCCCAGAAGCCCCAAGGTAGCCAGCTCCATAGATATTAATCAGACCACACAGTTCCAATTATACGTTATCCAAAATTACATTAAGGTAATCAGCCCTAAGTTAATTCTAGACAGTCACTAGCTAACCGCGACGAACATTCAAGCGTGAATTCTAATTGCTAGTAGATTGCCCGCAAACGCTGTATGCAATCAACAACTATCCTACACAACTCGATACTTCAATTTTGTTTTATCTTCCTGTGTTACTTAGTCGAGCAGTGAGAGGCACGACATCGCTACTCTTTAACATACACAACATGCAAGACGACTCGAGTGTCAATCGTAGGAATCTAACATGCGTGTTGGATTAAGCAAGAAAGATAAATGCAAATGAACAGCCACCAATATGCATATTGAAACGTATAGATTATCAAAACTAAAATGTCTAACAATACATCCCTTAACAATCCCCAAACCGTTCACCCTTACCTTAGCCGCTCATGGCGCGGGTTGTCAATTCCGCTCCACCAATGGCCATGGAAGGTGTCATCAACTTATTACAATGAGGGAGAAGCTCTCTAACATGCCAACAATGGCGGAGCTTGAAGAAAACTAAGAAAACCGAGATGAAGAGGAAGAAGAAGGAATCAAAAAATGGTCAAGAATGCCTAAAAAAAGTGCAGAAATCGTCTTTTACAGCTTCTGTAATCGACGTAGCGTCGAGACGCTAGGCCAGCGTCGAGACGATGCGCCCTAATTAATCCGTGCGCGCCTTCGATGGCGTCGCGACGCTGGGCAGCGTCTCGACGCTGCCCCGATGATTTTCCTGCGCGCGCCTCCTCCGGAGCGTCTCGACGCCAAGCAGGGTCTCGACGCTTGGGCGGCGTCGAGCTAGCGTCTCCACGCTATCACTCGACGCTTGCTCTCGGGTTTTTCCAGCGTCGAGCCAGCGTCTCGACGCTGGCTCTCGGGTTTGGGGGCTGGAACTTTGCCTCTCCTAGGCGGTTTTGGCCCATTTCTTCACGGATCAACTTCCCCTTTCCCGACGCATTCCCGGGGCGTTAAAACTCCACTTTAAGCTCTCGAACGGGTCCAACGGACGCACGAGCTCTTTGCCGCATTTCTCCTACAAACGAGATATATTAACAAATTAAACGCGGTCTTTATCTACAATTTGGAAGTATTTAATAGCTCCAAAATGGAGTTATCAGTAAGCAGGGATCGGAGGTCTGCACAGCTCTTCCCAGCCGTGGGTGACGATTCTTGCGCGCAAGAACTGCGGCAGGTCAGCCAATGCATCGAGGAAACCCCGCTCGTGGAGGAGCTTCTTCTTTCTCAACTCGAGGCCCTTGGCCTCTGCTTCTTGCGAGACAAACCTCTCAGCTTGAGGTTCATCCTCGGGGTACATCTTCTTCTTCCCCTTCTCTTTGGCCTTAACCGATTCAGCAGCCTCAACCTTAAGGTTTAGATCTGACCCTCTTCTTCTTGGCTCGCTTGGAGGCTTTCGGTCGTTTGGCCTTCACAATAACAGGGACCCTCTTTTTGAGGCGTGCCTTGGTGGTGATCTGTTGAAGGCAGTCCCCCAACGTTTCATCCATCGAATCTTTGCTTCCCCCCTCCGCAGGGCTGTCACGGCTGACTTCCCTCAAGGGGGAAAAGACTTCCTCTTCCTCCACCGGTTCATCGCTTGGCACCGAGTCGTGGTGCTCTTCCAGTGGAGCTTCAGGCTCCGGCGTTTGTGAGGAAGGCTCCGGCGTCTGTGGCGACGGAGATGGCTCAGGGCTCTGTCTGGCCGTTTCGTACGATGGTCGGCCACTCCCATGACTCTCCTCGGTGGGAGTCTTTTCTCTGATCAGTGGATCTTCCACCGCAAGCGACCACTTCCGTTTCTTGGGGGTACCGGCTGGTTCAGACGGCCCAGCAGGTATTTCAGTCACCACCTTCCACTTCTTCTTGCGCACTGGTAGATTCGGAGGCCGTGAGGGCTGCGCAGCATCGGCGTCTGCTAAGGAAAGCATGTTGGGTTTTATGTCCTAAAACTCGTGGTTTGTAAACTGAATGTATATTCTATTTTGCAATAAAGTTGTTATTGATATTTATTCAGTAAAGTTGTTATTGAATAAAATGAATTGTTTTTACTTTTAACCTAACTCCAATAAACAAAGAACCCATGGCTATAGGTTGTATACTTGAACTTCATGTATGACATGATTGTGGATCAAGTTCAAGTAATAGCCAGAACGGTCTATAGTATAGGGATAAGGCTGGGTACCTTATCCTGGGGACACTATTGGACGCGGCCCACTTTGTATAGTACGAACGATGTGATCCGAAATCGTTCATGTGGAGACATGTGAGTGGGGGCGTCCTATGCAATGAGTTTGCATAAGACTGAACCGCGAAACAAGTCGCTCTTTCTTTACAACTCCGTTTACTGTAAAGACCGACTTTTTTCATATGATGACCTAGGTAACTCGATCTGAATCCTAAGCACGCTATGAACTCCTGTTTATTCAAGCTTATCCTTTGACTTGTATGGGTGAGAGTGGCCCGAGATCGCCGACTCAATAAGCCTACCATCTTGGGGATAAGACCGGGTAGGTAGCTGGGAACATAGTCCTGCGAGATGGAATTCACTCCTACCCGCATTTAGGGATTAGTAGAGAGGTTGTTCCCTTAAGTGCTGACTCCGGGTCTTGAACTAGGGATCCCACCCTCTCATATGCCCGAGAGGGACTTGGTATAGTGATGAGATCACTTACCAATCAGTTTGGTGGTTGGACGACAAACCAATAGTTCATTAGAGGATCAGTGGGACTTAAGGAACACGATGTAATTACGGGGGTAAAACGGTTATTTTGACCCAGCTGTAATTACGAACGACCTTTGAAGGATCGACTTACTGATGATGGTTATATCAAGAGGACAAAAATATATCTACAGTGAGGGGAGTGCAACCTTTGGACTTTAGTGGAGTCTCCGGGGGTTAACGAATGTTGGTTAGCTTGGTTAAAGAGTTTGACCGGTTAATCTCGTATCGTTGGAGCTCATGATCTATAGGTCCTTTAGGTTCTCCTGGCTAGCTCGGATTAAGCCGTGTAACAATATGAGAGAAAAAGAATTTGAATTTATTGAAATTCGGTTTTGGAAGAATGATGGACATATTTAAATATGATTTAAATATGGGATCGGTGTAAAACATGAATATGGATTCATGTGTGATGATTCGGTTTAAGAAACCAGGATTAGTCTTATTATTTAATTAATATTTGATATTTAATTAAATAATAATATTAATTAATTAAAAAGTTTAATTAATTATAATTTATTTTGCTTATTAAAATTAATTATGAATTAATTTTAAAATGACAAAATATTACAATTGTGATTATAAGTCAAAGTGGAATTATCCATGTTGAGTGGATTTATCCAAGTTGAGTGGGTTTATCCAAGTTGTGAAGTGGATTGTGAATCACCAACAACATGCATATAAACTCATCAAGTTTGGAACACTTGGTTGAAGACTAATCCATCCAATTTGAGGTGTCATGGTAAGCAAAGACTTTGTTGCATGTGAATTGCCTATAAATTGGATGAAGTTCAAATGGTTTGAAGTTGATAAATTTTCAAAGAGTTTGAATATTTGGATGAGCATGAAGAGTTCATGTTACTTGAGAAATTAGAAAGCTAAGTGTTAGATTTTTTCTCACAAAATACTCATCACTTTCATCTTCTCATCTTCTTCTTCCAAAACTTTTTCTTTCATAAAGGAGTCCCACCACTCCGTTGCTCGGCCCGAGGAATGCGGGACTACCGGAGGTGGTTCTCGAGGAGTTCGAGGGAAGCTTCGAAGGGTTCGTGAGGAGATTCGAGCGTTGGAAGAGAAGTGTTTAGAACTACAAGAGGTATGTGTTCTAATTCCTTTTATTTCAAAGCTCTGTGCATGTTTCTTATTTAGCTAAATTGATGAAATTAGAGTGCCAATGATCCGTCTCGCTTCCGCTGCGCTACATGCGCTCCATCAATTGGTATCAGAGCGTTTTTTGGTCACTCAATTTGCATCAATTTGAGCTTGGTGGGTATTTGTTTTAGAAATTATTTTTCTGGGCGTCTAAAGTGTTTCCCGGTTTTGGCATATTTTTTTGAGCTTTTATTTGTACTTCGTTTTGTAATTGCCCGGGCGTGTATGGGCTTTAATGTGTGAAGAAGAGTCTGTAAAAAATTCGGAGTCATTAGAGTCCATATAGGCTTTCAATTCGAAGACAGAAGCTCGGGTGTCGAAAAAAACAGCATGCTGTTCTTTTGCTGTTTTTTTTTTCTGCAAAATTCCAGCACAACACCGGTTCAGCGCAAGGTGGAAGAAACGGTCCGGTTCGGTCCTCGGGCGGTCCGGTTCACTGAAAGTCAGACCGGTTCCTTGTTCTTCACCCTCTGGAGGTCCGGTTCAGCGTTCGTTTGGTCCGGTTCGGGTCGTTATTGGTCCATTTACGGGCTGTTGAAGTCGGGACAGCTGTTATTGACCGGTTCAGTTTTTTTTTGAAGTTTTGTAGTTGCTGTTTTTTTGGCCGGTTCAAGCAAATTCAAGCTGGTTCGTGGCGGTTCGAAGGGTTCGGAAGCGTCTCAGCTTAGTTGATGAATTATTATTGTAATAATTTAGTTGCTTGCTTGTCCGTGATGCCAAAACCGGTCCACTTTAGTGTATTTAATTAATTATGCATTGTGAATGTATGTTTTAATTAAAGTCTCTTGTATGTGCATAAAGTATGCCATATAGATTTCAAATCCCACCATAGGAAGCATGTTGCATGCATTGAAAGTATAATATAAGTGTTATGTTGTATAGTATGCATGCTTAATTCATGAGAATTAATATAAGTGTTATATTAATTTATGAATTGGATGTTGCTTGTTTAAAAGTAAAATTAATATAAGTGTTATATTAATTGTGAAATTAAACATACAACATAGTTGCCTTAGTTGAATATAATTGTTATATTCTTGCTTGGGAAGCATGTTATAAATTGAATGTAATGGTTATATTCTAGCTTAGGAAGCATGTTATAGAATGTCTTTGTTTTATAAAGCGTTGTAAAATGAGATAGACATTTAAAATCTATAACAAAGATAAATGCATGCTCACTAAGGGTTAAAGAATTCCAATGCGATTAGGAATTTAGTATCGATTAGTTTTAATAGTTAAAATAGGTCGATATCTTGTAAAGCTAAGGTTACGAGAGAACTCACCCGGTTTGATCCTGAACTAAGGTTGGAGGTATTTAAGATGACGGTTTATGGAACACCTCCTACCTGGGGATCGATCCGATACTTGAGTTAAGTTAACCCGACTTTATGAGCATGCACGTGAGAGGTGTAAGGTTATAAAACGTTTATCACCTAGACATCTTAGGTAAAAGTATGTTCTACCTAGACTTAGGTTTTATTGTCTTAGCCGGATAATGCCTAAGTAAAACTATACCCAAACCATTCTAAAATACGTAGTAGTGGTGTTGAGAAGGTATATGTGATATATCAATCTCCTCCTTCGTTCTCCGCAAAGTTCACACCGTGAGATTTATGCTCGGCCTCGTGATGTCAATAGGGCATCCCCATTCGGATGGTGTTTGCATAAATCAAGAGCAAGGTGAATGGAGAAAGTATTTATAGTAAGTGGGAGAAGGAAATATGTCAATACATTCTGCGGTCTCCTCCATTAGGTTGAACCGTGAGATTCCCATGTTCCGCCTGCTTGTTGCCCATAGTAGCACCGTCCATTCGGAGGGCCGTTTCATGGGAGTCGGCACAACTCAATCTCCAAAAATGGATAGGGTCTCTTAGGTCCATTCCCAACTCTGACATTTCCATTCGGTTGCACTGTTGTGGTCGACCTCTGAGTTCTGAAAATGGCGGGTCACACTTACAAGGATTACTAAGTTGTTAGTAGATTCTTGACCGAAGTAGCGATAACTAAGGTGATATAGGAATATGAGTTATTCTGGTATTAGCATTTAGTCAAGAATGTCTTGGTTCAGTGAAGGAGTGATTGACTGCCCCTCGGTAGCGGTTGCTCTGACTCACTGAAGTATCGTTGCAAATTAATAATGATTTTTTGGGTACATTATTACTTTTGCTAAAATTCTTGATTGGTTGTTAAAAATAGGTTAAGTTCAATTCACTAATAGATTTCATTCTTTTCAGCATGTCTAGCTCGTTTATCCAATTACTAGCTTCTGATAAACTAAACGGCGATAACTACACGACCTGGAAATCGAACTTGAATACGATTCTTGTTATCGATGATCTTAGGTTTGTCTTAACAGAGGAATGTCCTCCCCCTCCTAGCTCGTCTGCAACTCGAACTGTTCGAGATGCATTTGACAGGTGGACTAGGGCTAATGATAAAGCCCGAGTCTACATCTTGGCCAGCACATCCGATGTGTTAGCTAAGAAGCATGAGGTAATGGTCTCCGCTAAGGAGATCATGAATTCATTACAAATGATGTTTGGACAACCGTCCTCATCGGTCTATCATGATACCCTCATGGCGAGGAAAGCTGAGACGAAAAAACTAAGTAAATATGATTTACTCGTTGTTGAAACATGTTTAGTGGAACATGATAGTTCTGCCTGGATACTGGATTCAGGAGCCACGAACCATGTTTGTTCTTCTTTCCAGGAAACTAGTTCCTGGCAGCTGCTTGCTGAAGGTGAGATAACTCTCAGGGTTGGAACAGGAGAGGTTGTCTCAGCCAAGGCAGTGGGAGCTGTCAAGTTGTTATATAGAGATAGTTTCATTTTACTTGAAAATGTATTGTTGGTTCCTAGCTTTAAAAGGAACCTTGTATCTATCTCTTGTTTACTTGAACATTTGTATAAAGTATCTTTTGATTTTAATGAAGCGTTCATTAGCAAAAGAGGTGTACATATATGTTCTGCGAAACTTGAAAACAACTTGTATGTGTTAAGACCAACAGTGGCAAAAGCTATTTTGAACACCGAGATGTTTAAAACAGCTAAGACTCAAACAAAAAGGCAGAAACTTTCTCCAAGTACCTATCTTTGGCACTTGAGACTAGGCCACATTAATCTCAATAGGATTGGGAGATTGGTTAAGAGTGGTCTCCTAAATCAGTTAGAGGACAACTCTTTACCACCATGTGAGTCTTGTCTTGAGGGCAAGATGACCAAACGATCTTTTTCTGAAAAAGGTCATAGGTCCAAAGAAATTCTAGAGCTTGTACATTCAGATCTTTGTGGTCCGATGAATGTTAAAGCACGGGGAGGGTATGAATATTTCATCAGCTTCATTGATGATTATTCTAGGTACGACTATCTTTACCTAATGCATCATAAGTCCGAAGTTCTTGAAAAGTTCAAGGAGTATAAGGCAGAGGTTGAGAACACATTAGGTAAAACGATTAAAACACTCCAATCAGATCGAGGTGGAGAGTATATGGATTTAAGATTCCAGGACTATATGATAGAACATGGAATAGTATCCCAACTCTCAGCGCCCGGAACACCGCAGCAAAACGCTGTGTCCGAAAGGAGAAATAGAACCCTGTTAGACATGGTTCGATCTATGATGAGCTAGGCTCAACTGCCTAGTTCGTTTTGGGGATATGCAGTAGAGGCTGCTGTATATATTTTGAACATGGTTCCCTCTAAGAGTGTTTCGGAAACACCTTATGAGTTATGGAGAGGTCGTAAAGGTAGTTTACGTCACTTCAGGATTTGGGGGTGTCCGACACACGTGTTGGTGCCCAATCCAAAGAAGTTGGAACATCGTTCAAAATTATGCCTATTCGTAGGCTACCCCAAGGAAACGAAAGCTGGTCTATTTTACGATCCTCAACAGGACAAGGTGCTTGTATCGACAAACACCACGTTCTTAGAGGAAGACCACATGAGAGATCATCAACCTTCGAGCAAAAGTTTTTTAAACGAACTTTCCAGGAAAGCTACAGATGGGTCAACAAGAGTTGTTGATCAGGCTGGTCTTTCTCAAGAGTTGAGAATACCTCGACGTAGTGGGAGGGATGTGAGACAACTCGACCGCTACATGGGTTTAACGGAAACCCAGGTCGTCATACCTGATGACGGCGTTGAGGATCCATTGACCTTTAAACAGGCAATGAATGACATAGACAAGGACCAGTGGCTTAAAGCCATGGACCTCGAAATGGAGTCGATGTACTTCAATTCGGTCTGGGATCTTGTAGAGCAACCTGATGGTGAAAGACCTATCGGTTGCAAGTGGATCTACAAGAGGAAACGAGACCAAGCCGGTAAGGTGCAAACCTTTAAGGCTCGACTTGTGGCAAAGGGTTATTCCCAGAGGGAAGGGGTGGACTATGAAGAAACCTTCTCCCCTGTTGCCATGTTAAAGTCGATTAGAATACTCTTGTCCATTGCCACGTTTTATGATTATGAAATTTGGCAAATGGATGTCAAGCCAGCCTTTCTGAATGACAATCTTGAAGAGAGTATTTATATGGCTCAACCAGAGGGGTTCATAATTCAGGGTCAAGAGCAAAAGGTTTGCAAGCTTAATCGATCCATTTATGGGTTGAAGCAAGTGTCTAGATCCTGGAATATAAGGTTTGATACTGGGATCAAATCTTCTGGCTTTGAACAGAATGTTGACGAACCTTGTGTCTACAAGAAAATAGTCAATTATGTTGTAGCTTTCTTAGTCTTATATGTAGATGATATCCTACTCATTGGGAATGATGTAGGGTTCATGACTAACGTTAAGAAATGGCTAGCGACCCAATTCTAAATTAAAGATTTGGGAGAGGCTCAGTTTGTTCTAGTGATTAAAATCGTAAGGAATCGTCAGAACAAAACGCTAGCGCTGTCTCAAGCATCTTATATCTACAGGGTGTTGATACAATATTCGATGCAAAATTCCAAGAAGTGTTCTTTACCTTTCAGGCATGGAATTCATTTGTCAAAGGAAGAGTGTCCTAAGACACCTCAAATAGTTGAAGATATGAGACGAATTCCCTATGCATCAGCAGTCGGTAGTCTGATGTACGCCATGTTATGTACACGACCCGACATATGCTATGCAGTGGGAATTGTCAGTAGGTATCAGTCCAATCCAGGATATGATCATTGGACTGCCGTTAAACACATTCTCAAGTATCTTCGGAGAACGAGGGACTATGTGCTCGTGTATGGCGCGAAGGATTTGATCTTTACAGGATACACTAACTCTGATTTTCAAACCGATAAGGATTCGAGGAAATCCACATCGGGATCAGTGTTCACTCTTAACCGAAGGGCAATAGTATGGAGGAGTATAAAGCATGGTTGTATTGCTGACTCCACCATGGAAGCTGAGTATGTCGCGGCTTGCGAAGCTGAGAAAGAGGTTGTATGGCTTAGAAAGTTCTTGATGAATTTGGAAGTTGTTCCAAATATGAATTTGCCTATCACATTTTATTGTGATAATACTGGTGCTGTGGAAAATTCGAGAGAACCAAGAAGCCATAAGCGTGGAAATCACATTGAGCGGAAATATCATATCATCAGGGAGATAGTGCATCGAGAAGACGTGATCGTCATGCAGATCGCCTCAGAGCACAATATTGCTGATCCGTTTACAAAGTCCCTCACGGCTAAAGTGTTCGAGGGGCACCTAGTGAGTCTAGGACTACGAGTTGTACAGTAGGATAGTGGGAGAAAAGCCATGGAAATATTTGATATTCCAGTTTTTCTCATCCAACATGTAATACTCCACTGACGTTTTAGTCCAAGTGGGAGTTTGTTGGGTTTTATGTCCTAAAACTCGTGGTTTGTAAACTGAATGTTTATTCTATTTTGCAATAAAGCTGTTATTGACATTTATTCAGTAAAGTTGTTATTGAATAAAGTGAATTGTTTTTACTTTTAACCTAACTCCGATAAACAAAGAACCCATGGCTATAGGTTGTGTACTTGAACTTCATGTATGACATGATTGTGGATCAAGTTCAAGTAATATCCAGAACGGTCTATAGTATAGGGATAAGGTTGGGTACCTTATCCTGGGGGCACTATTGGACGCGGCCCACTTTGTATAGTACAAACGATGTGATCCGAAATCGTTCATGTGGAGACATGTGAGTAGGGGCGTCCTATGCAATGAGTTTGCATAAGACTGAACCGCGAAATAAAGTCACTCTTTCTTTACAACTCCGTTTACTGTAAAGACCGACTTTTTCATATGATTACCTAGGTAACTCGATCTGAATCCTGAGCACGCTATGAACTCCTGTTTATTCGGGCTTATCCTTTGACTTGTATGGGTGAGAGTGGCCTGAGATCGCCGACACAATAAGCCTACCATCTTGGGGATAAGACCGGGTAGGTAGCTGGGAACATAGTCCTGCGAGATGGAATTCACTCCTACCCGCCTTTAGGGATTAGTAGAGAGGTTGTTCCCTTAAGTGCTGACTCCGGGTCTTGAACTAGGGATGCCACCATCTCATTGGCCCGAGAGGGACTTGGTATAGTGATGAGATCACTTACCAATCGGTTTGGTGGTTTGATAGCTCCAAAATAGAGCTATCTTTATATCCCTAATATTGGCTAGAACCATGTCATATATTGATTAAAATACCTTCTTGTAGGTGATTTCATGGTCGAGAGCTTGAGAAGTCCAAAGACACATTTTGGGGCTTAAAGTGCCGTTTTAGAGCTTCATAGATGCATCGCGGGTGAAAGGGCTTGAAGAATCCAAGAGAGGGCAAAAATTGCCTTGGAAAGACAATTTTTGGCCATCAAACCCGAGAGCTTGCATGCATGGGCGGCAGCGTCTCGACGCTAGCTCGACGCTGCCAGCGTCGAGACGCCGCCCCAAATTCCTGCCGAGGACGAGCGCGCCCAAGCGTCGAGACGCCGCCCGAGGGTCTCGACGCAGCCAACTTAGGGAACAGCGTCGAGACGCTGGCCTAGCGTCTCGACGCTCCGACGTTTAAAGGCGTGAAAACGCCATTATTTTGCCAACTTTAGACTATCTATCTTCTTCTCCAATTTTCCTCTCGGGTCTAGGCGATTTTCCACCATTTTTAGGCTTCTTCTTCTTCTCTTTGTATGCTACTAAGCTCTTCCATGGGGGATTTGATTTATTCATCCTCCATGGAAGGCTAAACTAAGGTTAGTGCTTGATTTCGATTTTGGTTTTGTAAATTATGGATGTTTGGGGAGATTTGTCCCTTTGTAAATGTGAAGTTAATCCATAGGTTTATGCATCTCTTGCTTGTTCTTATTCCAATTCTAGCATGTGTAGCTTAATTAGGTTGACGCCCTAATTCCTATGCATGATAGAGGGCTAAAGGTTGGGACGTATAATTGCCTAAACCGCTAGGTAGCACAGGCTTAAGCATGGCTAATTAATTCAACCCAAAGTGACAGTTGGTAATCTGAATTAATTAACGTTTTCATGTTAGGCTTAAGGCGAGAGAGAAATCGGGTTAGTCCTAGGATTAGTCCGTCACAATGTTCCCGTGACTGGCCTATAGTCGATTTAGGGGTCGCGACCTTGAATAGATTATTGGCCAAGTATGGTTAGAATTGCACGTGTCTAATTACATCTTTGGGTCATTTGAGCTAGCACTTAGCCAAATGAATTGTGTGCTGAGCATGATTAGCTAATAAATTGTATCGATGAACCGAACATCCATAACGATCAATTCCATTTCTCGAAGTTAAGCGCAACCATTTAAATTTTGCACGTTGTCATTTAATTTTCTGTTAGCTTGCACGTTAGGAGCTCCCTTCCCCCCAAACCAAATCACCATTCTTTTATTTCAAATTGTGCATACTTTTTATCACTAGCAAATTAGACTTAGTTAAACTGAATTTCTCAATTCCTTGTGGATCGACCCCGTTACCACTTAGCTACAAATAGCTCGGTGCATTCGGGTTTATAAATTGTATTTTGGCAAGCCTCGACAGCTTGAAATTTAGTTGGATATTGAAATTCCATCTACCAAAATTGGCGTCGTTGCCGGGGAATTAAGTTTAATTTAGTTTGATTAAGTTTAGTTTGTTAGTTCTAAAATTTTCTTTACTTCTTTTTGTACAGTTTAATTCTTTTGTATTATTTTACCCGTTTTTGTTTGAGCTTTTGAGCGCAGTCATTCTTTGAAAATTCAAAAGAAGCGCCAGGATGGAGGTCGTGGGTAATTATGAGCATCAAAGAACCTTGAGGGAGCTTGCATCACCTGAGTTAGGCCGGAACACATCGAGTATTATGTATCCGGTAGCTGCAGGTAATTTTGAACTTAAAGCTGGTCTGGTTAACTTATTACCTTCTTTTTGTGGTAATACAGATGAGGATCCCGTCAGACACCTCAAGGCATTTCAGATGGTGTTTTCGTCATTTAGAACCGATGACACCACCGCAGATCAACTCCATCTCAGGGCCTTTCCTTTCACCTTGAAGTAAAAGACGAGAGATTGGATGTATTACCTACCGACCGGATCCATCACGACTTGGAATGAGCTAAATGAGGCGTTTTTAGAGAAGTATTTTCCTGCTTCAAAGGCCGTCGCCCTCAGAAGGGAGATAGACAAAATTGAGCAAGGAAAGGAAGAAACCGTCCTGGAGTGCTGGGAGAGGTTTGGTCGGTTATGCGAGGATTTTCCGAATCATCAAATAACTGAGCAATCCCTCATTCAGAGTTTCTACTACGGTTTGCTTCCCTAAGGCCAACAGATGATAGACGCCGCCAGTGGAGGTTCGCTCATGGATAAGACACCCACCGAAGCTAGAGTTTTCATTTCCAACGTAGCTAGAAGCTTGGAGTGGAGTGCAGATAGAGACAAGGAACATACTCGCCTGGCGAAGGACGTGGAGGAGCTTAAGGCCCAACTTTTAGTGGTAAGTAGCGTTGTTATTGCTTTGAAAGATCACTTACAGCCCCGTCTTTCTGTTTCAGGTAGATCCTTGGAAGAAATACTTGAATCACAACATAGGGAAACTCGAGAGCAGTTTCAAACTCTGAGCGAAGCAGTGATTCAAGTCAGTAAGAGGTTGACAGTGATGGAGCACCAGAACGCAGAAAACGCTAGTGCCATCACTCTGAGAAGTGGGAAGCATCTTCCCACGAGTATCCCGCCGGTGGAAGTCGATTATGGCCACGTCGAGCCACAGATAGAAAATCTCGAACCAAGGTGGCATGGGGTAAATTTTGATCCTACATGCACTAGAGTTTATGTGCCTAAAGCTCCTTTTCCTAGCAGGTTAGCGAGACCGCCTAAGGAGAACTA
The DNA here is from genome assembly GCA_028017165.1 of Herpetospermum pedunculosum. Classification (NCBI taxonomy): domain Eukaryota; kingdom Viridiplantae; phylum Streptophyta; class Magnoliopsida; order Cucurbitales; family Cucurbitaceae; genus Herpetospermum; species Herpetospermum pedunculosum. Next base: position 2,269,978 of record JAPQWQ010000075.1, on the reverse strand, counting down.
CGAGAAGGAGTTCCTGGACACATTCAGGAAGGTAGAGATCAATATCCCTCTGTTGGATGCTCTGAAGGAAATTCCGAGGTACGCCAAGTTCCTAAAGAAACTATGCACCGACCAGAGGAAGACAAAGGAGAGTGAACGCGTCGTGGTAAGTGAGAACGTTTCCGCTTTGATAACAAATATCTTACCGGTTAAATGCGACGATCCAGGTGTGTTCTCTCTCCCTTGTAAAATAGGAGGCATGCATATTAGAAGAGCAATGCTGGATTTAGGAGCCTCCATTAGTGTTATGCCTTATTCCATTTATCAGAAACTGAAATTGAAAGAAATGAAGAAAACAGGAATAGTTATTCAACTTGCTGATAGAACTTCTGTGCATCCTTTAGGAATAGTTGAAGATGTGTTAGTGCAGGTTAATGAATTAATTTTTTCTGTTGATTTTTATGTTCTGAAAATGGATAAAAATTATTCCTCTTCGCCTGCTTCGATCTTATTAGGTAGGCCCTTTATGAAAACTGCTAAAACCAAAATAAATGTGGATAAGGGCATTTTATCTGTTGAGTATGGCGGAGAGGTTATTGAGATGCATTTTCCCATTGTAGAAGAGCATGATGATGATGTATTCTCTCTTTGTCAAGTAGACACTTTTGAATCTTTAGCGCAGAATCAATGCATGACTGTTGAGGATGGGGATGACCCATTATTTTTAACTGATCTTTTTGATGAACATGAGTTGCATGAACCACCCTTGACCGAATTTTGTGATTCATCTGTTTCTACCTTGACAATTGTTGAGAATCCTGCTAAGCTACTCCCTTCCACTTTGCCTTGCACTATAGGAGATGAAATGATTGACCAAGCCATGCTAGATTTAGAACCATCGATTAATGTTAAGTCACATGTTGTTTTTAATGAGCTTAAACTGAATGACTTGCATGATTCTTGTTCTATTGTGCAAATGGCTAATAAATCCTATGTGCACCCCTTGAAAAAGGTGGAAGATGTTTTGGGCAGAGTAACTGACCCGTTCTTTCCTGCTGATCCTTATGCTTTTGGAATGCATGAAAATCTCTCTCATGTTTTTGCATCAATTTTATGGGATCAACCTTTTATGAAACCTGCAAAAATTAAAATTCATGTTGTATGTGCGCAGAAGGCACGAGAGAAATAATTGTTCATGGATTTTCGCAGGAAAGAGGAAATTAGGAAGATGGATGGAGCATCTTCCAAGTTCGATTATGGATGAGTTGATGAGAGAACACAGTCGAGCAATCGACTCTAAAAATTTGCGCTTCTCGGAGGCACCCGAGTTTGGACTGTAATTCTGTTATTTACTGTTTTGCTTTTGTTTATATTAGCTTTTGAATTTGTTGTTTGTTTTCTTGTTTTCTTAGGAGAAAAGGTGGAATGGCCGACAATTCGAGAGTATATTGGAGAACGATGGTGCACATCTCTACCCGTCGGCTCCACAAATTCAGGGGAGGTTTTCTGTTCCCTTAGAATTTTGTCGTTTTGATTGTTAAATGCATTGGGGACAATGCATGTCTTAAGGTGGGGGGTGGAGTTTGTTGATAGAGATAAGACTTCTCAGTAGTTGTCGAGCATATGTATACTCTGATGGTTAGATTAGAATCTGAATGCATGTTGTCCGATGAGGACGGTCTGTGATTTGTTTGTGAACACTCCGTATTTGTGTAATTCGAAAAATTTGACAATGTATGCACATTTTGAGCCTATTTTAAAAAAAATTCTTGTTATCCCTCTACATTCACTGAGCACATAGCCCTCTTATTCTTCAGTTCTGTAGGTTTAGAATGATTTTATTTGGTCTGAAACCTTGTTGTCACCCCGAAAGGTACCATTAGGGAGGCTTGATGTGTTAGAAGTAGTAATGACTCATTTGTTGTATAGTGAAGCTATTGCCTAAAAGAAAAGTAGTATGCATGAAAAAAATAAAAACTCTAAGAGTTGCTCCTCCTTCTTGTGTTGCCCATGTAACCAGGGGCGATCGTGTAACCCACGGTTGTCACTGCATGAAAGGGGAAATAATAGAAGTGAGCAATAGTCCTTAAAAACGTGAAGCTAAATTTGGTTTGACGTGTTAGGCTCTCTTGGAGAAAAATTAAAAAAAAAGGTGGTTCAAAAGGAAGAATAATGGGTAAAAAGTACTCAAAGAAAAGAATAAAATGTAGGCCTCTTGTTTTGTAGCTCTTTCTACCACTAAAAGCCGTTAGACTGTTCTTATCGCCATAAGTAGGGGGAAAACGAGTTATAGGGCTGTATAAAGTTATTTCGAGCTTGCATGAGTGGTGGTCTATATTTTGAATTATCGCTCTAATCTCAAGCTGTCGAGGCTTGCCAAAATATGATTTATAAGCCTATAACCAAGGCTTTGCAGCCAGTGGTAACAGGGTCGATCCAAGGAGAAGGTAGATTGAAATTACTAATGAGATTGAAATTAATTGATTGATTTTGTAACGGGGGATTTGTTTATCATGCAAGGAAAGCAATAAAACGCTAACGAAAGAATAACAAGCCGAAAAACGCGTGCACGGTTTGGGAGTTTCGGGATTAATTGCTAGACAATTTCAATTTATCATTTAATACTTAATTCATGGCATGCAACTTATTGTACACACGGACGACTACCCGAGAAGCCCCAAGGTAGCCGGCTCCATAGATTTTAATCGGACCACACAGTTCCAATTATACGTTATCCAAAATTACATTAAGGTGATCAGCCCTAAGTTAATTCTAGACAGTTACTAGCTAACCGCGACGAACATTCAATCGTGAAATCAAATTGATAGTAGATTGCCCTCAAACGCTGTATGCAATCAACAACTATCCTACACGGCTCGATACTCCGATTTAGTTTTATCTTCCTGTGTTACTTAGTCGAGCAGTGAGAGGCACGGCATCGCTACTCTTTAACATACACAACATGCAAGAATACTCGAGTGTCAATCGTAGAAATCAAACATGCGCGTTGGATTAAGCAAGAAAGATAAATGAAAATAAACAGCCACCAATATGCATAATCAAACGTGTAGATTATCAAAACTAAAATGTCTAACAATAAATCCCTTAACAATCCCCAAACCGTTCACCCTTACCTTAGCCGCTCATGGCGCGGGTTGTCAATTCCGCTCCACCAATGGCCATGGAAGGTGTCATCAACGTGTTACAAGAGTAAGGAAGCTATCTAACATGCCAACAATGGCGGAGCTTGAAGAAAACTAAGAAAAACGAGAGGAAGAAGAAGAAGAAGGACTCAAAAAATGGTGAAGAATGCCTAAAAAAAGTGCAGAAATCGTCTTTTACAGCTTCTGTAATCGACGTAGCGTCGAGACGCTAGGCCAGCGTCTCGACGCTGCGCCCTAATTAATCCGCGCGCGCCTTCGATGGCGTCGCGACGCTGGGCAGCGTCTCGACGCTGCCCCGATGATTTTCCTGCGCGCTCCTCCTCCGGAGCGTCTCGACGCCAAGCAGAGTCTCGACGCTTGGGCAGCGTCGAGCTAGCGTCTCGACGCTATCACTCGACGCTTGCTCTCGGGTTTTTCCAGCGTCGAGCTAGCGTCTCGACGCTATAGCTCGACGCTGACTCTCGGGTTTGGGGGCTGGAACTTTGCCTCTCCTAGGCAGTTTTGGCCCGTTTCTTCACGGATCAACTTCCCCTTTCCCGACGCATTCCCGGGGCGCTAAAACTCCACTTTAAGCTCTCGAACGGGTCCAACGGACGCACGAGCTCTTTGCCGCATTTCTCCTACAAACGAGATATATTAACAAATTAAACGCGGACTTTAGCTATAATTAGGAAGTATTTAATAGCTCCAAAATGGAGTTATCAATGAGCTAGGTTGAGAGGTGCTAAACACACACACACGTAAGGGAATAGGAGTTAAAATTTTGAAATGATTTGAACGTTTGCATGCATTTGATGGTTTTACAGTTATTCAAGTACCTTGTTTCACAAGCATTGAGATTAGAGTTTCCAGCATGAATTTAATTCTTTCGAGATAATTTAGAGTATACCTTGCTCGAGGACTAGGAAGAATAGGTCGGGGGTATTTTGATAGATCCAAAATAGAGCTATCTTTATGTCCCTAATATTGGCTAGAACCATGTCATATATTGATTAAAATACCTTCTTGTAGGTGATTTCATGGTCGAGAGCTCGAGAAGTCCAAAGACACATTTCGGGGCTTAAAGTGTCGTTTTAGAGCTTCATAGATGCATCGGGGGTGAAAGGGCTTGAAGAATCCAAGAGATGGAAAAAATTGCCTTGGAAAGACAATTTTTGGCCATCAAACCCGAGAGCTTGCATGCATGGGCGGCAGCGTCTCGACGCTAGCTCGACGCTGCCCCAATTGCCTGCCGAGGACGAGCGCGCCCCAACGTCGAGACGCCGCTCGAGGGTCTCAACGCTAGCCCGACGATTTTCCAGATAGAAGCGCGCAGCCAACTTAGGGAACAGCGTCGAGACGCTGGCCTACCGTCTCGACGCTCCGACGTTTAAAGGCGTGAAAACGCCATTATTTTGCCAACTTTTGACTATCTATCTTCTTCTCCAATTTTCCTCTCGGGTCTAGGCGATTTTCCACCATTTTTGGGCTTCTTCTTCTTCTCTTTGTATGCTACTAAGCTCTTCCATGGGGGATTTGATTTATTCATCCTCCATGGAAGGCTAAACTAAGGTTAGTGCTTGATTTCGATTTTGGTTTTGTAAATTATGGATGTTTGGGGAGATTTGTTCCTTTGTAAATGTGAAGTTAATCCATAGGTTTATGCATCTCTTGCTTGTTCTTATTCCAATTCTAGCATGTGTAGCTTAATTAGGTTGACGCCCTAGTTCCTATGCATGATAGAGGGCTAAAGGTTGGGACGTATAATTGCCTAAACCGCTAGGTAGCACGGGCTTAAGCATGACTAATTAATTCAACCCAAAGTGACAGTTGGTAATCTGAATTAATTAACGTTTTCATGTTAGGCTTAAGGCGAGAGAGAAACCAGGTTAGTCCTAGGATTAGTCCGTCACAATGTTCCCGTGAATAGCCTATAGTCGATTTAGGGGTCGCGACCTTGAATAGATTATTGGCCAATTATGGTTAGAATTGCACGTGTCTAATTACATCTTTGGGTCATTTGAGCTAGCACTTAGCCAAATGAATTGTGTGATGAGCATGATTAGCTAATAAATTGTATCGATGAACCGAACATCCATAACGATCAATTCCATTTCTCGAAGTTAAGCGCAACCATTTAAATTTTGCACGTTGTTATTTAATTTTCCGTTAGCTTGCACGTTAGGAGCTCCCTTCCCCCCAAACCAAATAACCATTCTTTTATTTCAAATTGTGCATATTTTTTATCACTAGCAAATTAGACTTAGTTAAACTGAATTTCTCAATTCCCTGTGGATCGACCCCGTTACCACTTAGCTACAAATAGCTCGGTGCATTCGGGTTTATAAATTTTATTTTGGCAAGCCTCGACAGCTTGAAATTTAGTTGGATATTCATGGTTGGACCACAAACCAATAGTTCATTAGACGATCAGAGGGACTTAAAGAAAAAGATGTAATTACGAGGGTAAAACGGTTATTTTGACCCAACTGTAATTACGAACGACCTGTGAAGGATCGACTTACTGATGATGGTTATATCAAGAGGACAGAAATATATCTACGGTGAGGGGAGTGCAACCCTTGGACTTTAGTGGAGTCTCCGGGGGTTAACGAATGTTGGTTAGCTTGGTTAAAGAGTTTGATCGGTTAATCTCGTATCGTTGGAGCTCATGATCTGTAAGTCCTTTAGGTTCTCCTGGCTAGCTCGGATTAAGCCGTGTAACAATATGAGAGAAAAAGAATTTGAATTTATTCAAATTCGGTTTTGGAAGAATGATGGACATATTTAAATATGATTTAAATATGAGATCGGTCTAAAACATGAATAGGGATTCATGTGTGATGATTCGGTTTAAGAAACCGGGATTAGTCTTATTATTTAATTAATATTTGGTATTGAATTAAATATTAATATTAATTAATTAAAAAGTTTAATTAATTATAATTTATTTTGCTTATTAAAATTAATTATGAATTAATTTTAAAATGACAAAATATTACAAGTGTGATTATCCAAGTCAAAGTGGAATTATCCATGTTGAGTGGATTTATCCAAGTTGTCAAGTGGATTGTGAATCACCAACAACATGCATATAAACTCATCAATTTTGGAACACTTGGTTGAAGACTAATCCATCCAATTTGAGGTGTCATGTTAAGCAAAGACTTTGTTGCATGTGAATTGCCTCTAAATTGGATGAAGTTCAAATGGTTTGAAGTTGATGAATTTTCAAAGAGTTTGAATATTTGGATGAGCATGAAGAGTTCATGTTACTTGAGAAATTAGAAAGCTAAGTGTTAGATATTTCTCACAAAATCCTCATCACTTTCATCTTCCCATCTTCTTCTTCCAACCTTTTCCTTTCATAAAGGAGTTCCACCACTCCGTTGCTCGGCCCGAGGATAGCGGGACTACCGGTGGTGGTTCTCGAGGAGTTCGAGGGAAGCTTCGAAGGGTTCGTGAGGAGATTCGAGCATTGGAAGAGAAGTCTTTAGAACTACAAGAGCTATATGTTCTAATTCCTTTTATTTCAAAGCTTTGTGCATGTTTCTTATTTAGTTAAATTGATGAAATTAGAGTGTCATTGATCCGTCTCGCTTCCGCTGCGCTACATGCGCTCCATCAGTAACAGGGTCGAAACACAGAGAGAGATTAAAAATTGAAATTAATCGTTCGAATTTTAAATGGGTTGATTGATCAATTGTCACAAGATTTGGGGGTTTTTAATCATGCAAGTTAAGTGTAAAAAGCGCTAACGGAAAAATGTAATTGCGATTTAAAAGTGATGGATTTGGGAGATTCGGGATTTTGCTAAGTATTATAACATCTATCATTTAATTCTAAGGCATGGCTATGAATGTAATATGCACGTGAACGGTTGCCCGACAACCTTAAAGCAACCGACCTCATAATAATTAATCAGAATTTCGCAATCCTAATTAAACAATGCTCGCAGTTAAATTAGAGTGATCAGTCCCAAATTAACCCAAACAGTCACTAGCAATTCACGACGAACGTTCAATCAAACACGCTAAATGCTAATTGACTACCCGACAACCCTAAAGTAATCAACATTCAGTATGATCAATGTGATGCTTCAATTTGTTCTACCATTCTGTGTTACTAAATCGATAAGGAGAGGCAAGGCATCGCTATTTAACAATAGAACATGCTAGAAAACGAAATTGTCCGTCTAGAAATCTAACACAATCATGGATTAAGCAAGAAGAGTAGATGCACATCAACAAATAAGCCAAAACAAAATTTAAAGTTCTAGATTATCAAAACATTACAAACTTAGCAAAAATCCCTAAAATCTTCCAAAATCCTACACGTTACCTTAGCCTTCCATGGAGAAATGGAGTACCAACGCTTCCATAGAGACCTTGGACATTATCCCCAGTTAAAAAGAAGAAGAAAGCTCAAAAAATGCCTAACAATGGCAGAAACCCGAGAGGTTTTGACGGAGAAGATGAAGAGAAAACGCTAAAATGACCTATATAAATCGTCGGAGCGTTTTCAGATTAAGCAAGGGATTTTTAGGTCGCAGCGTCGACAAGAGTTAGGTGTCAAACATGCACGACATGTTCTAAATCCACTAACAAACATAATGAAATATTATAAAAATTATTTATTATGAAAATTAATTCAGAAATAATTTTATAAATAAATAATTATAATAATAAATGATTATAATAATAAATAATTATAATTAATTAAATATTTTTAATTAATTCTTTTATTATTTAATTTAATATCAAATATTAATTAAATAATAAGACTAATATCGGTTTTCTGAAAACCGACTTTTCACATATAAATTTCTATTCATATTTTCATTCGAACACATTTAAATCATATTTAAATATGTCCATCCTCGTTCTCAAAGCCGAATTTGGATTTCTCCAGATTCTTTCATATTGCATTGCTATACCGCTTTATCCAAGCTAACCAGGAGAACCTAAATGACCTATAGATCATGAGCTACTACGATCCAAGATTACTTGGTTAAACTCTTTTAACCGACCTAATCAACATTCGTAAACCCTAGAGACTCCACTATAGTCTAGGGGCTGAACTCTCCTCACTGTAGATATATTGTGTCCTCTTGATATAACCATCACACGTGAGTCGATCCTTCACAGGTCGTTCATAATCACAGCGGGTCATATATACCGTTTAACCCCTGCATTACATCTTGTTCCTTAAGTACCACTGACACCTCTAATGAACAATTGATCTGTGGTCCAACCAGCAGATCAGATCCCTCTCTGGCCAAGGAGAGGGTATATTATTGTTCAAGACCCAGGGTCAGCTATTAAGGGAACAACCTCTCTACTATCTCTAAAACAGGTAGGAGTGAATTTCGTCTTGATGTACTATGTCCCCAGCTACCTATTCGAGTTTATCCCTAAGATGGTAGGCTTATTGAGTCGGCGATCTGGCCACTATCACTCGTACAAATCAAATGATACTCTCGAATAAACAAGAGTTCATAGCGACCTCATGATTAATATCGAGTTACCTACGTCATCATATGAAAAAGTCGGTCTCTTCAGTAAACGGTGTTATAAAGAGAGAGTGACTTAATTTCGCGGTTCAGTCTTATGCAAACTCTTTGCACAGAACGCCCTCACTCGCACATTACCATGTGAAACGATTCAGATCACATCGTTTTGTACAACACAAAGCGATCCACATCTAATAGTGTTACGAGGATAAGGTACCAACCTTATCCATATACTATAGACCGTTTTGGCTGTATGCTTGAACCTGATCCACATACATGTCATGCATGAAGCTCAATTATTCATACTCTGCCATGGGTGTTTGTTATTGGTACATGTTAATGCAAACACGTTTCACTTTATTCAATAACACATTACTAAATAAACCTCAATAACACTTTATTGCTAAATAGATTGATTACAAACACATTGGTTTACAAACTACGAGTTTAAGGACATAAAATTCAACAAACTTCCACGTGGACTAAAATGTACGTTGTGGTGTACATGTTGGTCGAGAAAACTAAGATATCATATATACGAAGTTTTCTCCCATTGTCCTACTGAGCAACTCGCAGCCCTACACTCTCTAGGTGCCTCTCAATCACTTTAGCCATGAGAGACTTAGTAACATAACAACATGAAGTGCTGTGAGGAATTCTATGTGACAATCACATCTCCTCGTAGCACTAACTAGGAGCTCTACTCATAAAACTTTTGCTGCTTCATAAGCTGCAACATACTTAGCTTCCAAAGGAATCAGTAATACAACTTTTGTATTCTACTCCTCTATACTACGACAAAACTTTAACTGCAGTCCAATGATCAAATTCAATTGTACTTTTATCTACTGACAACTCCTACTACGTAGCACATATCGGGTCGTGTATATAAAAAGGCATACAACAGACTACCGATACGTAAATGCATAGGGATTATGTCTCATATCCTCAACTTTTGAGGTATCTTAGGAAACAATTTCCTTTGACAACTGAATTCCTAACCTCAAAAGTACCTTACCTTTCATTCGAAATTCTACATCGAATATTGACAACACCTTGTAAATATTAACAATATTTTGCCAATATTAACACCACTTTGTCAATATAAGATGTTTGAGACAATACTAGCGTTTTGTTCTTACGATTCTTTACGATCTGAATCCATAGAACAAACTGAGCCTCTCCCAAATCTACTATTCGGAATTGGGTCGTTAGTTTATGCTTAAATGACAGGGAAGAATCCTACATCATTCTCAATGATTAGGATACAAACTACCCAAATAGACTAAAAAAGCTACAATATTGACTAAATACTTGTAGAAACAAGATTTATCAATATTTTGTTCAAAACCATAAGATTTGATACCATATCAAACCTTATAATTCAAGATATAGATGCTAGTTTCAATTCATAAATGGATTAAATAAGCTCGCAAACATTTTGCTCTTTACCCTGAGAAATGAATCCCTCTAGTTGAGCCTTATTGATACTCTACTTAAGATAGCGATTCAAAAGATAATCATTAAGAAAAGATGTCTTGACATCCATTTGCCTAATTTTATCACAATAAAACGTGGTAACGGATAAGAGTAATCTAATCCACTATCATATGGCAACAGGGGAAAGAGTTAATTCACAATTCTCCCATTCCCTTTGGGAATGACCCTTTGCCAGAAAGTCAAGACTTAAAGGTTTGCACCTTACTGACTTGGTCTCATGTCCTCTGGTAGATACACTAGCAACTGATAGGTCTTTCACTATCTGGTTGGTCTACAAGATCCCACACCGAATTGAAGTACATAGACTCAATTTCGAGATCCATGGCTTTGAGCCACTAGTCCTTGTCTACATCATCCATTGCCTATTTAAAGGTCAATGGATCCTCAATGCCATCATTAGGTATGACGACTTGAGTTTCAGATAAGCTGATGTAGCGGTCGGGTTGTCTTACATCCCTCCCACTACATCGAGGCTTTCTCAACTTTCTAGAAGAACCAGCCTGATCAACAACCTTTGTTGAACTGTCTGTAACGTTCTTGGATTCTGTTAGTCTTAAAAAGAAAAAGTTGTTTTCTAGATTTCCAGATAAAATTTGTACACCTCTTTTACTAATGACAAGTTCATTGAAAACAAAAGATACTATATACAAATTTTCAAGTAAACATAAAATAGAGACAATGTTCCTATTACAATTAGGATCCATTCGTACATTTTCAAGTAAAATGTTACTTTCTCTTTACAACAACTTAATAAGCTCCCACTGCTACAACTGAGGCAACCTCTTCAAAAACACGAGTTATCTCCCTTCGAGAAAACGACTGTCAGGAACTAGTTTCCTTGTCTTTCTTTCTCAGCTTGTTTCTTTGCAAGGTACTTCGGACAATTGCGTTTCCAATGCCCATCTACACCACAATGGAAACATTTTCATTTGTTTGTTGATTTAGCCTTGCTCTTGCTTACAACAAGTGCTTTTCCCTTCCTTTGATCTCTCTTCTTCTTTTGAATAATGTAGACACCGTATTTGGTCCGACCATTTGTTTATTATTAATATTTTTTTTATTAATTTTTTGTCACCTTTTATTTGGCCACTTTTAACTTTTAAAATTCATTTTTTTATTTTAGTATTTAATTAATACCGAAAATTAGAAAGAAAAAACAAAAAAGGAGAACGTTTTAATTATTTGTAAATAATTTTTTATTAATTAAACATTTGATATCGAGCTTTAAATGAGTATAATATTTTTAATCCTCTTATGGCTAAGATTTGATATTCATTCATTAAATTGAATGAGTATAAAATTTTAATCCATTTTTGGATCAAAATTTGATATTCATTTAATAATAAAATTTGATTTTTATTTCATTTTTGATCGGAAATCCGTTTTCATTTAAGAGCGAAATTTCGAGACATTAATGTTTTATTCTAACCATAGTCGACAATTTATCATCTATAAATATCGAGGAAAATCATATTGAAAGAGATTTTTTTTGGGAAAAAGGATTGAGTTTTTGGGAGAAATATTTTGACCAAAATTTAATTATTTTTCCTCTCTTAAAGCACTTCACACAAATCGAGGCTGATTTTCTTTCTCACTATTCATCTTCTTCCCCAACTTCATCTTCTTCTCCAAACTTCATCATCTCCACAATTATTCAATCACCATTCCATAACTCCACGACGGTGACGATCTAAGCAGCGGCGACGACCCTCGATTGCGGCAGCGACCCCACGATTCGACGACGGCGACCCTCGATGGCAGCTTCCCGATTGCAACAACTTCACGACAGCAGCGGCGACCCTCGACGACAGCTTCCCGACTGCGGCGGACTTCGATTGCAGCAGCGACCCACGATTGCGGCGGCGACCCTCGACGGCAGCTTCCCGATTGCGGCGGACTTCGACTGCAGCGGTGACCCACGACTGCGGCGACCTCGACGGTGGACTTCACTCTGCAGCGGCTAAAAACCCACGGCCTGCGGCGGAGACTTCATGACAGCGGCAGAAGAACCCACGGCCTGCTGCATCCACGAGCAGCGGCGAACGGAGCTCCTCGGCATTCTTCTAACTCCGGTAGCTTCGAGCTTCACGGCGGCGAACACTCATCCTCAGGGGATGGAATCTTCACGAAAGTAGACGACGGTGGAAAGCTGGGTATAAAAATTTCTCTTTTATGTGTTTTGTTTAAATTACAAAATTGCCATTGTTAGCTAATTTCCAAATATATTCCGGGTATATATGAAGTTTCAAATATATTCCTGGTATATATGAAGTCTCAAATATATTTCCTATTATATATGAAGTTTCGAATATATTCCTGGTATATATGAAGTCTCAAATATACCTTAGTCTATATGCGTTTCAATATATCTCGGTTTATATGAAATTCCATTTATACTTTTTTGTTTCTAATTACCCTTATACCTTTGCATGTTCAATTACATTTTTTCTATGATTTTAAATTACAAGCATGCCATTATATCATTTACAAATTATTTTTTCCTCTTCCAATTGATTTATGATTTAAATATTTGAACTTTATTTTTAGTTATAATATATTTTCCTTTTCAAACTTAGTATTTTTAAGGTATCCTTCAATCTTACCTTAATTCAAGTATGTAAATAAATTTTAATATTTTTGTAAATATATTTCAAACAAATTTCAACTTTATCTTTAATTTGATTTTTTTCCTAAATCTCAATTTGATTTTATAAATAACGTTTTTGTAAAAATAAAATAATATTTGTTTTGAGGGCTGAGTAATGTGACTTTCGTAGAGTTTCGACTCTCGTGCAAGCACACGAAAATCCTCCTAAAAAATAAATCAATGTATTTTAAAAATAAATATTATCATATAAATCCTATGACGGCATTGGGATAAATTTCTCAAATTCTTGAGGTAAATAATTTATTTTAAATAAAAGGAAATTTAGATATGATAATTAATTAAAGTTAAATTCACTCAATATATCAAAACTCTTACCTTATTTTTAAGGTTAAGATTTGATTAAATGAGACATTCTTGTTTAAACAAACTATTATTTATTTATTTTTCTCAAATTAAGGACATTTTAAAATTAACTGGATAATATAAAATAAAATATGGCTACCGTTTTTAACGGGTGTTGTAGGGTGCTAATACCTTCCCTACACTCAAACGACCCCCGAAACTAATTTCTCTTTTCGTAAACTAGTTTTTATTTTAAGGTGACCAATCACACCCAAAATGAATGGTGGCGACTCCATCTCTTTTTATTTTTAAAACAAAACCCTTGAAAGAGGACGTCGGCCGCTCCGCGTCGCAATGACGTTGCGACAGCATGACGACTCCACTGGGGACTTTTTTTAGAGGGTCAAGCCATTGCATTTTTTTTTTTTATTATCCATTTTTTTTTTGGTCCTTTGTTTTTTTCTTTTATTTCTTTGTTTCTTTATTTTATTATTGGTTTTTTATTTAACATGATTTCAATTTTCAGTTTTCAATTTTCAATTTTTGATCTTTGTTTATTCATTGTTAGTTTTTTTTATATGTTTGATTTATTATCACTGTTATAATATATTTACTGCAATTTATATTTGGCATTGTCATGCATTGCACACACCTTCACAGGCCTCCTACTCGGGCTTTATCTTCAAGATTAGATTCAGAGACTGAGTAGTGTGACCTTCGTGGAATTTCGGTTCCCGTGCAGGCGCATGAAATGTTGGGTTTTATGTCCTAAAACTCGTGGTTTGTAAACGATAAACATATTTTATTACTAATAAAGTGTTATTGAGGTTTATTCAATAAAGTTATTATTGAATATGTGAATTGCTTATTTCATTTTAGAAAACTCTAAATCCAATAAACTAAGATCCATGGCTATAACATGAGTACTTGAACTTTATGTGGAGACATAAAAGTGGATCAAGTTCGAGTAAATAGTCAAAACGGTCTATAGTATACGGATAAGGCTGGATACCTTATCCTGGGGACACTGGATGCGGCCCATTTTGTATTTAGTACAAATGATGTGATCCTGAATCATTCATGTGGAGACATGTGAATGAGGGCGTCCTATGCAAAGAGTTTGCATTAGACCGGACCGCGAAATAAGTCACTCTTGCTTTATAACGCTGTTTACTGTTTTAAAGACGGACTATTTCAAAACGATGACCTATGGAACTTGACCTTAATCCTGAGCTAACTATGAACTCCTGTTTATTCGGGATTATCCTTAGATCTGCATGGTGAGAGTGGATCAACAGCGCCGACTCAATAAGCTTCCCATTTCAGGGGTAAGACCGGATAGATAGCTGGGGACATAAGGTGCAAAATGGAATTCACTCCTACCCGTCTCAAGGGATAGTAGATAGGTTGTTCCCTTAAGTGCAGACACTAGGTCTTGAACAAGGGGCCCCACCTTCTCATTGGCCCGAGAGGGACTCGGTATAGTGATTAGATCACATACCAATCGGTTTAGTGATTGGATCACAAACCAACTGTTCATTAGAGGATCAGTGGGACTTAAGGAGCAAGATGTAATTACGGGGGTAAAACAGATATTTGACCCGACCGTAAATTAAGAACAACTTGTGAAGTGTCAACTTACTAATCATGGTTATATCGAGTGGACATAAATATATTTATAGTGAGGTGATAGCTCACAAAGTGAGCTATTTTTAGGACTTATTTTATGCTAGTTTAAAGACTTACATGGTTAATTTCACGTTTATATTTGATTATCTTATAGATATCGAGCATTTGGAGCAACCAGAGCTTTTAGAAGATTTATGATGAAAAAATAAGCTAATAGAATGCAAAAATAGGATCCCAATTGAAGAGGATGAAGAAAATCAGCCAAAAACCCGAGGGGACAGCATCTAGACGCTGAAAATAGCGTCTAGACGCCCAAAGCGAAAATAAAATGTAAAATGTGCAGCTGCCAGGTTTCGAACTCGAGCCAACGAGCGTGCTTCAAATACCAAGTCAACAATTCACCAACTCAGCCAATTCATGAAGATGCTATTAATTCTCACCGAGTTTTATTAATTCATTACTGCAGCCCAAATTCAGCCCAACCGCAGCTGTATTATCCTCCATAGATGTGTGCTACACAGGATTTCAGCCCATCAGATTTGCCATATTTGCTTTATACACGATTTTTGCCCTATTTTACCTTATAAATACATCTTTTTGAAGAGTGTATGGGGAGCCAATTTGGAGACTTATTCCCAATTTCGAAAATACATAATTTTAAGAGTTAGAGGAGATTTTTGGGAGCAAAAAGAAGGCAATTACATGCTCGGGATCGTGGCGATTACAGCGGGAACGTGGAATCGACACTAGTTTTATTTCTTCCTCCCTTTTAATTTGTAGTTTCGTTATGAGTTTAATTTTGAGTTTAGATTTTATAATATTGAACATGTTTGGCTAAACTCAATTATCTTGGGGATTGATGTAGCCTTTTAGTTTTGATGTTTTGATTAATTAAAAGTTTAGATTGATTGTTTATTGTTCATTCGTGCTTTTACTTTCTTAATGCTTATAACCTTTTGGCCAAGAGTTGTATGTCGTCATGGTTTAAATTATGCTTGGAAGAGAATGATTTAAACTAGATCTTAATTGCATGACTAAGAATAGTTCTAACATGGGAATGATTAGGCTATCTTAGAAGTTGTTTTAAAGAAAAGTTCTTAATGCCTTGCATGTCTTTAAAAACTAGATTGAAAAATTAGTTTTATTACATTGCATGAGACCAATTGCGCTCGGAAGAGGCAATTGTTATTTGTGTCCTTCTAGACTTATGGAAATTTGCATGAATAATCTAGGTATTTGATTGATTGAAGCGTCAATCTAATTGGCGAAATCAACTCCCTAAGATATCTCTCTCCTTGTTGTTCTCCATCTTTTATTTTATGTTTTTATTTTGTTTTAATCCTATCTTTTATCGCTTTCTTTCTCTAAATAAAATTAGGTGATTGTATTCGCGGTACTTAAGTGAACTAGAAAACCAATCCTGAGGACGATACTCGTACTTACATACACTTTATTACTTGACCCGCACACTTGCGGTTTTGCACCTGCATTAAAAGTGCGCAACAAGTTTTTGGCGCCGTTGCCGGGGATTGGTAATTATTTAGTTCGCTTAATATTGTGAAGAACTCACCTGATCTTACTTTAGAGCTTTATTTGTTTATTTATTTTTTCTTTGTTATTTTATTGTTTTTATTTCAGTTTTGTCTTTTTATCCTGGCTATATATTTTGTTGATTGGTGTTTGCATTTATTCGTAAGCCGAATTTTAGTTCCTTAATTTTTTCTTTATGACTTTTAATAATTATGGGTGGCCTTATAGGGAGTATCAACATACCCAAGAACCAACACCATCCTTCAATTCCTACCCATTGAACTATACCCCTTATGACTATGTGAATTATAATGTTTCCAATGACTTTCTAGGATATCAAATGCCTAATCATTACTATTCTGAATCTATGAGTTATGGAAATTATTTTTATGGTAATGACGAGGGCATTCATAACCAAATTTTGTTTTGTCCCAACCAAATTGAGGAAAAACCTTCCCTTGAAACTTTAGTGCAAGAATATATTTTAGAATTTAAAAGACTTTGTACTATTGAATTAGAGAGGTTAGATCAATTAAAGGTTAAAGTTGAAGAAAATGAGGTTGCTCTAAATCGTATAAATGTACAACTTAGTCAAATGGTTGATACAGTTAAAGTCTTACTAGAGCAAAACTATTTTGATGCCATTGAAGTCGATAATACAAAATTAAAGGTTAAGGTAGAAGAAAATGAGGTTGCTTTAAATCGTATAAATGTGCAACTTAGTCAAATGGTTGATACAGTTAAAACTTTACTAGAGCAAAATTATTTTGATGCCATTGAGGTTGATAGTAGAAAACATTGTGAAGCCATAGACACTGATAGTGGGGATGAATTGAGAAATTGTGAGCAATACCAGGATCAAGTTTGTGAGATAAAGAAAGAAAATGAGTCTAATGTGGAAAAAGAAATTCAGGTGATAGAGTATGAGGCTGAAAAACCCCACCTTACTTTATTTGCAGAAAATACTCTTAATGCTGAACTTTCTTTTCCTTATTCTCACGAGTCTTTTAATTTTGATTTTGATTTTATGTCTTTTTCTTCTTTTATTTCTATAAACAAAAATTACAAAAATATTTCTCTTTCAGGTACCCATGAGAAGAACGTGATCCTACTAGACTTAGTAGGATACATTGATTCAAGCAAGAAGGGACCGAAGAAAATAGAGGAGTTTTATGTACCTTGATGCATTTATTCCTTCCGTCTAGCTAAGACGTTAAATAAAGCGCTTCTTGGGAGGCAACCCAAGTTTAATTTCTTTAAGTTTTTTTTAAGTTTTTAAGTTTTTCGTTCTTTTATTCTCTTTGTTGTTGTGTCGTTGTTTTTATGTTTCTGTTGATTTTTTTTATAGGAGCAAAATCATCATTATTCGCTTCCACAACTTTGAAGAAAATGTTGACTCCCTCATTAATCAGGGCAGTATTATTCACTCTTGTATTTTCTTTGTCCATTGCATGCGTTAGTAGTTTATACATTGAGGACAATGTATTCTTTAAGTTTGGGGGTGAGTTTATGCATGTTATGCATGTTTTTAGGAGAAATTTAAATTCTGAGCATGATCCTAATGGTTGAATATTTGTTGCATCGCTCATGATTATGACAACCTAGGAAGTGTTCTAGTTTTGATAATCTGTATTTGTTGGACTATGAGACCATATCTGAAATTTGAGTTAAATTTATTTTTTTAAATCCCTCTTGATATCTTTGATTACTTTCTAAGCTAATGGTACATCTTTGTTTTGAGTTTTAATGCATGAGAGAGATAAGCATGATTGATATTTTAATTGAAAATTTATATGATGGTATCTCATTGTTTTACAAAATGAAGAATGTATAAGGTTTGATGCCAAAATACCCTGCTTTTCTGTGAGTTTTTGAGCCAATAAGCACACTCATTACAAAGTGCTTTATTCTTTTAAATTGAGTGATTACCATGCATGATTGATTTTTCTAGAACTTGCTTTGTTATGCATGTCTGGAATCTCAGAATTTGACTTGAATGCTTTAATTTCACAAGGACAATTAGGTAAAACCACTTCTAGCTTTCTCAAACAGCCTACCTTGATATAATCCTTTAGAAAGCCAAATTTTGAGCCTTAGACCCATTTTCATTGGAAAATTGTCACATTACAAGCCTTATATTCATTCTTTTATTATTTTCCTTTCTTTGAACCTTGAATTGAAGATTTATAAGTGTTTACCACACGATGTTTCCATTCATCAAAAGGAGAGAGTTGAACTGTGTCAACAAAGTATTAAAAAAAGAGAAGAAACATTCCTTTCATTAGCTTCTTTTAGAGAAAAAGAGAAAAAAGTTATATATTGAAAAAATAGAAGAAGAGCAAAATAGTACACTATGTGAAGGAAAGTTAATGTTTCAACAAAAATCATAAACGGACACATTCATCAAGAATCAACTGAAAAACTGAGCTTCATGTGGTAAATATTTATAATTTCTTCCAATCTAGTAGCTTAAAATTTACATCCATCTACCCTTACCTAAGCCCAATTACAACCAAAGCAAGCCTTGAAATTTTGCATTCATTCTATTCATTGATGATGAAGATGTGATATATTAGCAAGCTTATGGTTAAAAATCTTTTATGCTTTGGTTTGAGCGTTTATCATATATATGCCATAAACAGTTGAGCGTTTTGAGTGAAATTATGTGAAGGTATCAAGTCTTGTGCATTCAATTTTGATAGCTTAATGAGATGCTTGAGCTTTTGTTATAAAATTGTAGCCTATGAATGCTTAATCTTTTGATTGCTACTAAGACTCAAGTCATTGATGTTTGTTTAGTTTTATTTGTATTCTTAGATATCAAGAGAAGTTAAATTGCACACACTCACGCAAGAGACACAAAGATTTGTTTTTAATTGTCTTAACGATGAGTTGTGGTCTAATATGTTCTTCAATTGTGGATTATCTGTCTTAAGAACACTGAGGTTTGAGTTACGGACATGCTTTCATTGATTCATTTAATGATCTTGTTTTATTTTGCTCGAGGACTAGCAAAAGCTAAAGTTTGGGGGTATTTGATAGCTCACAAAGTGAGCTATTTTTAGGACTTATTTTATGCTAGTTAAAAGACTTACATGGTTAATTTCACGTTTATATTTGATTATCTTATAGATATCGAGCATTTGGAGCAACCAGAGCTTTTAGAAGATTTATGATGAAAAATAAGCTAATAGAATGCAAAAATAGGATCCCAATTGAAGAGGATGAAGAAAATCAGCCAAAAACCCGAGGGGACAGCGTCTAGACGCTGAAAATAGCGTCTAGACGCCCAAAGCGAAAATAAAATGTAAAATGTGCAGCTGCCAGGTTTCGAACTCGGGCCAACGAGCGTGCTTCAAATACCAAGTCAACAATTCACCAACTCAGCCAATTCATAAAGATGCTATTTATTCTCACCGAGTTTTATTAATTCATTACTACAGCCCAAATTCAGCCCAACCGCAGCTGTATTATCCTCCATAGATGTGTCCTAAAACTCGTGGTTTGTAAACGATAAACATATTTTATTACTAATAAAGTGTTATTGAGGTTTATTCAATAATGTTATTATTGAATATGTGAATTGCTTATTTCATTTTAGAAAACTCTAAATCCAATAAACTAAGATCCATGGCTATAACATGAGTACTTGAACTTTATGTGGAGACATAAAAGTGGATCAAGTTCGAGTAAATAGTCAAAACGGTCTATAGTATACGGATAAGGCTGGATACCTTATCCTGGGGACACTGGATGCGGCCCATTTTGTATTTAGTACAAATGATGTGATCCTGAATCATTCATGTGGAGACATGTGAATGAGGGCGTCCTATGCAAAGAGTTTGCATTAGACCGGACCGCGAAATAAGTCACTCTTGCTTTATAACGCTGTTTATTGTTTTAAAGACGGACTATTTCAAAACGATGACCTATGGAACTTGACCTTAATCCTGAGCTAACTATGAACTCCTGTTTATTCGGGATTATCCTTAGATCTGCATGGTGAGAGTGGATCAACAGCGCCGACTCAATAAGCTTCCCATTTCAGGGGTAAGACCGGATAGATAGCTGGGGACATAAGGTGCAAAATGGAATTCACTCCTACCCGTCTCTAGGGATAGTAGATAGGTTGTTCCCTTAAGTGCAGACACTTGGTCTTGAACAAGGGGCCCCACCTTCTCATTGGCCCGAGAGGGACTCGGTATAGTGATTAGATCACATACCAATCGGTTTAGTGATTGGATCACAAACCAACTGTTCATTAGAGGATTAGTGGGACTTAAGGAGCAAGATGTAATTACGGGGGTAAAACAGATATTTGACCCGACCGTAAATTAAGAACAACTTGTGAAGTGTCAACTTACTAATCATGGTTATATCGAGTGGACATAAATATATCTATAGTGAGGTGATAGCTCACAAAGTGAGCTATTTTTAGGACTTATTTTATGCTAGTTTAAAGACTTACATGGTTAATTTCACGTTTATATTTGATTATCTTATAGATATCGAGCATTTGGAGCAACCAGAGCTTTTAGAAGATTTATGATGAAAAAATAAGCTAATAGAATGCAAAAATAGGATCCCAATTGAAGAGGATGAAGAAAATCAGCCAAAAACCCGAGGGGACAGCGTCTAGACGCTGAAAATAGCGTCTAGACGCCCAAAGCGAAAATAAAATGTAAAATGTGCAGCTGCCAGGTTTCGAACTCGGGCCAACGAGCGTGCTTCAAATACCAAGTCAACAATTCACCAACTCAGCCAATTCATGAAAATGCTATTTATTCTCACCGAGTTTTATTAATTCATTACTGCAGCCCAAATTCAGCCCAACCGCAGCTGTATTATCCTCCATAGATGTGTGCTACACAGGATTTCAGCCCATCAGATTTGCCATATTTGCTTTATACACGATTTTTGCCCTATTTTACCTTATAAATACATCTTTTTGAAGAGTGTATGGGGAGCCAATTTGGAGACTTATTCCCAATTTCGAAAATACATAATTTTAAGAGTTAGAGGAGATTTTTGGGAGCAAAAAGAAGGCAATTACATGCTCGGGATCGTGGCGATTACAGCGGGAACGTGGAATCGACACTAGTTTTATTTCTTCCTCCCTTTTAATTTGTAGTTTCGTTATGAGTTTAATTTTGAGTTTAGATTTTATAATATTGAACATGTTTGGCTAAACTCAATTATCTTGGGGATTGATGTAGCCTTTTAGTTTTGATGTTTTGATTAATTAAAAGTTTAGATTGATTGTTTATTGTTCATTCGTGCTTTTACTTTCTTAATGCTTATAACCTTTTGGCCAAGAGTTGTATGTCGTCATGGTTTAAATTATGCTTGGAAGAGAATGATTTAAACTAGATCTTAATTGCATGACTAAGAATAGTTCTAACATGGGAATGATTAGGCTATCTTAGAAGTTGTTTTAAAGAAGAGTTCTTAATGCCTTGCATGTCTTTAAAAACTAGATTGAAAAATTAGTTTTATTACATTGCATGAGACCAATTGCGCTCGGAAGAGGCAATTGTTATTTGTGTCCTTCTAGACTTATGGAAATTTGCATGAATAATCTAGGTATTTGATTGATTGAAGCGTCAATCTAATTGGCGAAATCAACTCCCTAAGATATCTCTCTCCTTGTTGTTCTCCATCTTTTATTTTATGTTTTTATTTTGTTTTAATCCTATCTTTTATCTCTTTCTTTCTCTAAATAAAATTAGGTGACTGTATTCGCGGTACTTAAGTGAACTAGAAAACCAATCTTGAGGACGATACTCGTATTTACATACACTTTATTACTTGACCCGCACACTTGCGGTTTTGCACCTGCATTAAAAGTGCGCAACATGAGGAGAGTGCAACTACTAGGCTATAGTGGAATGTCCTGGTAGTTAACGAATTTTGATTAACTGGGTTAAAGAGTTTAATCAATTAATCTCGGATCGTTGGAGCTCATGATCTGTAGGTCCATTAGGTCCCCCTGCTAGCTCATATCGGACTAAACCTTAGAACAGTGTGACGAGTGAATTCGAAGTGTTCGAATTCGAATTAGGGAATTAACGTTAAATATATGTGATATATTTAACGACATAACGTTCAATTGCGAATTGAACAATAGAGAGAGATGGTGATATTTAAAATAAGATTTAAATATCGAAAATATGAATATGGATTCATAATCATGTATATCGGGAATGATCGGGATTAGTGTTGGATTTATTGGAGATTAAATTTTAATTAATTAAATTGTTTAATTAATTATTTAATATTAATTTAATTTAATTTAAAATTAATTATTTGAATTAATTTGATCAAAAATAGTCAAAAGTCAAATTAAAGACAATTGACTACAACTTTGAAAGTCAAAAGTCAAATGTTGACTCCACTAAACCTTGAAAGTCAAGAGTCATTTTGATGACTAAAGTTAGTGGAAAAATCCAATTCTTGAGTTAGTGGGAAAAACCATTTGTTGGTGGTTTTATGAGTCAAACTTTTTTGCTAAGTGTTCATCCCACATCAAGCCACTAATAGGTTTATAAATTTATTTTGGCGGGTCTCGACAACCCGAGATTTAGAGAGGATATTCAAAATCCGCCTCACCAAAATTGGCGCCGTTGCCGGGGAAGACATAAATTGGCTGAAATTATGTTTGATTTTGATTTTGGTTGATTTATTGTGTCCTGAAATTTTTTTCTGTTTGTTTTTGCATGTTTAAAATTTTTGTTGTTGTATGACCCGTTCTTCTGAGATTAGTGGATTACAGTTTATAGCTGAGATTGAAAGAGAAGAGCGGAGGTTGAGAAGAGAAGCCTGGGAGGGGCAAAGGTTGTTTGACGAAGAAGGCGATCCCTTCTTTGGTGACGAGATGGCACAAGGAGAAGTGTCGAGGACTTTGAAACAGCTGGCAGCGCCAGATCTGAATTTGCAACCCTTGTGCATCAACTACCCCGTGGTAGTAGGTAATTTTGAATTAAAATCTGGTTTAATTCACCAATTGTCTTCTTTCCATGGCAATGCAGGCGAGGATGCGAATAAGCACCTGATGGAATTCCACTGCGTTTGTTCGGGGATGAAGCCCCCAGGTGTAACGGAGGAGCAGTTGAATCTAAGGGCATTCCCCTTCACACTGAAAGACAAAGCCAAGGATTGGCTTTACTATTTGCCCTCCGGTTCGATCACGACGTGGCAAGAGATGAAGAGGGTGTTTTTGGAGAAGTATTTTTCTGCCTCTCTTGCCACAACGCTGAGGAAGAGGATATACGGGATTACCCAAGACGTGGGTGAATCCCTACATGAGTATTGGGAACGCTTCGGGCGCGTGTGCGCAAGCTTTCCGCATCATCAGATAGCCGACCAGCTTCTAATTCAATATTTCTATGAGGGTATGACTCCTCATGATCGGCAGATGATCGACGCAACGAGTGGTGGGGCGCTGATTGACAAGACCCCAGTTGAGGCCAAGAAGTTAATTGCAAATATGGCAGCCAACTCGCAGCAGTTCGGTATTCGTGGAGCGGGCCAAGTTCACAACGTGGCCCAGAGTAATGAGATGTCTGAAATGAAGGCCTAGGTGGCCGAGATTGGGAATTTACTGAAGAAATTTGTCGGAGGAAACCGCGAGGCGGAAGAGGTCAACACAATCGGGGGATATGCTTCCAACCCTAGGAAGTACGATCCCTATTCAAACACGTACAACCCCAGTTGGCGGGACCACCCCAATTTGAGTTATGGGAACAGAGAGGGACAACAATGCTATCAAGGCCAGTCATATGATAGGACTAACAATTCCTCCCAAGCTCAAGCCTCGAGTTCCTCCAGTTCTATGGAAGAGATGGTCCGAACCACCGTGACCTTGTCAAGCCAGTTTCAAAAGGAAGCTCGAGAAGAGCTTAACTCGCACAAAGCAGAGCTGCAAGACTTGAACAAGCAGCTGACGCAAATGGCGGTGTCGATCAGCAAAATAGAGAGCAAGAGTTCTGGGAAGCTTCCTTCCCAAACCACTATGAACTCATGTGAAAACGTGAGCTCGATTCAGCTGAGGAATAGGAAATCAGTTCCCTCTAGAGCTGCGAAGGAAGCGAAGGACAGTTTGAATGAGTCCTACCCGGTTGTTCCTGATGACTTGAATGAGGAGAAAGAAGAAAAGTATGTGCAAGAGAATGTTCCCGCAGCACCTTTCCCTAGTAGGCTTGCGAAGCCTGCTCTGGTGAATGAAGACGAGGAGGTCCTGAGAACCTTCCAGAAGGTGATGGTGAACATACCACTTCTTGAGGCAGTGAGCCAAGTTCCCAAATATGCCAAATTCCTCAAGAGTTGGTGCACAAAGAAGCGGAAGTCCAGAGGGACTGAAAAGAAAAAGAAGAATGTTTCTGCGATCCTCCCATGTACGTTGCCCGCCAAGTGCAACGACCCAGGTACGTTTACTATCTCGTGCATGATAGGTAGTAAAATTGTTAAAAATGCCATGTTTGACCTTGGAGCATCTGTTAATGTCATGTCTTATGCTTTATTTCTAGATTTGAATCTTAATGAGTTGCATGAGACTGATGTGGTTATTCAGCTAGCTAATGGGTCTTGCATATGTCCTAGAGGGAAGGTCGAGGATGTTTTGATTAGAGTAGGAGATATGACGTTTCCTGCAGATTTTCTTGTGCTTGATATGAATAGGAGTTCTCTGAATGCTTCGTCCTCTATATTGTTCGGACGACCATTTCTTAAGACCGCGAGGGTCAAAATTGATGTGTTTAGGGGCCTTATTTCATTAGAGTTTGATGAAGCTGTGCGTGAGTTTTCCTTATTTGATAAGAAGTCTGTGGAGAATGTTGCTTGTGTGGAGTCTGTCGAGACTAAGGGTTTGACCTCGCGCTTGAGGGATGACTCTTATGTCTCTGTGAAAAAATCTGATTTAGAATTGATTGAAATTGATGCTGTTTTTTGTACTAATCAAAGTGATATTCACGTGCTTGAGGCACGAAGAGAAAATGGAGTTTTGAACGGTGTTTGCAGGTTCAGTGTGGAAGAGGACATGACTGGAACGTCCCCCGCGCTATCGGACTATCGATGAGTTCGAAGGGAGAATTCAGTCGAGCAAACGACTTTAAAAATTCTGCGCTTCTCGGAGGCACCCGAGTGTTGAACTGTTTTTCCTGTCTTTAGTTTATTGCTGTTTTTTGTTCTTAGTTTAGTTTAATTTAGCTAATGTAGCTTGCTGTTTTTTTTTAGGTATTGAGGAGAGTTGAGGAAATTTTGGGCTCCGATGTGGAACGCGTCGGGTCCTTACCCTCGCCGACTTCACAAAGAATCAGGGAAGTGTTGTTTTTCTTTCCCTATAACTGTTGTGTATCTGATTAAGGAGCATTGAGGACAATGCTCGCTTCTGAAGTTGGGGGTGGATGTTGTGGATATGCATGTGTAGTTTGTTGAGCAGTGCTAATTTTGAATTTGAAGTGCTTGGGACTCTGTTTACTGCTTTCTAGTTACGATGACCTAGGAAGTGTCATTTTGGAAATCTGAGCATGTGCATAATCTAGTTTTTGCATGAAGTCGTTTTGCATTTATTAGGTTCATGTCAAAAATTTTAAAAAATTTTCTGTTGCTCCCTTGCATCTATCGAGCACTTAGCAACCTCATCCTAATCTCCGTAGGCTTAGTTGATTGCATGTTGCATTAATTCTTGTTGTCACCCCGAAAGGCACCCTTAGGTAGCTTGTTGAATGAGAGTTAGTGGTCAATTAATCAAGATAGCTTATGCTAAGCCTAAATAAAAAAAAATAGAAAAGCATGTTTGACTAGAAAATTCCCTCGAGGCGCTCCTCCTTCTTATTAGCGCTTAAAAAGTGAGCGTTAGTCCTTAAAAATGTGAAACTTTGGCCAAAGTTTGACATGTTAGGCAACTCAGGGTGGGAAAGATAAAGAAAATAAAAAGTTGGGTTCAAAGAGCCTTAACAAAGAGTACAAAGTACTCAAGAAAGAAAATGTATGAGAAATTTTTTAGGTCTCTTAGTTTATTACTCTCTCTCGTGTAAGTCAAGTCTAGACTGTTCTTAATCGCTCGAAGTAGGGGGAAAACGGGATGATATGTTGCATGTGGTTTTTCCGGGTTTACGTAGGATTAGGATAGGTTGGCTAGCACACACACACACACGTTAGGGAGCGATAGTTAATTTTTGATATGTTCGTAATAAAATGCATGCGTTGATTGCTTTCATGATTATGTTATGTTTAAATTTGCAAAATGCATCGAGGTTTGAATTAGTAGCATGTAAGCATGACCTTAGAGTCGGATTCTTTATTTGCCTTCCTTGAGGACTAGCAAGATTTAAGTTGGGGGTGTTTGATAACTCCATTTTGGAGCTATTATTCACTCCCTAATTCAAGCTATATGCCGTGTTTAATTGTTTAATATATCTCATTTATAGGAGAATTGCGGCGAAGAGCTCATGCGTCCATTGAACTCATTTCGTAGCTTAAAGCGGTGTTTTAGCGCCCTGGGAGTGCTTCGGGAAAAGGGCAAGCTCATCCAAGAAGAACCGAACCAAAATTGCCTAGGAGAGGCAATTTTTCCAGCCCAAACCCGAGAGAAAGCGTCGAGCAGACAGCGTCGAGACGCTTGCTCAACGCTGCCTGGCGTCGAGACCCTGCCGCAGCGTCGACACGCTCCGAGGGGCGCGCGCGCGCAAGAAATCGGGCCAGCGTCTCGACGCCATCGCGAGGCGCG
Source organism: Herpetospermum pedunculosum (assembly GCA_028017165.1). Lineage (NCBI taxonomy): Eukaryota > Viridiplantae > Streptophyta > Magnoliopsida > Cucurbitales > Cucurbitaceae > Herpetospermum > Herpetospermum pedunculosum. The sequence goes on along the minus strand of JAPQWQ010000075.1, from coordinate 2,243,009 downwards.
CGCAGATTAATTAGGTCCCAGCGTCTCGACGCTCCGACGGATTTAAAGGGCTGTAAGGACGATTTTTGCAGCCAACTTTTACTTCATCTTCTACCTCTCGGGTTTTTCTTAGTTTTTCTTCTTGCTCCGCCATTTGTGGGCATTTCTTGGAGCTTTTCATTGTATGTAAGTTAGGGATTATGGCCAAGGCATCCATGGGAGCGTTTGTGACGATTCTCCCCATGGTCGGCTAAGGTACGTGTGCGATTCGGGATAGTTTAGGGGTATTTTGTTAGACTCCGTCATTTTGATAATCCATGCTATAAATTCTAAACTGGCTTAGATTCTTGTATGCATTTATTGTTCTTACTTAATCTCATGCTTGTGTTAGATTTCGCCGACGGACAATCGAGTTTTCTAGCATGTGTTAGCGTTAAAGATTAGCGATGCCTTGCCTCTCACTTTTCGCCTAGTAACACAGAATAATGAAACAAATCGAAGTATTGATTTATGCATGATAAATGTTGGGTACTTCAGCGTTGGCGGGTAGCCAGTTAGCATTAGGATTGCATGGTCGAATGTTCGTCGCGGTTAGCTAGTGACTGTTTAGAGTAAATTTGGAGCTGATCACTCTAGGGATACTTTAAACAATGTTTAATTGGACTGTGGGTTTAATTGATTATATGAAGCCGGTTACAAAAGGGAGTCCCAGTAACCGATCGCGTGCATAACAAATTGATAGCCTAGATTTGAATTAAAGGATAAATGATGGAATGTCTAACAAAAATCATGAAACTCCCCGAATCAAGCACTTGTTAATCTCTTTCTCTTTAATTCTTTCCGTTAGCATTAAATTTTTTTCCATTGCATGATAAAACCCCCAAGTTACCAAAACTCAATCAATCAACCATTTGGAATCTCGAACTTTAATTTCAATCATATTAAGACCTTCTCTGTGAATCGACCCTGTTACCACTAGCTGCAAAGCTAAGGTTAATAGGTTTATTAATTTATTTTTGCGGCTCTCGACAACCCGAGATTTAGAGAGGATATTCAAAATCCGCCTCACCACTACCTCCTTCATGGAGGGGTTCAACCTACGTTGATGCTCTATTCTAGGTGTGTGTCCTTCCTCTAACAATATCTTGTGCATACAATAACGACTTATGCCCCTAATGTCAGCAATGGTCCACCCAATTACTTTTCTATGTTGCTTAAGCAACAAAATTAACGCATTTTCATGTTGTTCATTCAATTTGGACGAAATAATGACAGACAATGTGTCTGTCACTCCTAGATATGCATATTTAAGGTGTTGTGGCAGTGGTTTTAATTCTAACAAAGGTGGTTGTTCAATTGATGGCATCATGGGAGTTGTGGTTCTTTCAGATAGATCATTAGTCATGCATACATGCTGAGGGTTATTCACAGATACATCCATAATTTCAGCAATATTTAAACCATTCAAATAAATTTGTGCATAATCAGTAGCATGCTTGACTAATAATTCATGCTCAAGTTCGTCTTCAATTAGTGAATCCAATATATCCACAGTAGCACAGTTTTCAAGGTCAGAAGGGTACCTCAAGGCTTTAAAAACACTAAACTTAACCTCTTCATCGTTGACTCGCATGGTAAGTTCACCTTTTTGGCACCTCTTTGTCTGCCTCGTAGTCCAAGATAATGAAATCTGCGAGAAAAATAAATTTGTCAACCTTGACAAGAATATCCTCAATTTTACCTTCAGGGTATGAGATGGATTTGTCTGCAAGTTGCAAGGTGATTGTTGTTGGACGTGCCTCTCCTATTCCAAGCTGTTGGAGTAATGACAAGGGCATGAGGTTTATACTGGCTCCCATATCACATAAAGCTCTGCCCACATGCTTGCCTCCCAATTCCACTGGCAAAGTGAAGGAACCAGGATCCTTCTCTTTCTTTGGCAGCTTGTTCTGGAGTATGGCACTGCACTCTTCAGAGAGATTGGCAGTTTCAAACTCCCTAATGACTTTCTTGTTAGTTATTATATCTTTTAAAAACTTCACATATGTTGGCATGGACTGCAATACTTCCACAAAAGGAATGTTAACATGAACTTGCTTCAAAATTTCCAAAAATTTATGGAAATGAGCTTTTTGTTCCTGTTTCTTTTTAAGCCGTCTAGGAAATGGAGGTGGTGGCATATAGGTAGGAAAATCAGGTTGCCTAATGACAGGAGAAGGTCTTGGAATTTCTTCTGGTTCCTCAATGATGGGCTCAAGCCTCACCCTTGTTGTTCTAGGTTGCACTTGGTCAATGTTAGGCAGAGGGTCTGATAACTCCATTTTGGAGCTATTAAATACTTCCTAATTGTAGCTAAAGTCCGCTTTTAATTGGTTAATCTTTCTCGTTTGTAGGACAAATGCGGCAAAGAGCTCGTGCGTCCGTTCGACCCGTTCGAGAGCTAAAAGTGGAGTTTTAACGCCCCGAGAGTGCATCGGGAAAGGGCAAGTTCATCCGTGAAGAAACGGGCCAAAACCGCCCAAGAGAGGCAAATTTTCCAGCCCCTAACCCGAGAGCTAGCGTCGAGCTAGAGCGTCGAGACGCTAGCTCGACGCTGCAAAAACCCGAGAGCTAGCGTCGAGTGATAGCGTCGAGACGCTAGCTCGACGCTGCTGAAGCGTCTAGACTCTGCTTGGCATCGAGACGCTCCGGAGGAGGCGCGCGCAAGGAATCATGGGGGCAGCGTTTCGACGCCATCTCGAGGCGCGCGCGGATTAATTAGGGCGCAACGTCGAGACGCTGGCCTAGCGTCTCGACGCTACGACGATTACAGCTTCTGTAAAAGACGATTTCTGCGCAAAATTTCATTATCTTCTTCATTTCTTGAGCGTTTCTTCTTCTTTTTCCTCTCGTTTTTCTCTTAGATTTCCTTTAGCTCAGCCATTGTTGGCATGTTTAAGAGCTTTCTTCTTGTAATTTGTTGATCACGCCTTCCATGGCCTTCGTTGGAGCGGACTTGACAACCCGTTCCATGGACGGCTAAGGTAAGGGTGAACGGTTTGGGAATTGTTTAAGGGATTTTTGTTAGACATTTTGGTTTTGATAATCTATACTTTGATTACATATTGGTGGCTGTTTATGAGCATTTATCTCTCTTGCTTAATCCTTATGCATGTGTTATAATTTTACGATTGACACTCGAACCTTCTAACATGTTGTGAATGTTAAAGAATAGCGATGTCGTGCCTCTCACTATTCGGCTAAGTAACACAGATTGATAAAACTAAATCGGAGTATCGAGTCGTGTATGATAGTTGTTGATTGCATACGGTGTTTGCGGGCAATCAGCTAACAATTAGATTACATGCTTGAATGTTCGTCGCGGTTAGCTAGTGACTGTCTAGAATAAATTTAGGGTTGATCACCTTAATGCAATTTTGGATAACGTTTAATCGGAACTGTGTGGTCTGATTAATTTCTATGGAGCCGGCTACTGTTGCGTGCTCAATGTGTTGAAATAATTTAGGCAATAAAAGAGATAGAGCACTCAGAACATGCAAGCATACATGATCTTATAGCAAGTAGTAAGTATATTTCATTCGTTTTCCCACAGAGACTTATTTTTAGCTATTCGCGAAGTGTTTTGTTAAGAAAGAAGAGGTGGATTTGATGGGGTAAAATTGGTTTTTAATTATCTAATTTTTGCTGAATGTGTAAAGGAATGCAACATAAACAAATGCAAGTTGAAATTAGACTCAAAGGACAAGAGATGGAATTAATAAACGAAGAAGAAAACAGCTAAACAGAATGGTAACTTAGCAGAATTGCGGATACCGCAATGTTATCGCAATTGTAAAAACAGTAAAAGTGTGTGAAATGGAGAATTAAGGGCTACTAATGACTATCCTATAGGCATTTTTATACGATTCTCAAGCACTGGATCTACTCTCTATGCATCAAACTATCTTAATCTCATGTATCGTCCGATTCCATGCATTAGATTCTTTAGTTTACTCAACTCAAAGTAAGGTCTTAAGCATCTTGTTAAGGCAGAAAAATATGGTTTGTACTAGGGAAACGCCTATTCCTAGGCCGTTTCCTGGTTACCTTGAAAGGCTAGCATGATTATACGACTCTGAACTCTTACTCCTTCCAGAGGTTAGGAGTTCTTTGGACAAAATGGATGGCCAATCGAAATTGCCCGTGGGATGAAGCTTACATACAACCAATGCTTCGAGAGCTATCCTACATGCTTGATTCACGTTTTTTAGCCTATAGTTCTGTCATTAGCATGCCCCTAAGTGACTTAGCTACTCATGGATATGGAGTAAGTAGAAATACGAGATGAAACCGACATGCTTAGAAGGAATTTAGAGACAAAACAGTAAAGGAAAGCAGTAGAATGCAGAGGCAAGCAACTGTGAAATGAAGAATGGAGATTCGATTACTTGATTGTTTGATTGGACAAAAGAAAGCTTAAAAGTAAATAACAGCAAGGCAGAAAGCAACGAAATGGAGTGTTCTAGCTATTAGAAAGAGAACAACACAAAGCAGAAATGTAAACTAGAAAAGGAAAGACAGAAAGCAGTAAATGTTGCTTGGGAGCCTCGTCGCAACCGCCTCGGCTGAAGGGCATGAAAGAATAGCTTTGCTTGGATGAATCCAATCGGGAGAGAAGGTGGATCTTCTCTCCTTCCTATCAGATTGTCGATTCCAACAGCTGAGACTCTCACTCCAACAGACGGCAAAGGAAAAATAGGAGAAAAGATGGACTGCGAGAAGACTTCTACGCTTTCGGATGATGCTTGAACCTCCGACTTTGACCCCCTTTTATAGTAGTTTGCAGGTGCGTTTGGGCCAAGGAGAACCATCAATCTTCAACGTCATATATCAGAATGGATGGAGGAGAAAGAACGAATCCCTGAAATCACGGAAATTAACAGAAAAAGATCAGTCAACTTACGGTTTTCACTTGAATAATTGCGGCTTCAGCAATGTTTCCACAATGCTGTCGCAATGCAGTTTTTTTCATTCTTTTCCTTCGGTTTTCAACCCTTTTCTTTCCTATTGTGCATAAGTCCTAATTTAGCTACCTTCTTCTCATTCTCATATTTAAGCATATGTTTAAGCTAAATGCTATCAAAAACACCTAAAAGTGTTCATCTTCTTAAGCTAAATGGGTCCTAAATAAGTCACTTTCAGAGACTTAACACACCCCCAAACTTAAGGTTTTGCTTGTCCTCAAGCACACTAAGGACTTACCTAGGCTGCTGTTTCATCTTCTTTAACCACCTACTGACTTCCTTATACCCCTATCTATAGCAATGTTGTCTTGTGACACACTTCTACGCTTAAAACTACCCTCTTATCTAGCTTCTTCTGACTTTGCCCGCCTAACACTCCTTCTGCTTTCATTAACTTCCTACAACTGATCTATTTACTTTTGTCATATCATGCCACTATCCCTAAGGTTTCAAATTCTGCCTAGCTTTACCTCAGACTCAGTACATGCTTCTAGCTTTATTTTTAATGTGTCTAGGATTCCTTAGAGTCATGCCAGTCTTAGTATTAACGGTGACAGTAGTACTTTTAGAGAACAACCTAAACCCTGGCATCACTACATTGGATAAACACTCATCTCCCTAAACAACCCTACAAGTTACAACTTTGTGCTTAGCTAATTGAGGATCAGAGTTCTTTTTAAATAGGACATCTAAGCCACAAAGTTATAACTCCTAGGTATACATTCTTCTTCCCTATGCTTTTCCCTTTTTCTTACTTAGGTGGAGCCTTTCCTTTGGTTGCCTTTTGATGCAATGCCACTTGTGGGTTACACACTTGGCACTGATTACTTAGCAACCTAAGAAAGACCCCCTCTTTATTCTATTTTTCATTTTTTTTTTAGTTCATCATTTTTTTGTAAAGGAGAAGAAGAATGCTTATGTTTCTAAGGGAGAGAGGAATGTTCCTAGGCCTAGGGTGGCCTCCCCCAAACTTCAACTACTCATTGTCCCCAATGAGTGTCTGAGGTGGCACACCCCCAAACTTGTCCTAGAAGCATCTAGTCTAAGGTAAAACAAAGAGAATCTAAAAGACCTAGGCATAGACAGAACATTCTAAAAGAAAATATCATAGCAGCAGGAATTTGAAAAAAACAGACAGATAAGGTCTTAAAGCTGTGCATGCTGAGCTTTTTAGAGGTTAATTTAAACTATCAAAGGATGTCCTATGACACTCATCCAGCATGCTCTTAGATAAGCTATATAAGGTAGTCGTTATAGCAGCAAAAGATGGAATTTAAACAGATCACAGCCTAGCTAAACAGATAGTCCAAAACATGCTTTCAGTAATAAAAATTGCGGGGACCGCAATTATTTCGCAATTAAGTCAGGGCAGATATAACAGTGATTAAGGCCCCTAAGCATGCTCTTTCCAGTCATTCAAGCTCTCCTAAAAATAAAACAAAACTACCCTACCTAGTCACCTATCATCAAGCTATACTAAGCAAAATTAAAAACATAAAACTAAGCATCTAAAACAGATCAAAAGTGCACTAAAAACAGCATAATTCACATAGGCTATCAGAAAGCAGAAAATTGTTTTTTTTTTTTTCTAAGGGAACAGCAATACTCCCTTCAGTGCAATTCAAACCAGCACTCAAACGTCTTCATCCTCATCAGGTTGTCGTGGTCGTGGAGGCACCCATGGAGTCAAGAGATTTGTGGGGAAGTCAGGGAAGATGCATCCAAGTTGGTCTGCAACTTCCTTGTCCCGAGCCTGCGCATAAGTGGCCCATTGAGCCATCCTCCTTTGCATATCCATCAGGCATGCCATGGATAGGGACTGATCAGCAGCCATCCTATCCAGTTCAAACTCCATATTCCCCTTCCTCTTCAGCCTCAGGCTAGCAGGCAGCTCCAAGTGGCCTGTGTAAGCCATCTGCTGCTCCAGTCGCTCAGTGGGGACTCCTGCAAGCAAACATAGTTTGGTTATGGTGTTAGGGAAAAACAGTGGTCCCTTACCTTTCTTGGCGCACTCAGCAATGGCAGCTGACATAATTTCCCCCGCATTGACCGTGAGACCTCGCATAATGGCGTAGACCAGCAGCGATCTGCTCTGGTTGATGGTCGTCTCATGGGTCACAGGGGCCAGCTTCCTCCGTACAAAGGCAAACCATACAGCTGCCTTTGCTGTCAGGTTGGCACTCATGAGAGTGTGCCTCCCATTGCGTGATACAGTCCACGCTGCTTAAGGTTGGCCAATGGTTCGAATGGCCTCCTCCAGCACTGCCTCAGTAGGCTCATCAACGATCCGTGCATAATCAGTGTGTCTTTGGCCCTTGAGGCCATAAGCTTCGTTGATAGCTTTTGCTGAGTAGTCCACCTCTACTCCCCTCACCACAGAGAGCCCCTCTTCAGAGTTGCGCAGGTTGGCGTAGAAGTCGTATACCATAGCTGTGTAAGCCGAATTTGGTGGCCTACACAACTCCTCCCAGCTGTGATTGATAATCCCTGCGCGCAAGAACTGCGGCAGGTCAGCAGGTCTGTCGAGGAAGCCCTTCTCATGTAGCAACTCCCTCTTCCTCAGCTCAACGCCTCTGGACTCAGCATCAGAGGAAACATACCTCACTGACTGAGGCTCATCTTCAGGGTAGAGCTTGGCCTTCCCTTTATCTGCTGGCTTGGCTGACTCGGCAGCCTCAACCTTGAGTCGTTTAAGCGAAGGCTCAGTGCTTTCTTTGTCTGCTGAAGGCGCCCTTTTGGCCTTCTTCTTTTTCAGCTTCTTGGATCGCTTGGCCTTGACAATCTTGGCTTTCTTCTTCTTCTTGAGCTTTGCCTTGATGTTGATCTGCTGGAGGCATGCCCCCAGCGTCTCTTCCATTGAATCATCCTGCTGCGCAGGGCTCTCGGCACTTGCTTCCCTCATAGGTGAGAAAACCTCCTCGTCCTCACCTTCCCCACTGCCCTGCGTTGATTCTTGATAATCCCCATATGGGAATTCAGGGTCAGGCCGTGGGGAAGTGTGTGACGGCGTGGTGGTTTGCTCTGCTGTAGGTGTCTGCGCAGAACTCAGTGGCGAAGATGGCAGTTCAGGACTCTGCGCTGGCGGTGATGACGGCAACTCTGGGCTCTGCACTGGTTCAGATGGTGAAGGGCTGTGCGCAGGCGATGCAGATGGCGACGAACCCTTCTTGGTCGACTCGTGGGACGCACGATCCGTTTCCTGACTCTCCACAGAGGGAGTCTTGGCTTTGCTTGGTTCGGCGGCCGTCTCGACACTCCACCGGCGCTTCTTGGGTGTGCCTGCTGGTTCAGAGGGTCCAGCAGGGATTTCTGTGACAACCCTCCACTTCTTCCTACGGATCGGAAGCTTGGGGAGACGTTCGGTGCGTGCAGCGTCAGCCGTAGCCAAGGCAAGTAGTGCGTCTCTCGCAGCTGTCTCAGCAGCGTCATCAGCCCTCTTCTTGGCTGCAGATCTTTCAGCCCGTGTGAACACCATTGTTGAGTCTTGGAGGTTTGGAGAGAAGGATCAAAGATGAAGAGAATCGCAGCTTTCTTGGAATTCAGAGAGTGAGAGAATCGTATCGATCGAGCGCCTTCTAACGGATATAAAGGAAACGGCTAAATCCCAACGGCTATATTTTGCGGATCCTGCAATTCCAGCGCAATTTTAGGGATTTTTTTTTTCATCTAAATGGCAAACTTTGCTCGTCCGTATCTTTTATTTGGCTCGATCGTTTCTTGATTTTTAAAGCTGGAATTACTCTCCTTGATTCCCTCTTTCGATTCCCTACAAAAAGAAATAAAAGCAACATCAAATTCGTAATTAAAATCATACAACAAAACACACAAATGATAACCGGAAAATCGCAAAAAATAAACTAAGGCATGAGCCTTATGTTGACGAGCACAGCAATCACTCGTCCTCTCTCGTTCTTTTTTTCATGCTTCAGTCAAGAGGAAGGCCGAGAGAGTCTTCACATCTCCTTCCTCATAGTAGTGCTTCAACCTTGCACCATTAACCATAAATGGTTGGCCTTGCTGCAAGTTCTTTATCTCTATGGCACCATGAACAAACACATTAGTAATCAAAAATGGACCTGACCATCTAGACTTAAGTTTCCCTGGAAATAATTTCAACCGTGAGTTAAACAACAAGACAAGTTGACCCTTCTTAAAATCCTTAACTCTAAGTCTACTATCGTGCCAAATCTTGGTCTTTTCCTTATACATTTTAGCATTTTCATAGGCCATATGTCTAAGCTCATCAAGCTCATGTAATTGCAAAGACCGCAAAGTTCCTGCATCCTTTACACAAAAATTCAATTCCTTCATGGCCCAAAATGCTTTGTTTTCTAACTCAAGTGGTAAGTGACAAGTCTTGCCATAAACCAGCCTATAAGGAGACATACCTAGGGGTGTCTTATATGCTGTCCTATAAGCCCAAAGTGCATCCTCAAGCTTGAAGGACCAGTCTTTCCTATTAGGTTTGACCACTTTTTCTAGGATGTTCTTAATTTCCCTATTTGAAATTTCAGCCTGTCCATTCGAGTGTGGGTGATAGGGAGTGGCTACTCTATGTCTAATGTTATATTTAGCCAACACTCTCTCCATAGCCTTGTTAATGAAATGTGACCCCTCATCACTAATGATGGCACGAGGTGTCCCAAACCTAGTAAAAATGTGCCTATGCAAGAAGTTGGTGACTGTTTTAGCATCATTATTAGGACATGCTTTGGCTTCTACCCACTTGGACACATAGTCTACTGCCACTAATATGTAAAGGTTACCTGATGATGGAGGGAATGGCCCCATGAAGTCAATGCCCCACACATCAAAGAGCTCCAACTCTAAGATGTAGGTGAGGGGCATCTCATCCTTTCGACTGAGGTTACCTGTTCTTTGGCATTCATCACAGCTGTGGGCATAGTTGTGGGCATCCTTGAAGATTGTTGGCCAATAGTAGCCACTCTGAAATACCTTTGCAGCTGTTCTTTGGCCACCAAAGTGTCCACCATAAGGAGCTGCGTGACAGTGCTGCAGCACAGACTTCGCTTCAGCAGCTGAAACACACTTCCTCAGCAAGCCATCAGCACAGGTTCTGTAAAGTGTGGGGTCATCCCAGATGAATTTCCTTGCTTCATGAAGGAACCTCTTCTTCTCTTGTCCTCCCTTGAAAACTGGTAATACCTGTGATGCACGGAAGTTAGCAATGTCAGCAAACCAAGGTTCCTCATCGTTATCACGATGAGTCAAAACAAAGACATGTTCATCAATAAAAGCATCAGAAATTGCGGTGTCCGCAATTTTTTTCGCAATTGTGCTGCAATCGAGAAAGGTGATCTGCAACCACATTTTCACAACCTTTCTTGTCTCGAATATCCAGATCAAATTCTTGCAGCAATAATACCCACCTAATCAACCTAGGCTTGGCATCAGCCTTCCTCATAAGATATTTCAAGGCAGAATGGTCAGTGTATACAATTGTCCTAGTGCCTACAATATAGTTCCTGAATTTCTCACAAGCAAACACTACAGCAAGCATCTCTTTCTCAGTAGTTGTATAATTACATTGAGCCTCATTCAAGGTCTTACTAGCATAATAGACAGGGTGTGTTAGCTTGTCAATCTTCTGGCCTAACATGACCCCTACAGCATAGTCACTAGCATCACATAACATCTCAAATGGGAGATCCCAATCTGGCCCTATAATAACAGGTGCTGTGACTAGTGCTTTCTTAAGGGTGGTCCAAGCTACTACACATTCCTTAGAGAAGATGAATGGCCTATTTAGTTCTAGCAGCTCACACAGAGGCTTGGCTATCTTAGAAAAGTCCTTAATGAACCTTCTGTAGAAACCAGCATGCCCTAAGAAACTTCTAATGGCCTTGACATTCTGAGGCTCTACCAACTTCTCTATGATCTCTATTTTGGCCCTATCGACCTCTACACCTGCCCTTGACACTCTATGACCTAAGACAATCCCTTCATCCACCATGAAATGGCACTTTTCCCAATTGAGGACTAGGTTGGTCTCCTCACACCTAGCCAGGACTTGTCCTAGGTTTTCTAGACAGTTTGTAAATGAGTCCCCAAAGACTGAGAAGTCATCCATGAATATTTCTATCATGGACTCATCCAACTCAGAGAAGATTGCCATCATGCACCTTTGGAAAGTTGCCGGTGCATTGCATAAGCCAAAAGGCATTCTGCGAAAGGCAAAAGTTCCAAAAGGGCAAGTGAAGGTAGTCTTCTCTTGGTCTTTGGGGTCTATAGTAATCTGGTTATAGCCAGAATAACCATCTAAGAAACAATAGTAGGCTCTACCAGCTATTCTGTCTAACATCTGGTCAATGAACGGTAGAGGGAAGTGGTCTTTTTTAGTTTCTTTATTTAATTTCCTGTAATCCATGCACACTCTCCACCCTGTGACAATCCTAGTTGGAATCAGTTCGTTGTTCTCATTGACTACCACAGTCATCCCACCCTTTTTAGGTACACATTGGATAGGACTCACCCACTGGCTACTAGCTATGGGAAAGATCACACCAGCATCTAACCATTTTATTATTTCTTTCTTAACTACCTCTTTCATAGAGGGATTCAGCCTACGTTGATGATCTACTCTAGGTGTGTGCTCTTCCTCTAGTATAATCTTATGCATGCAATAAGAAGGGCTAATGCCTCTAATATCAGCAATAGTCCATGCAATAGCCTTCCTATGTTGCTTAAGCAGTAATATCAGTTCAACCTCATGCTTTTCACTTAGTTTAGAAGAAATGATAACAGGCAGAGTTTCATTACTCCCTAAATATGCATACTTGAGGTGAGTGGGTAGTGGTTTCAGTTCTAAAACAGGTGGATGCTCAATGGATGGCTTTAAAGGATTCACAGATCTATCAGTTAGGTCTATATTCATACATACATGTTGTGGTTTATCTACAGGCATATCCATTATGTCAGATACATTCAAGTCAGCTACATCTAACTGTACATAATCATTAGCATGCTTGGTTAATAATACATGCTCCAATTGTTCTTCCATTAAAGAATCAACAACGTCCATACTAGCACAGGATTCAAGGTCAGAGGGGTACCTCAAAGCTTTATACACACTAAATTTCACCTCTTCATCATGAACCCTCATAGTGAGCTCACCTTTTTGGACGTCTATCAGTGCCCTACCTGTGGCTAGAAATGGTCTGCCTAGCAGGATGGGGACCTCCTTGTCTGCTTCATAATCCAGGATAATGAAATCTGCAAGGAAAATAAATTTGTCAACCTTTACTAAAATATCCTCAATTTTACCTTCTGGATATGCAATGGATCTGTCTGCTAATTGTAAGGTGACAGTGGTTGGACGTGCTTCTCCTATTCCCAACTGGCGGAATAGTGATAGGGGCATGAGGTTTATGCTGGCGCCCAGGTCACAAAGCGCTCTGCCCACGTGCTTGCCTCCAAGTTCTACAGGTAAGGTGAAGGAACCAGGATCCTTCTCCTTCTTAGGCAGCTTGTTTTGGAGTATGGCACTGCACTCTTCAGTGAGGTTTACTGTTTCAAACTCACCAATTATTTTTTTGTTAGTAATAATGTCCTTCAAAAACTTCACATAGGAAGGCATAGACTGTAAAACTTCTACAAAAGGAATGTTGACATGCACTTGCTTAAGAATTTCTAAGAATTTATTAAAATGAACTTCCTGTTCCTGCTTCTTCTTAAGCCTTCGAGGGTATGGAGGTGGTGGCACATATGCAGGCACGTCAGGGCGCCTTAGGATAGGTGGAGGCCTTGGAATTTCTTCTATCTCCTCAATAATTGGCTCTAGCCTAGCTCCTGATGTGCTAGTTGGTGGTGGACCTTGGGTTGGCAGAGACTCCAGTGGAGCACTAGACTCAGTGTTCTCTACTCTCTTTGGTGTGTCCTTTGTGTTGCTCACCAAGGGTCTGCCACTTCTAAGTTCAATTGCTTGAACTTGTTCTTTACCATCTCTCCTTGGCACCTCGGTGTCAGCAGGGAGTCTACCTTGGGGCCTACTCTTGAGTTCATTGGCCAATTGGCCTATTTGGTTCTCTAGGCTCCTAAGAGTAGCTTGCTGGCTTTGAAGAGTAGCATCATTCTTAGCTATGTATTCCTTGAGTAAGTTTTCTACAGAAGATCCTACAGGTTGGTTGTAAGGTTTTTGATACATTGATTGGTTATGTTGGGGAGTGAAACCAGGTGTTCCACTCGGTCTAGGCTGGTTAGGATTTTGGTTAGCATTTTGTTGGCCACCCCATGACAGGTTTGGGTGGTTCCTCCAACCAGGGTTGTAAGTATTGGAATAGGGGTTGTTCCTAGGCTGCTGCTGGCTTCCAATGTAGCAGACTGAGGCTGGATTCCCAGGGCAGTATTCATACAGGTGCCCTTCCCCACAGAATCCACATACAAGTGTCTCACCTTGACTTGTTTGGGTGCCCATTGACATGGCGGTAGCGGTGTTGGCACTTGTTTGGAGATTGGCTTGAGCCATTTGCTTAACTAAGTTGGTCAGGGCATTTATTTGGGTGCTCATTGCACTTAGAGCATCCTTGTCCTGAGCCCTAGTTGGCTCAACTGGATCATCTGACCACCTACAGTGAGATGCTGAGATCTTCTCCAAGATCTCATAGGCCTCGTTGTAACTTTTGGACAACATGGAACCACCAGCAGATGAATTTAAGACTTGCCTAGTGCTGGGGTTGCATCCTTTGAAAAAGACCTCAATTTGAATACACCATGGGATGCCATGATGTGGACATTTGAGAAGAAGGTCTTTGAACCTTGTCCAAGCTTCGTGAAGAGATTCATTATCAGCTTGTTTGAACTTAACTATATCATCACGAAAGGTAGAATTCCTATCTGGTGGGAAGTATTTGACTAGGAATTTCTCTGCTAAGTCTGTCCAATTAAGGACAGATCCAGAGGGTAATGAGTTCAACCATGTTTTGGCTTTGTCCCTCAAAGAGTAAGGGAACAAGTATAGCCTCAAAGCTTCTTGGGACACTCCAGGGATGATGAAGGTATCACTAACTCCTAAGAAGTTCCTAAGATGGTTGTGGGGGTCCTCATTTTCTATTCCAAAGAATTGTCCCACAGTGGACAACATTTGGAACATCACTGGCTTTAACTCGAATGAGTTGGCAGTGATTTCAGGACGGATTATGCTGGGGTTCAGCTCCCCAGGCATAGGTACTAAATATGAAAGAATGGCACTATTCTTGTCATTCGCTATTTCGATGGGGTTGCGAATGACAGGTACCGGATTTGGAACTATCTCGTCCATTTCTTCGATTTCAGGTAGGATTTGAGGTATAGGAGGTTGTTTAAAGAGTTGTTTCTTTGCTTTGTTTCTAGCTCTAAGTAGTCTCTCAGGCTCAGGATTGAACTCTAGATATCTACTTGAAGGCTCACTCATAAACTAACCCAATAATACCTGCAAAAGAAATGAAACAGATCAGCTTCAATAAGCAATAAACTTGGTTTTTCAAACTTAACAAACTTCGTTTTCACTTAAAATAAATCCCTGGCAGCGGCGCCAAAAACTTGTTGCGTGCTCAATGTGTTGAAATAATTTAGGCAATAAAAGAGATAGAGCACTCAGAACATGCAAGCATACATGATCTTATAGCAAGTAGTAAGTATATTTCATTCGTTTTCCCACAGAGACTTATTTTTAGCTATTCGCGAAGTGTTTTGTTAAGAAAGAAGGGGTGGATTTGATGGGGTAAAATTGGTTTTTAATTATCTAATTTTTGCTGAATGTGTAAAGGAATGCAACATAAACAAATGCAAGTTGAAATTAGACTCAAAGGACAAGAGATGGAATTAATAAACGAAGAAGAAAACAGCTAAACAGAATGGTAACTTAGCAGAATTGCGGATACCGCAATGTTATCGCAATTGTAAAAGCAGTAAAAGTGTGTGAAATGGAGAATTAAGGGCTACTAATGACTATCCTATAGGCATTTTTATACGATTCTCAAGCACTGGATCTACTCTCTATGCATCAAACTATCTTAATCTCATGTATCGTCCGATTCCATGCATTAGATTCTTTAGTTTACTCAACTCAAAGTAAGGTCTTAAGCATCTTGTTAAGGCAGAAAAATATGGTTTGTACTAGGGAAACGCCTATTCCTAGGCCGTTTCCTGGTTACCTTGAAAGGCTAGCATGATTATACGACTCTGAACTCTTACTCCTTCTAGAGGTTAGGAGTTCTTTGGACAAAATGGATGGCCAATCGAAATTGCCCGTGGGATGAAGCTTACATACAACCAATGCTTCGAGAGCTATCCTACATGCTTGATTCACGTTTTTTAGCCTATAGTTCTGTCATTAGCATTCCCCTAAGTGACTTAGCTACTCATGGATATGGAGTAAGTAGAAATACGAGATGAAACCGACATGCTTAGAAGGAATTTAGAGACAAAACAGTAAAGGAAAGCAGTAGAATGCAGAGGCAAGCAACTGTGAAATGAAGAATGGAGATTCGATTACTTGATTGTTTGATTGGACAAAAGAAAGCTTAAAAGTAAATAACAGCAAGGCAGAAAGCAACGAAATGGAGTGTTCTAGCTATTAGAAAGAGAACAACACAAAGCAGAAATGTAAACTAGAAAAGGAAAGACAAAAAGCAGTAAATGTTGCTTGGGAGCCTCGTCGCAACCGCCTCGGCTGAAGGGCATGAAAGAATAGCTTTCCTTGGATGAATCCAATCGGGAGAGAAGGTGGATCTTCTCTCCTTCCTATCAGATTGTCGATTCCAACAGCTGAGACTCTCACTCCAACAGACGGCAAAGGAAAAACAGGAGAAAAGATGGACTGCGAGAAGACTTCTACGCTTTCGGATGATGCTTGAACCTCCGACTTTGACCCCCTTTTATAGTAGTTTGCAGGTGCGTTTGGGCCAAGGAGAACCATCAATCTTCAACGTCATATATCAGAATGGATGGAGGAGAAAGAACGAATCCCTGAAATCACGGAAATTAACAGAAAAAGATCAGTCAACTTACGGTTTTCACTTGAATAATTGCGGCTTCAGCAATGTTTCCGCAATGCTGTCGCAATGCAGTTTTTTTCATTCTTTTCCTTCGGTTTTCAACCCTTTTCTTTCCTATTGTGCATAAGTCCTAATTTAGCTACCTTCTTCTCATTCTCATATTTAAGCATATGTTTAAGCTAAATGCTATCAAAAACACCTAAAAGTGTTCATCTTCTTAAGCTAAATGGGTCCTAAATAAGTCACTTTCAGAGACTTAACAGCTACCTTGGGGCTTCTCGGGTAGTCGTCCGTGTGTATTATAAACTGTATGCCATGAATTTTGTATTAAATGATGAACTGAAATTGTCTAGCAATTAATCCCGAGAATCCCAAACCGTGCATGCGTCTCTCTATTTTATTCTTCCGTAGCGTTTACTTGCTTTCTTGCATGCTAAAAAATCCCCCCGTTACAAAACCAATCAATTAGTTAATTCCAATTTTTCATAGTAATTTCAATCTTACCTTCTCCTTGGATCGACCCTGTTACCACTGGCTGCAAAGCCTTGGTTATAGGCTTATAAATCGTATTTTGGCAAGCCTCGACAGCTTGAGATTAGAGGTTATTCAAAACGCCTCCTACCAAAATTGGCGTCGTTGCCGGGGAGAAGGCAAATTTGATTAAAATTATGATTGGAGTTTGAATTTGATTGATTGATGGTTGGCTGGAAATTTTTCTGTTTGTATATTGTATGTTTGAATTCCTGTTTGTGTATGACCCGTTCCTCTGAGGTTAGTGGATTGCAGTTTATCCCAGAAATCGACAGAGAGGAGCGGCGGTTAAGGAGAGAAGCCCGAGAGGGGCAGAGACCGTTTGAAGGAGAAGAAGGCAATCCCTTCTTGGTTGAAGAAATGGCGCAAGGTGATGCGCCGCGGACGCTAAAACAGCTGGCAGTGCCAGATCTGAACCTGCAGCCCCTATGCATAAACTACCCCGTGGTAGCAGGTAACTTTGAGTTAAAGTCAGGTTTAATTCACCAGTTACCTTCTTTTCATGGCAACGCAGGGGAGAACGCGAATAAACATCTGATGGAATTTCACTGCGTCTGCGCGGGGATGAAGCCCGCTGGAGTCACGGAGGAGCAGCTGAACATGAGGGCATTCCCCTTCACGCTCAAGGACAAGGCCAAGGATTGGCTATATTATCTGCCCTCCAGATCGATCACCACGTGGCAGGACATGAAGAGGGTATTCCTGGAGAAGTACTTCCCTGCGTCCTTGGCCACTACTTTGAGGAAGAGAATTTACGGGATCACCCAGGACGTAGGTGAGTCCTTGCACGAGTACTGGGAGCGATTTGGGCGCCTGTGCGCGAGCTTCCAACCCCATCAGATTGCCGACCAACTGCTTATACAGTATTTCTATGAGGGGATGACGCCCCACGATCGGCAAATGATTGATGCAGCGAGCGGCGGGACCTTGATCGATAAGACCCCGGTTGAGGCCAAACAGCTGATGGCGAATATGGCGGCAAACTCGCAGCAGTTTGGTATTCGGGGGCAAGGACAAGTCCATGGTATGACCCAGAGTCACGAGATGACAGAGATGAGGGCCCAAGTGGCCGAGATCGGTAGTATGCTGAAGAAGATTGTTGGAGGAACCCGCGAGGCGGAGGAGGTGAATGCGATCGGGGAGTACGCTTCCAACCCGAGGAAGTACGACCCATATTCAAACACGTATAACCCCGGTTGGCGCGATCACCCCAACTTCAGCTATGGGAACAGGGAAGGACAAATTCGCTTCCAAGGCCAGTCTCACAATAGGCCTAACCCTTCCACCCAGGCTCAAGCCTCGAGCTCCTCCAGCTCACTATAAGAAATGATGAGAACCATTGTCACGAGCACCAACCAATTCCAAAAAGAAGCTCGAGAAGAGCTTAATTCTCACAAGGTCGAGCTGCAGAATTTAAACAAGCAGCTGACACAAATGGCGGTGTCAATTAGTAAAATTGAGAGCAAGAGCTTAGGGAAGCTTCCTTCCCAAACCACGGTCAACTCATGTGAGAACGTGAGTGCTATTCAGCTGAGGAGTGGAAAGTCACTTTCCACTAGAGCCGTGAAGGAAGTTAAGGACAGCCTGAACAAGTCCGCCCCGCCTGCTCCCGAGATTCAGAATGAGAAAAAAGAAAGAAAAGGTCAGTGTACCAGAGGAAGTTGCCAGAGCACCCTTCCCGAGTAGGCTTGCGAAGCCTACTTTGGAATCCGATGATGCGGAGGTCCTTCGTGCCTTCCAGAAGGTGATGGTCAATATTCCACTCCTAGAGGCAGTCAGCCAAGTGCCCAAGTACGCTAAATTTTTTAGGAGCTGGTGCACGAAGAAAAGGAAGTCCAGAGGGACTGAGAAGAGAAAAGAGAACGTTTCTGCGATCCTCCCAGGTACGTTGCCCGCCAAGTGCAACGATCCAGGTACCTTTACTATTCCTTGTATGATAGGTAGTAAGGTAGTTAGAAATGCCATGCTAGACTTAGGAGCTTCTGTGAACGTTATGTCTTATGCTTTGTTTCTTGATTTGAACTTAAATGAACTGCATGAGTGTAACGTGTCTGTCCAGTTAGCTAATGGGTCGAGCGTATGTCCTAGAGGGAAAGTGGAGGATGTTCTTGTTAGGGTAGGTGATATGACGTTCCCCGCTGATTTCCTTGTTCTAGATATGAATGAAAAGTCATTGCATGCTTCGTCCTCTATGTTGTTAGGACGCCCTTTTCTTAAGACCGCTAGGGTCAAAATCGATGTGTTTAAGGGCGTCGTTTCTTTGGAGTTTGATGATATTTTGCATGAGTTTTCATTATTTGAAAGGAAGTCTGCTGAGAACATTTCTGTGGTTGAGTATGACGAGAATGGGAGTCTACCCTCGCGCTTGAGGGATGGTTCCCATGCCTCGGTTAAAAAATCTGACTTGAATTTTATTGATAATACTGCTGTTTTTTGCACTAACGACTCTGATATTCACGTGCTCGAGGCACGAAGAGTGCAAAATGTTTTTAATGTTGATTGCAGGAAAAGTGTGGACGCGGACAAGTCTGGATCGTCCCCCGCACTTTCTGATTATGGGTGAAGCAGTGGAGAGAATTCAGTCGAGCAAACGACTTTAAAAATTCTGCGCTTCTCGGAGGCACCCGAGCGATGGACTGTTTTTAATGTTTTAGTTTAGTTGCTGTTTTTTATTGCTTCTTAGTGTAATTTAGTCTTACTTTGCTTGCTGTTTTTTTTTAGGAATCGAGGAAGAGAAGACAATTTTGGGCTTCGATGTATGTGCACGCCGCTTCCTCACCCTCGCCAACTTCACAAAGAGTCAGGGAAGTGTAGTTTCTTCTTCCCTTTTTACTTTGTATATCTGACTGTATGGCATTGAGGACAATTCCAAATTTTGAAGTTGGGGGTGGAGTTGGTCTGATGGATATGCATGTGTAGTTTGTTGAGAAGTGCTATATCGATATTGAAGTGTTTGGGACTCTGTTTACTGTTTTCTGATGATGATAGCCTAGGAAATGCATGTTGGAAATCTGAGCATGTACATAATCAAGTTTTTGCATGAGTTTTGCGTTTATTAGGTTCATGTCAAAAATTTTAAATTTTTTTCTGTTGCTCCCTTGCATCTTTCGCGCACTTAGCAACCCCATCCTAGATTCCGTAGGCTTTGTAAATCGCATGTAGCGCTAATTCTCGTTGTCACCCTTAGGTAGCTTGTTGCATGAGAGTTAGTAGTTGGTTAATTGAGATAGCGTATGCTAAGCCTAATAAAAAAAAATAGAAAAGCATGTTTGATAGAAAAATCCTCTCGAGGCGCTCCTCCTTCTTATTAGCGCGCTTAAGAAGTGAGCGTTAGTCCTTAAAAACGTGAAGCTTTGGCCAAAGTTTGACGTGTTAGGCAGCTCGAGTTGGAAAGGAAAAAGTGAATAAAATGTTGGTTCAAAGAACCTTAATAAAAGAGTACAAAGTACTTGTGAAAAGAAAAAGGAATGTGAAAAAATAATTAGGTCTCTTAATTTGCTTCTCTCTCTCGTGTAAGTCAAGCGTAGACTGTTCTTAAACGCTAGAAGTTGGGAGAAAACGGGATGTGCGTTGCATGTGGGTTTTCCGGGTTTACGTGAGTTTAGGAGTGGTTGGCTAGCACACACACACGTTAGGGGGCAAGAGTTAATTTTTGATATGTTCGTAGTAAATGCATGCACGAAATGCTTTCATGATTATGTTGTGTTTAAATTTTCAAAATGCATGGAGGTTTGAGTTAGTAGCATGTAGGCGCGTCCTTAGAGTCAATATCTTTGTAGCACTTGCTCGAGGACTAGCAATATTTAAGTTGGGGGTGTTTGATAACTCCATTTTGGAGCTATTAAATACTTCCTAATTGTAGCTAAAGTCCGCTTTTAATTGGTTAATCTTTCTCGTTTGTAGGAGAAATGCGAAAAAGAGCTCGTGCGTTCGTTGGACCCGTTCGAGAGCTAAAAGTGGAGTTTTAACGCCCCGGGAGTGCATCGGGAAAGGGAAAGTTGATCCATGAAGAAACGGGCCAAAACCGCCCAGGAGAGGCAAATTTTCCAGCCCCTAACCCGAGAGCTAGCGTCGAGACGCTAGCTCGACGCTGCAAAAACCCGAGAGCTAGCGTCGACTGATAGCGTCGAGACGCTAGCTCGACGCTGCCAAAGCGTCGAGACTCTGCTTGGCGTCAAGGAATCATCGGGGCAGCGTCGAGACGCTGCCCAGCGTCTCGACGCCATCGCTAGGCGCGCGCGGATTAATTAGGGCGCAGCGTCGAGACGCTGGCCTAACGTCTCGACGCTACGACGATTACAGCTTCTGTAAAAGACGATTTCTGCGCAAAATTTCATTATCTTCTTCATTTTTTGAGCGTTTCTTCTTCTTTTTCCTCTCGTTTTTCTCTTAGATTTCCTTTAGCTCAGCCATTGTTGGCATGTTTAAGAGCTTTCTTCTTGTAATTTGTTGATCACGCCTTCCATGGCCTTCGTTGGAGCGGACTTGACAACCCGTTCCATGGACGGCTAAGGTAAGGGTGAACGGTTTGGGAATTGTTTAAGGGATTTTTGTTAGACATTTTGGTTTTGATAATCTATACTTTGATTACATATTTGTGGCTGTTTATGAGCATTTATCTCTCTTGCTTAATCCTTATGCATGTGTTAGAATTTTACGATTGACATTCGAACCTTCTAGCATGTTGTGAATGTTAAAGAATAGCGATGCCGTGCCTCTCACTATTCGAATAAGTAACACAGATTGATAAAACTAAATCGGAGTATCGAGTCGTGTATGATAGTTGTTGATTGCATACGGCGTTTGCGGGCAATCAGCTAGCAATTAGATTACATGCTTGAATGTTCGTCGCGGTTAGCTAGTGACTGTCTAGAATAAATTTAGGGCTGATCACCTTAATGCAATTTTGGATAACGTTTAATCGGAACTGTGTGGTCTGATTAATTTCTATGGAGCCGGCTACCTTGGGGCTTCTCGGGTAGTCGTCCGTGTGTATTATAAACTGTATGCCATGAATTTTGTATTAAATGATGAACTGAAATTGTCTAGCAATTAATCCCGAGAATCCCAAACCGTGCACGCGTCTCTCTATTTTATTCTTCCGTAGTGTTTACTTGCTTTCTTGCATGCTGAAAAATCCCCCCGTTACAAAACCAATCAATTAGTTAATTCCAATTTTTAATAGTATTTCAATCTTACCTTCTCCTTGAATCGACCCTGTTACCACTGGCTGCAAAGCCTTGGTTATAGGCTTATAAATCGTATTTTGGCAAGCCTCGACAACTTGAGATTAGAGGTTATTCAAAACGCCTCCTACCATGGTCCAGTGGAGCACTAGACTCTTCGTTCTCTACTCCGTTTGGTACTTCTCTGCTATTAATCATCAATGGCCTTCCACTTCGTAGTTCAATAGCTTGAACTTGTTCCTTACCATCCCTTCTAGGATTTTCAGTATCAGCAGGCAGTCTGCCTTGGGGCCTATTTTTTAGCTCGTTTGCCAATTGCCCAATTTGATTCTCTAAACTTCTCAAAGTTGATTGCTGACTCTGCAAGGTTGCATCATTCTTGGCTATATATTCCTTCACCAAGCTTTCCACTGATGTCCCCATTGGTTGGTTGTTGGCATATTGTTTTTGGTATGGAGGTTGATTACTTTGCTGATGTTGAGTGAACCCAGGTGGTCCACATGGTCTTGTTTGGTTTTGCATTTGGCTTGTGCTTTGTTGTCCACTCCAAGAGAAATTAGGGTGGTTTCTCCAGCCAGGATTATATGTATTGGAATAAGGATTATTCCGAGGTTGTTGCGGACTTCCAACATAACACAGAGAGGCTGGATTCGCAAGGCAAAAGTCATACAAATGCCCTTCTCCACAGAATCCACACACGAGTGCCTCTAATTGATTAGCCACTGCTGTGCTTGTTGAAGCAGATGCCACTGTATTGGCATTTTGATTGATGTTCTTCTAAGGCATTTGCTTCATTAGATTTGTCAGAGAATTTATCTGGTTGCTCATTGCACTGAGTGCATCCATGTCATGAGCCTTCCTTCTGTTTGGCTCCACAAGATCATCTGACCATCGACAGTGTGAAGTTGAAATTGTTTCCAAATATTCATAAGCCTCGTTATAGCTCTTTGACAGCATAGATCCTCCAGCTGAGGAATTCAGGACTTGCCTCGTGCTGGGATTACATCCTTTGAAGAACACTTCAATCTGGATGCACCATGGGATGCCATGGTGTTGACATTTGAGTAACAGATCCTTGAATCTGGTCCAGGCTCCATGCAGAGATTCATTCTCAGCTTGTTTAAATTTGATGATGTCGTCACGAAAATTTGAGTTCCTATCTCGGGGAAAATACTTCACCAGAAACTTCTCAGCTAAGTCTGTCCAGTTGACAATTGATCCGGATGGAAAAGAATTCAACCATGTCTTGGCTTTGTCTCTCAATGAGTGTGGGAATAGATACAGACGCAAAGCCTCTTGAGACACTCCTGGAATGACAAAGGTGTCACTCACTCCCAGGAAGTTTCTTAAGTGGTTGTGGGGGTCTTCATTCTCAACACCGAAGAATTGGCCGACTGTTGACAGCATCTGAAACATTACAGGTTTCAGTTCGAATGAGTGAGCCGTGATTTCTAAACGTATGATGCTCGGATTGAGCTCCTCAGGCATAGGTACAAGGTAAGATAGTATAGCACTGTCCTTATCATTCACAATATCAATGGGATTGCGAGTGTTAAGTGCTCGGTTTGGTGCTTCTTCTGCTCTTTCCATCTCAGCTTGTTGTGGTTCAAATTGCACTAACTCTGCGTGGTCAGCAATGTGCTAAAATACAGGTTGATTTTGAGTTTGCTGATTCAAACGGCGTGCAACTTCCCTTCTAACTCTATTTCTGTTCCTTAGAGTTCTTTCAGGCTCGGGATCAAACTCGAGATTGTAGTTTGGAAACTCATTCATAAACCAGTGTCGTTAGTACCTGCAAAATGGACACAAAAGATTAGCTCCAATCATTTAAGTTCTTTCTAAAATAACACAAATTGTTTTGACTCAACAGAGACCCTGGCAGCGGCGCCAAAAACTTGTTGCGTGCTCATTGTGTATGTAAATTAGGTGCGAAGAGCACTCAGATCATGCAAGTATACATGGTCTGCAGCAAGTGATAAGTATGTTTTATATCGATTTCCCACAGAGACTAAGTTTAGTGAATACCGATTTTATGTCTGTTAAATTAGGTAAGGTAACCAGGAATGAATGGATTTGTTTTGAGACACGAAATTGTAAAGGACGCAAGGAAAATGCAAAGTTACAGTAATGCAAAAAAAGCTAAGGAAACTACAATATTGAAAAATAGTATTGCGGGACTCGCAATACTTTAATAAGCTAGCAATGGATTGGCAGACAATTAAAAGCTAAGATAAAGACAGGAAATGGTATTGCGGGGCTCGCAATACTTTCGCAATAGAGTAGCAACAGATTACAGCAAATAAAATCTAAGATAAAAGCAGCAAGGTTGGCTAAGAATCCTCTATAGGTAGAAACCATGATCACTCAGCAGCAAACAAACATCACATGCATCGTTTTAGCTAGATCTCATACATCTTCCGATTATATACTTTAGACTCTTAAGTTACTCATATCCAAGTAAGTTTTAAGAATCTATTTATATGTTCATGCTATAGAACGTGTTAGGAGAGTCCCTATTCCTAGACCACTCTCTGTCTACCATGAAACGCTAACATGAATGAACGACTCTGAGTTCTTACTCCTTCTAGAGGTTAGGAATTCTTTAGAACAAAATTGATGGCCGGTCGAAAATGTCCATGGGATGAAGTTCACAT
This sequence comes from Herpetospermum pedunculosum, assembly GCA_028017165.1. NCBI lineage: Eukaryota > Viridiplantae > Streptophyta > Magnoliopsida > Cucurbitales > Cucurbitaceae > Herpetospermum > Herpetospermum pedunculosum. The sequence continues at coordinate 2,218,662 of JAPQWQ010000075.1, read as the reverse complement.
TCATTCAATGCATTCTGCTCATTTACATGCTGACTTAACATAGTTGTGTCCTACAGACTCATCTTAACAAACCTTTCTAATTCTAGCTACACATGATCATAGAATAACTTAACAAAACTAATTGATTACTCATGAATAGAACTCAACAAAACTAATTGATTAATTATGAATAAGAGAAGAACTCAACAAAACTAATTGATTACTCATAAAAGAAAATCCAATAATAATTCAAATAGCAAAACACGATTCGTTCTGAAAGCAATAATTAAAGAGAAGCAGTAGATGAACCGAACATAGAAACTAAAGAGAAGCAGAATTCAATTCGAAGAGAGAAACTAAAAGAAAGCAGTAGATGAGTGAAGGTCCTCTTAGCCACGATCCGCCTCGGTCGAAGGAGAAGAATGGCGTGTCTTGGGAAGGAACTCAATCAGAAGAGAAGATGGATCTTCTCTTCTTCCTCTTGAATTACTGACACCAAGGGAGCCTCTGTTTCTTCGATCCAACAAACGGGAGAGCAAATTCTCGTCTGCGGTATTTGGCCTTTGCCGAGTTTCTTCACAGTCGAGTTGTTCTTTTCTTTCTTCATCTAACTCTCTTATATAGCCTTCAGAGGTTGCCATAGGCTGCAGATCTCCATCCAATTTGAGGTAACAACCTCACACATGGCAGCTATAGGAAGGCCGGCGGCTGGAAAAACGCAACAGCAAAGACCAGTATTGCGATTGCGTTGCGATCGCAATGCTCTATTTCCAGTTATGCTTCTTCTGATCCCATTGCGTTCCTCGCAAAACTTCAGCAATACATCTGCAAAGCATCAGTTAGACATTTTTTCACCAATTTACACACTTATGCACAACTTTTTCACATAAGCATTGAATTCATACCATTTTACAAAATTTCAGTATTAAACACATATTATGCTCACTACTAGCTAAACTGCTCAAAAGACTTAATGAATATTAAGCAAATATAGACCTAAATAACTCTCATTTGGAGAGGTAACACAAGCGCTGCCATTTCACGTGCTTCGGGTACAACTTTCGCGGATGCGTTGCTACCGCAAAAATCCTTAAAGATGCTAGCTTTGTTGCCGCTATGCGTCCGCAAAACCTTAAAGATGCCAGCTTTGCTGTCTAGCACCTTAAAAATGCGTTGCGACCGCAAAAATCCTTAACCCCCGAAGACTCCACTATAGTCTGAGGGTTCCACTCTCCTCACTATAGATATATTATGTCCTCTGATATAACCGTCACAGGCAAGTCGACCCTTCACAGGTTGTTCGTAATCACAGCTGGGTCATTTAAACCGTTTAACCACTGCATTACATCTTGTTCCTTAAATACAACTGACACCTCTAATGAACAATAGATCAATGGTCCAACCAACATATCAATTAACCCTCTCATCTCATGAGAGTGTGAGCTCTAATTGTTCAAGCCCCGGAGTCAACTATTTAGAGAACAACCTATCTACTAACCCTGAAGAGCGGGTTAGGAGTGAACTTCAATCTTGTTGTACTATGTTCTCATCTACGTTTTCGACTTTATCCCCAAGATGGTCGGCTTATTTAGTCGGCACTAATGGGCCACTCTCACCCGTGCAAGTCAAAGGATACTTTCGAATGTGTAGGAATTTATAGCGAGTGGTAAGCGATATTTTTGGAATGATTGCTAAATATCAAGCTGTCGAGGCTTGCCAAAATAAAATTTATAAGCCTATTAACAAAAGCTTTGCAGCTAGTGGTAACAGGGTCGATCCACGGAGAAGGACGTGATTGAAATTAAAGTTTGAAGTGGATATTAATTGACAAATTGGGTTTTGTAACAAGGGGGAGTTTTAGCATGCAAATAAAAAGAATTAAAAGCTAACGGAAGAATTAAAGAGAGAGAGATTGACGAGTGTACGGTTTGGGAATTTCCGGGAATTCTTTGCTAGACATTCTACCACTTATCATTTAATACAATCCTAAGGCTAACAGTTTGTCATACATGCGGTCGGTTACCCAGGGCACCCTAAAGTAACCGGCTCCATAGAAATTAATTAAATCAAACGATCTAATTAAACATTGACTCTAAACAGTCACTAGCATACCGCGACGGACATTCGACCACGTAATCAAATTGCTAACTGGCTACCCGCCAACGCTAAAGTACCCAACAACTATCATGCATGAATCAATACTCCGATTTATTTCATTGTTTTGTGTTACTAGGCGAATAGTGAGAGGCACGACATCGCTACTCTTTAACTCTAACATATGCTAGAAAACTCGATTGTCCGTCGGCGAAATCTAACACATGCATGGTATGAAGTAAGAACAATAAATGCATACAAATTAGAAACCAAATTGGAATTTAAAGCATGGATTATCAAAGCATAGAAGTCTAACAAGAAATCCCTTAAATTACCCCAAACCGTTCACAATACCTTAGCCGACCATGGGGCGGATCGTCACAAACGCTCCAACAGAGGCCATGGATGTCATCTCTAACCCTATTACAAGTAAAAGCTCCAAAACTAAGCCACAAATGGCGGAGCTAAGCTAAAAAGGGAAGAAAAAACCGAGAGGAAGAATAAGAAGCTCGAAGATGGCAAAAAGATGGCGGCAAAATCGTCTTACATCTCTTTAAATCCGTCGGAGCGTCGAGACGCTGGGACAGCGTCGCGACGCAGCGACCTAATTAATCCGCGCGCGCCTCGCGATGGCGTCGAGACGCTGGGCGAGCGTCTCGACGCTGGCCCGATGATTTCTTGCGCGCGCCTCCCTCGGAGCGTCTCGACGCCACGGCAGGGTCTCGACGCTCGGCAGCGTTGAGCAAGCGTCTCGACGCTTGCTCTCGGGTTTGGGCTGGAAAATTGCCTCTCCTAGGCATTTTTGGTCTGATTCTTCTTGGATCAACTTGCCCTTTTCCCGATGCACTCCCGGGGCGTTAAAACACCGCTCTTAGCTCCGAAACGAGTCCAATGGACGCATGAGCTCTTCACCGCAATTCTCCTACAAATGAGACATATTAACAAATTAAATGCGGACATTAGCTAGAATTAGGAAGTGAATAATAGCTCCAAAATGGAGTTATGAGCGAGCTCAGGATTGAGATCAAGTTACCTAGGCCAACAAATGAAAATGTCGGTCTCATCAGTAAACGGTGTTATAAAGAGAGAGCGACATATTTCGCGGTTCGTTCTTATGCAAACTCTTTGCACAGGACGCCCTCACTCGCACATCTCCATGTAAAATGATTCAGATCACATCGTTTTGTACAATACAATGTGAGCCACATCCGATAGTGTTACCGGGATAAGGTACCCAGCCTAATCCGTATACTATTGACCGTTTTGACTGACTACTTGATCTTGATCCACAATCATTTCATACATGAGGCTCAAGTACTCATATTCAGCCAAGGGTGCTGGTCATAGGTATAGGTTAACCTAAATACGTTTCACTTTATTCCAGTAAACTCTTTTACTGAATAAAACTAATAACTCTTTATTCTAAATAGAATATTCACAAACATAACAATTTACAAACCATTTGTTTTAGGACATAAAACCCAACAAACTCCCACTTGGACTTAAACGTCCGTGGTGTACATGATAGGTGGAGAAAACTAATATATCATATATCAGAAGTTTTCTCCCACTGTTCTCTCCAGCAACTCGGAGCCCTAGACTCTTCTAGGTGTCTCTCAAACACTTTAGTCATGAGACACTTAGTAAACAAATCAGCATGAACTACTACGAGGCTTTCCATGTGACCATCACATCTCCTCATAGCACTAACTGCGAGCTCAACTTATAAACCTATTGCTGCTTCCCAAGCTGCAATCAGACTTAGCTACCACCGAGGAATCAACAATACAACTCTTGTATTCTACTCCTCTAAGTAAAAGGACAAAACTTTAACCGAAATCCAATCCAATTGGACTAATTTCTTCTAACAGCTCCCACTGCATAAGACATATCGGGGCATGTAATTCAAAAGATACATCTGACCTCTAATAAGTAAATGCACATAAGTACCCCTCATATCGTCAACACTTGAGGTGTCTCTGGAAATCATTTCCATAGACCATCGAATATTGACAACAACTTGTCAATAAAAGATTTTAGAGGCAACACTAGCGATTTGTTCTTACGACTCAGATGAACCTGAATCATTAGAACAAACTAAGCGTACCTACAGATCAACTATTTGGGAATGGGTCGCTAGTTAATGCTTATTGTCAGAAATGAATCCTACATCATTCTCAATGATTAGGACATCAATTACGGAACTAGTTTATGAAAGCTACAACATTCATTAAACGTTTGACAAACAAGGTTTATCAAACATTTATTCAAACTGATGTTCAAAACCATAAGATTTGATCACCATATCAAACCTTACTATTCAGGATAAAGATGCTTTTTCCAATTCATAAATGAATCGAATAAGCTAGCAAATCATTTTCTCTTTGTTCTAAACTATGAATCTTTCTGGTACAAACTTATTAGATACTTGAGCATGTACATTTTATTGCTAGAACATCCTAAATCGTTTTGACTGAACAGAGTCCCCGGCAGCGGCGCCAAAAACTTGTTGCGTGCTCATTGTGTATGTAAATTAGGTGCGAAGAGCACTCAAATCATGCAAGCATACATGGTCTGCAGCAAGTGATAAGTATTTTTTAATTCTTTTTCCCACAGAGATTAAGTTTAGTTACTAACGAGTTGAGGTGCTAAATTAGATAAGGTGACTTAATTTGGGTAGATTTGGGGTTGATGTACCGAAATAATAAAGAAGCAAGAAGGATGCAATCATAAATGGAAAGCAAGTAAAAAGAATAAGCTGTATTGTGGAGAAGAAAGAATTGTGAATCTCGCAATGTTCTAGCAATAAAATCGCAAGAGTAAAAGACTAGAAAAAATGCTAAGGCAAAAACATAACTATTTCATTGCGGTTCTCGCAATAATCTAAGAATTAAATTAGCAACGATTTAAGGGTAAGATAAGGCAACAAGGTCGACTTAAGACTCCTCTATAGGCACTTAACTACGATCATTCAGTAGTAGATTAACTTATCATGCATCGATTTAGCTTAGTCTCATGCATCTCTCGATTACATGCATTAGATCTTTAGTTCACTCATATCCAAGTAAGACATAAACACCTATTTATACAAGCAAGCTAATGAACGTGCTAGGAGAACGCCTATTCCTAGGTCGTTTTCTGGTTACCATAAAAGGCTAGCATGAATGGATGACTCTGAACTCTTACTTCTTCCGGAGGTTAGGAATTCTTTAGACAAAATGGATGGTCGGTCGAAATTGCCCATGGGATGAAGCATACATACATTCAATGCAATCGAAGCTATCCTACATGCTGAACTCTCGTATTTCTAACCTATAGATTCATCTTTAGCAGACCTTTGTTTGATTAGTTACTCATGGTTTGTGAAGATCTAAAGCAGATGGAATGATTAAGCATGATTTAAAGAACTTAATGAAAGCAATTGAATAGGAGATAACAAAATGAAGAACTCAAGAAAACTTAAATGATTACTTTCTAAAATAAGGTTCAGAACACAATGTGCGATGATATGAAAACAGTAAAGAATTGAGTGAATTGGAGAATGAGTCGAATCAATGTAGCAAATCAAAACAATAAAGAGAAAACAATAGAGAAAGCTTGTAAAAGTGCACGGATCTCCTCGTCGCAAACGCCTCGGATGAAGAAGAAGATTAGTTGTTCTTGGGGATGAATTCAATCAGAAGAGAAGAAGGATCTTCTCTTCTTCCTCTCGAATTCTCGACGCCAAGGGCTGATTTCTTCGTTCCAACAAACGGGGGAAGGAAAATTCGTATGCAGATCGCTTTGCAACGGAGAACTCCACGCTTCTGAGTTGTTTTTCTCCTTCAACCTTCGTCTTTTTTTATATCTTTTGCAGGTGCCTTCAGCCACGGAGGTCCATCCATTCTGAACAACAATCCTCCACGTGGCAGCAGGGGAAGGCTTAGGTGGCTGAAAACTCGCAACAATGACGACTGACGGCTGGGAAAAGTTCAGCAGAAGAAGATTGGCATTGCAGTTTCCTTGCGAGGGCCGCAATGTTTATTGCGGTTTCAGCAATGTTTCCGCAATTCTCTTGCAATGTACATTTTAACTCTTTTTACATCTTTTTTCATCCTTTTTCGTTCCTTTTCCAAATAAGTCCTATTTTAGCCTCATTCCTCGAATTCTCACATTTAAGCACACATTAAGCTAACTTCTAACAAAAACACTCAAGAGATTACATGATTTTAAGGTAAATACGACCCTAAATAATGTACTTTTGTAGAGGTAACACACCCCAAACTTGAGTTATTGCTCGTCCTCGAGCAATATAAGGGCTTACTTGGGCTGCTAATTCTTGTCTTTTAAACTCTACCTAACTGACTCGCTGACTTCCCTAGGCTTACTATCAAAGGCTTCGCTGTCCTGTGACACTGTTCTAGGTTCAAACTAACTTCACATTCTGCTCATTCTGGTTTCTCTTGCCTTTAAAACCCTTTGTCTTTACAACCTTCCTAACAAATGGTTTATTTGCCTATGTCATTGGGTACATTGTGCAGCTATCCCTAAGTTTTCAAACTCTCCCTAGTTTTAACTCAGACTCAGTACATGCTTCTAATGTACTTATTATTGAGCTACCTAGGAATCCTTAAAGTCATGTCAGGCTTAGCACACACGAGAATCAGAGTACAGTCCATAGAACAACTAAGACCTGACATCACTGTGTTGGATCGACACTCATCTCCCTTGACAAACCTTCAAGCTACAGCCCTGTGCTTAGCAAACTAAGGATCAGAGTTCAATTACACAGGACACCTAAGCACTTAGGCCATAGCTTGTTGGCACACATTCTTCTTCCTTGGTTTTACCTTTCCTTTCTCTCTTTTGGTAGAGTCTTCTTTTGGTTTGCCTTTTGATGCAGTACCACTTGTGGGTTACACAAATGGCCCTGATTACTCAGCATCCTTTAGAGAGAGACACTACCCTTTACTTTCCTTTTTCTTTCTTTTTCATTTTTTTTTTTAGAAGAAGAATGTTTATGTTTTTCTAGAGGGAGAGAGGAGTGTTCCTAGGCCTAAAGGTTGCCTCCCCCAAACTTATCTCCTCATTGTCCCCAATAAGAAGCTGATGTGGCACACCCCCAAACTTGTCTTAGAAGCATCTAGTCTAAGGAAAAAACAGGCAGAACTTAAAACTCCTAGGTATAGAATGACCCGACCAGTTCAGATAACTCATAAGCAGAATTTTACGAAAAACAACATGGTAAGGTCTCACAGAGGTACTTGACACTCATCCAGCATGCTCAATAGACAGACTACCTATGGACCTCAGCAATGCAGCCAAATAAAGAGATTTAAAAGCAGACAGCCCATCATAAACTCATCCAACAGCATGCTTAAAATGAATAAAATATTGCGGTAGCCGCAAAGAATTCACAATTATTCAAACAGAGCAATTTTAACTGTGATCAAGGCTCCTAGCATGCGATATTCATTCATAAACAACTACAGAAAACAGCAAAACTATCTAAGCTACCTAATCATACGACATTAAACTAAACTAAACTACTCTACTCAAGCAAATTAACAATTTAAAACAGATCAAACAATTGATTATAGGGGGGTAACAGGTCACAGAAAAGCAGATTTTTTTTTTGTGTTTTTTTTTCTGAGAGGGATCAGATATACTCCCTCGAATGCCGTCAGTCTGGCATTCAATCATCTTTATCTTCTTCACTCCTTTCGTTTGGAGGCACCCAGGGGTTCAGCAATCCAGCAGGGAAGGTAGGGAACGTGCATCGCAGGTGCTCAGCCAGCTCTTGGTCCCTTGCCTGTGAATATTCAGCCCACTGGGCTAACTTTCGTTGTAAGTCCATCAGGCAGGCCATGGACAATGACTGTGCAGCAGCAAGTCCATCCATCTCGAACTCCATGTTGCCCCTTCTTCTCATCCTCAAGGTACTGGGGAGCTCAAGTGGCCAGCATAGGCCAATTGCCTCTCCTCCTTCGTCACAGGCACTCCTGCACGCAAGCAAAGTTTAGTAATGGTATTGGGGAAAAAGAGTTGGCCCTTACCTTTCTTGGATCATTCGATGACAGAGCGATGACTTCACCCACATCAATGGTGAGTCCCTTCATTATCGCATAGATCAGCAGCGATCTCCCCTGATTGATGGTTGTCTCATGTGTGACAGGGGAGATTCGTCTTCGGATGAGGGAGAACCAGATGGCTGCTTTGTCCCTGAGGGCTGCACTCATCAGTGTGTGCCTCCCATTCCTTGAGACTGCCCACGCTGCCTCAGGTTTCCCTATTGTATTCAGAGCTTCCTCCAGGACTGCCTCTGAGGGTGATTCCATGATCCTTGCGTATTCAGAGATTTTATGCCCCTTGAGAGCATATGCTTCGTTGATTGCATCGGCTGAGAAATCAACTTCTACTCCCCTCACCATTGAAGAACAACCTTCGGAATGCGTGAGGTTGGCGTAGAAGTCGTACACCATGTCAGAGTAGGCTGACATTGGAGGCCTACATAGCTCTTCCCAACCATGATTCTGTTGGGTTTTATGTCCTAAAACTCGTGGTTTGTAAACGATAAACATATTTTATTACTAATAAAGTGTTATTGAGGTTTATTCAATAAAGTTATTATTGAATATGTGAATTGCTTATTTCATTTTAGAAAACCCTAAATCCAATAAACTAAGATCCATGGCTATAACATGAGTACTTGAACTTTATGTGGAGACATAAAAGTGGATCAAGTTCGAGTAAATAGTCAAAACGGTCTATAGTATACGGATAAGGCTGGATACCTTATCCTGGGGACACTATTGGATGCGGCCCATTTTGTATTTAGTACAAACGATGTGATCCTGAATCGTTCATGTGGAGACATGTGAATGGGGGCGTCCTATGCAAAGAGTTTGCATTAGACCGGACCGCGAAATAAGTCACTCTTGCTTTATAACGCTGTTTACTGTTTTAAAGACTGACTATTTCAAAACGATGACCTAGGTAACTTGACTTTAATCCTGAGCTAACTATGAACTCCTGTTTATTCGGGATTATCCTTAGATCTGCATGGGTGAGGGTGGCTCAACAGCGCCGACTCAATAAGCCTCCCATTTCAGGGGTAAGACCGAATAGATAGGTGGGGACATAGGGTGCAAGATGGAATTCACTCCTACCCGTCTCTAGGGATAGTAGATAGGTTGTTCCCTTAAGTGCTGACTCCAGGTCTTGAACAAGGGGCCCCACCTTCTCATTGGCCCGAGAGGGACTCGGTATAGTGATTAGATCACATACCAATCGGTTTAGTGATTGGATCACAAACCAATTGTTCATTAGAGAATCAGTGGGACTTAAGGAGCAAGATGTAATTACGGGGGTAAAACAGATATTTGACCCGACCGTAAATTACGAACAACCTGTGAAGGGTCAACTTACTAATCATGGTTATATCGAGTGGACATAAATATATCTACAGTGAGGAGAATGCAACTACTAGGCTATAGTGGAATGTCCTGGTAGTTAACGAATGTTGATTAACTAGGTTAAAGAGTTTAATCAGTTAATCTCGGATCGTTGGAGCTCATGATCTGTAGGTCCATGAGGTCCCCCTGCTAGCTCATATCGGACTAAACCTTAGAACAGTGTGACGAGTGAATTCGAAGTGTTCGAATTCGAATTAGGGAATTAACGTTAAATATATGTGATATATTTAACGACATAACGTTCAATTGCGAATTGAACAATAGAGAGAGATGGTGATATTTAAATAAGATTTAATTATCGAAAATATGAATATGGATTCATAATCATGTATATCGGGAATGATCGGGATTAGTGTTGGATTTATTGGATATTAAATTTGAATTAATTAAATTGTTTAATTAATTATTTAATATTAATTTAATTTGATTTAAAATTAATTATTTGAATTAATTTTTAAATTGAATTAATTTGATCAAAGTTAGTCAAAAGTCAATTTTAAGATAATTGACTACAACTTTGAAAGTCAAAAGTCAAATGTTGACTCCACTAAACCTTGAAAGTCAAGAGTCATTTTGATGACTAAAGTGAGTGGAAAAATCAAATTCTTAAGTTAGTGGAAAAATCCAATTCTTGAGTTAGTGGGAAAAACCATTTGTTGGTGGTTTTATGAGTCAAACTTTTTTGCTAAGTGTTCATCCCACATCAAGCCACTAATCCCACTAAATTGAGTGGATTCTACATGGCATCCTATTGTTAACTCAATTTTGCATGTTTTTGCATGTAGTCTTCTATATATACAAAGGGTTAATTAGATTGACTTCTTCTTGGAATTTTGATGAACTTTGAGAAATTGTAAAGACAATTTCTCTACCATTCTCTCCAATTCCATCTTCAATTCTCTTTTAAATTAGTCACTCAAAGGATCCCACAATCCCGTTCTAAGGCCGGAGAATAGTCGGGAAGACTCTCGTGGTGGTTCGTGACCGTTACGTTCGAAGATCGAGTTTGGAATCAAGAAGAATTTGAACTTCAAAGGTAACTTCTAAATTATTGTCTTTGATTTTCAAATTACATGTTTTTTCCTTTTAAATTAACAAAATAAGAGTACTTAGATCCAACGATGCTTCCGCTATGCATGCCGAAACTCTTTCAAATGGTATCCGAGCATGCTTTAAGTACTCTTTTTTGGTTAATTTAGAGTTGGTGGGTAGTAATTCATGTGATGAATGTATGTGTGCTAAAATGGAAATTTTTGGTCTTTGGCATCCATTTCTCTTCCAATTTGTAATAATTATTGTAATTGCCTTGTAATGGGTTTAATGTGTTACAAAGAGTATGTAATTTTTGTAGAGTCATTAGAGTCCATTTTAGGATGTAATTTATCAAAATTGGAAGAGGCGTCAAGTGGCGGTTCGGTTCGGTTCGACGGCGGTTCGTGCAATTCCACAACTTACAAGCGGTTCGAGCCGATTCAAAGTGTTCGGGGGCGGTTCAAGACTTTTTCCTATTTTATTATTGTAATAATTTAGGTAAATGCTTGTTTAGGATGCCAAAACCAATCCATTTTTAGTGTGGTTTATTTATTTATGCATTGTGAATGTATAGTTTAAATAAACATAATCTTGTGTGCATATTGTATGCCATGTAGATTTAAAATCCCACCATATGATAAGCATGAAACATGCATTGAAAGTATGTTATAAGTGTTATAATATAAGTATGCATGTTTAGGATTCCATGAGATTTCATATAAGTTGTTATATTTTTGCATGGAATGATTTTATATAATTGTTATATAAAAGCATGTTAGATGTATGTTATAAGTTTTTTTTTTATAAGTGTTATAAAATGAATTAGACATTAAAACTTATAACAAAGATAAATGCATGCTCATTTAGGGTTAACTACCAAGCAATCTCCTATTTTAATAGTTAAAATAGGTCGATATCTTGTAAAACTTCGGTTACAAGAAAAACTCACCCGGTAAGATGCTGTCTCAGCTTGGGGGTATTTAAGTTGACGGTTTACGGAACACCTCCTACCTGGGCATCGAACTGGCGTTTGAGTTTAGCTAACCCGGTTTTATGAGCATGCGTGAGTGATGTGAGGTTTTAAAAAGTTTTATCACCTAGACATCATAGGTTAAAATCCAGTATAAACGTTATACTCGGAAAGATTACCTAGACTTAGGATATGTTTTAGTTAGCCAAAATATATGCCTAAGTAAAATCATACCCAACCGTCTAGAACACTTCAGTGGGAGGAAAAATGTTTTCAGCTCCTACGTCCCTAAGAGTTCACACCGTGAGATTCATGCTCGGCTTCGAGTCGCCCTGGGAGCGACCTCCAGTAGGAAAGTATTTGCATGAGTCAATAACAAGGTGAATAGGGGAAGTTGTTCATAGTAAGTGGGCGAAGGCTGTGTGTCAACACATCCTACGATCTCCTCCATTAGGTTGCACCGTGAGATTCCCATGATGCGCCTGCGAGTCTGCCCTGGGAGGGACCACCCCTTAGGAGGGTTGTATCATGGGATTCGGAACACCGCGAACTCCAGAAATGGATAGGGTCTCATAGGTCCGTTTTCAGCATTGTCTTTCCAACTTCGGGAGCTTGTTGATTCCGATCTCTGAGGTCTGAAAAATGGAGGGTCACACTTACAAGAATTACTAAGTGTTAGTAACTTCTTGACCAAAGTAAACGATAGCTAAAAGATCTATTGGAATATGAGTTATTCTGGTAATAGTGATTAGCTGAGATTGTCTCAATTCAAAGGAGGAGTGATAGACTGCCCCTAGGTGGATGTTGCTCTAAACCTTTGTAGTATCGTTGCAATAAAGAATAAATGATGGGTACATTATTACTTTTGCTAAAACTTGATTGGATAATATAAAAGGGTAATAGCAATTTCACTAAATACGATATGTTTATATTTTTCAGCATGTCCAACTCAATAGTACAGTTACTAGCTTCTGAGAAACTTAACGGGGATAATTACACAACGTGGAAATCAAATTTAAACACAATACTGGTAATTGATGATCTAAGGTTCGTTTTAATTGAGGAGTGTCCTCAAAACCCCGGCACAAATGCAAACCGAAATGTTCGGGATGCATATAACATATGGACATGGGCAAATGATAAAGCCCGCGTCTACATTCTGGCCAGCATATCTGATGTATTGGCTAAGAAACACGATGGTATGGGTGCTGCCAAAGAGATTATGGAATCTCTGAAGGGGATGTTTGGACAACCGTCCTTCTCCCTTAGGCATGATGCCATCAAGTACGTTTATAACTGCCGCATGAGAGAAGGAACCTCTGTTAGAGAACATGTCCTGGACATGATGGTCCACTTCAATGTGGCAGAAGTAAATGGAGCTGTCATAGATGAGAAGAGTCAGGTCAGTTTTATTCTGGAGTCTCTTCCGAAGAGCTTCCTACAGTTCCGCACAAATGCGATGATGAACAAAATTGAATATAACTTGACTACTCTTCTGAATGGGCTTCAGACTTATCAGTCCCTCCTGAAAACTAAGGGACATGAAGTGGAGGCAAATGTTGCTACCACTAAAAAGTTCTATAGAGGATCGTCCTCTGGGACGAAGTCTGGCCCTTCTTCTTCTAAAAGTAAGAGTATTTCGATGAAAAAGAAAGGGAAGGGGAAAATTAAAACTCCTAATGACCGCAAAAGCAAGGCTCAAGTTGCAGATAAAGGAAAATGTTTCCACTGCAACGAGAATGGGCATTGGAAAAGAAACTGCCCAAAGTACCTTGCAGAGAAGAAAGCTGAAAAGGCAAAACAAGGTAAATATGATTTACTAGTTGTTGAAACATGTTTAGTGGAGAGTGATGACTCTTCCTGGATACTGGATTCAGGGGCCACTAATCATATTTGTTCTTCTTTTCAGGAAACTAGTTCCTGGAGAACACTTGCGGAAGGCGAGATAACTCTCAGGGTTGGAACAGGAGAGGTTGTCTCAGCAAAATCAGTGGGAGATTTAAAGTTGTTTTTTGGAGATAGATTCATTATATTAGATAATGTGTATCTTGTTCCTGGAATGAAAAGGAATCTTGTATCTATCTCTTGTTTGTTAGAACAATTGTATAAATTATCTTTTGAAATTAATGAAGTGTTCATTACCAAAAGAGGTATTCCTATTTGTTCTACAAAACTAGAAAACAACTTATATAAGTTAAAACCGACCAGAGCGAAAGCTATTTTAAATATCGAGATGTTTAAAACGGCTGAGACGCGAAACAAAGGGCAAAAAGTTTCTTCAAGTACATATCTTTGACACTTAAGACTTGGCCACATTAATCTCAATAGGATTGAGAGATTGGTTAAGAATGGTCATCTAAGTCAGTTAGAAGACAACTCTTTACCAGCATGTGAGTCTTGTCTTGAGGGGAAAATGACGAAAAGATCTTTTACTGGAAAAGGTCTTAGAGCCAAAGAATCCTTAGAACTCGTGCATTCGGACCTTTGTGGACCAATGAATGTCAAAGCACGAGGAGGATATGAATATTTCATCAGTTTCATAGATGACTATTCAAGGTACGGTTATGTTTACCTAATACATCATAAGTCCGAAGCTCTTGAAAAGTTCAAGGAGTATAAGGCAGAAGTTGAGAACTTATTAGGTAAAACAATTAAGACACTTCGATCAGATCGAGGTGGAGAGTACATGGACCTAAGATTCCATGACTATTTGATAGAACATGGAATTCAGTTACAACTCTCTGCACCTAGTACGCCACAGCAAAACGGTGTATCGGAGAGAAGAAACAGAACCTTGTTAGACATGGTTCGATCAATGATGAGCTATGCTCATTTGCCTGATTCGTTTTGGGGATATGCAGTAGAGACTGCTGCCTACATTTTGAACAATGTTCCCTCTAAAAGTGTTACTGGAACACCTTATGAGTTATGGAGAGGGCATAAAACTAGTTTACGTCACTTCAGGATATGGGGATGCCCGACACATGTGTTGGTGCAAAACCCTAAGAAATTGGAACGTCGTTCAAAAGTATGTTTATTCATAGGCTACCCAAAAGAATCGAAAGCTGGATACTTCTTTTATCAAGAAGAAAATAAAGTATTTGTATCGACAAATGCTACTTTTCTCGAAGAAGATCACATGAAAGATCATCAACCTCGCAGTAAACTAGTATTGCGTGAAATTTCTAAAGAAGCTACAGATAGATCAACAAGAGTTGTTGATGAGATTGGTCTCTCAACAAGAGTTGTTGATGGAGCTAATACTTCTGCTTACTCACATCCATCTCAAGAGTTGAGAGTGCCTCGACGTAGTGGGAGGGTTGTGCAACAACCTGACCGTTACATGGGTTTAGTAGAAACTCAAATCATCATACCAGATGATGGAATAGAGGATCCATTGACCTATAAACAGGCAATGAATGATGTTGACAAAGATCAGTGGATCAAAGCCATGGACCTCGAAATGGAGTCGATGTACTTTAATTCGGTCTGGGAACTTGTAGATCAACCAGATGGGGTAAAACCTATTGGTTGTAAATGGATCTACAAAAGGAAACGAGACCAAGCTGGTAAGGTACAGACCTTTAAAGCTCGATTAGTGACAAAGGGTTATACCCAGAGAGAGGGGGTAGACTATGATGAAACCTTCTCTCCTGTTGTCATGTTAAAATCAATTAGAATACTCTTGTCCATTGCCACATATTATGACTATGAGATTTGGCAAATGGATGTCAAGACAGCCTTTCTGAATGGCAATCTTGAAGAGAGTATCTATATGTCTCAACCAGAGGGGTTTATAATACAACATCAAGAACAAAAAGTTTGTAAGCTTAAACGATCCATTTATGGGTTGAAACAAGCATCTAGATGTTGGAATATAAGGTTTGATACTGCGATCAAATCTTATGGTTTTGAACAAAACATTGACGAACCTTGTGTTTACAAGAAGATTGTCAAAACATCTGTAGCATTCCTCGTGTTATATGTCGATGATATCTTACTCATTGGGAATGGTGTAAGATGCCTGACTGACGTCAAGAAATGGCTAGCAACTCAATTCCAAATGAAAGATTTGGGAGAAGCTCAATATATTCTTGGGATCCAAATAGTTCGGAACCGCAAGAATAGAACATTAGTCATGTCTCAAGCTTCCTATATTGACAAGATGTTGTTAAGATATAAGATGCAGAATTCCAAGAGGGGTTTGCTACCTTTCAGGCATGGAATTCACTTGTCGAAGGAACAATGTCCTAAGACACCTCAAGAAGTTGAGGATATGAGACGCATGCTGATCCATTTACAAAGGCTCTCACGGCTAAAGTGTTTGAGGGTCACCTAGTCAGACTAGGACTACGAGATGTATAATCTAGGGCAAGTGGGAGAAAACTATGGGTATGTGAATCCCTAGTTTATTGTATTTATTTCTCATTTTGAAAAACTCAACATTATGTATATATATGGATATATATTTATTACCACTGGAGTTTTAGTCCAAGTGGGAGTTTGTTGGGTTTTATGTCCTAAAACTCGTGGTTTGTAAACGATAAACATATTTTATTACTAATAAAGTGTTATTGAGGTTTATTCAATAAAGTTATTATTGAATATGTGAATTGCTTATTTCATTTTAGAAAACCCTAAATCCAATAAACTAAGATCCATGGCTATAACATGAGTACTTGAACTTTATGTGGAGACATAAAAGTGGATCAAGTTCGAGTAAATAGTCAAAACGGTCTATAGTATACGGATAAGGCTGGATACCTTATCCTGGGGACACTATTGGATGCGGCCCATTTTGTATTTAGTACAAACGATGTGATCCTGTATCGTTCATGTGGAGACATGTGAATGGGGGCGTCCTATGCAAAGAGTTTGCATTAGACCGGACCGCGAAATAAGTCACTCTTGCTTTATAACGCTGTTTACTGTTTTAAAGACTGACTATTTCAAAACGATGACCTAGGTAACTTGAATTTAATCCTGAGCTAACTATGAACTCCTGTTTATTCGGGATTATCCTTAGATCTGCATGGGTGAGGGTGGCTCAACAGCGCCGACTCAATAAGCCTCCCATTTCAGGGGTAAGACCGAATAGATAGCTGGGGACATAGGGTGCAAGATGGAATTCACTCCTACCCGTCTCTAGGGATAGTAGATAGGTTGTTCCCTTAAGTGCTGACTCCAGGTCTTGAACAAGGGGCCCCACCTTCTCATTGGCCCGAGAGGGACTCGGTATAGTGATTAGATCACATACCAATCGGTTTAGTGATTGGATCACAAACCAATTGTTCATTAGAGGATCAGTGGGACTTAAGGAGCAAGATGTAATTACGGGAGTAAAACAGATATTTGACCCGACCGTAAATTACGAACAACCTGTGAAGGGTCAACTTACTAATCATGGTTATATCGAGTGGACATAAATATATCTACAGTGAGGAGAATGCAACTACTAGGCTATAGTGGAATGTCCTAGTAGTTAACGAATGTTGATTAACTAGGTTAAAGAGTTTAATCAGTTAATCTCGGATCGTTGGAGCTCATGATCTGTAGGTCCATGAGGTCCCCCTGCTAGCTCATATCGTACTAAACCTTAGAACAGTGTGACGAGTGAATTCGAAGTGTTCGAATTCGAATTAGGGAATTAACGTTAAATATATGTGATATATTTAACGACATAACGTTCAATTGCGAATTGAACAATAGAGAGAGATGGTGATATTTAAATAAGATTTAATTATCGAAAATATGAATATGGATTCATAATCATGTATATCGGGAATGATCGGGATTAGTGTTGGATTTATTGGATATTAAATTTGAATTAATTAAATTGTTTAATTAATTATTTAATATTAATTTAATTTGATTTAAAATTAATTATTTGAATTAATTTTTAAATTGAATTAATTTGATCAAAGTTAGTCAAAAGTCAATTTTAAGATAATTGACTACAACTTTGAAAGTCAAAAGTCAAATGTTGACTCCACTAAACCTTGAAAGTCAAGAGTCATTTTGATGACTAAAGTGAGTGGAAAAATCCAATTCTTAAGTTAGTGGAAAAATCCAATTCTTGAGTTAGTGGGAAAAACCATTTGTTGGTGGTTTTATGAGTCAAACTTTTTTGCTAAGTGTTCATCCCACATAAAGCCACTAATCCCACTAAATTGAGTGGATTCTACATGGCATCCTATTGTTAACTAAATTTTGCATGTTTTTGCATGTAGTCTTCTATATATACAAAGGGTTAATTAGATTGACTTCTTCTTGGAATTTTGATGAACTTTGAGAAATTGTAAAGACAATTTCTCTACCATTCTCTCCAATTCCATCTTCAATTCTCTTTTAAATTAGTCACTCAAAGGATCCCACAATCCCGTTCTAAGGCCGGAGAATAGTCGGGAAGACTCTCGTGGTGGTTCGTGACCGTTACGTTCGAAGATCGAGTTTGGAATCAAGAAGAATTTGAACTTCAAAGGTAACTTCTAAATTATTGTCTTTGATTTTCAAATTACATGTTTTTTCCTTTTAAATTAACAAAATAAGAGTACTTAGATCCAACGATGCTTCCGCTATGCATGCCGAAACTCTTTAAATACAATAAACTAGGGCATCACATACCCATAGTTTTCTCCCACTTGCCCTAGATTATACATCTCGTAGTCCTAGTCTGACTAGGTGACCCTCAAACACTTTAGCCGTGAGAGCCTTTGTAAATGGATCAGCATGCGTCTCATATCCTCAACTTCTTGAGGTGTCTTAGGACATTGTTCCTTCGACAAGTGAATTCCATGCCTGAAAGGTAGCAAACCCCTCTTAGAATTCTGCAGATTCATAATCCCTGCGCGCAAGAATTGCGGCAGGTCCGCAAGAGCATCAAGAAATTCTCTCTCGTGGAGGAGTTCTTTCTTCATCAATTATAGGCCATTGGCCTCTGCTTCTTTGGAGACATACCTTGCAGCTCGAGGCTCATCTTCTCTGTACATCTTCCTCTTCCCCTTGTCCTTCGCTTTGGCTGCTTCGACAGCCTCGGTTTTTATTTTCTTGATAGAAGGTTCAGCTTCAACCTTCTTCCTTTTAGTCCTCTTGGAGGCTTTTGGCCGCTTGCCCTTCACAATCGCAGGGGCTCTCTTCTTGAGCCTTGCCTTGGCGGCTATCTGCTGGATGCATTCATCCAGTGAATCCTCTTTTTCCTCCATCGATTCCCTGGTTTCCCGCACCTCAGGGCTGTCAAGATTGACATCCCTAAAGGGGGAAACGACTTCCTCCTCATTCGGATCATCAATCGGCATTGGTTCGTGTTCCTCCTCAGATGAAACTTTATGATCCGACTGAGTTTAAGGGGATTCAGGGCTCTGCATGGCCGTCTCAAATGATGGCCGGCCACTGTTGATGCTTTCCTCACTCGTGGTCTTCTTCCCTTTGATCGTGGAATCAGTCATTGTTACCTTCCACTTCTTCTTAGGAGGTTTCGTCGGATCAGAGGGATCAGCAGCTTCCGGCGTTGCCACTTTCCACTTCCTTATCACAGGAAGCTTTGGGGGCCTCAGGGGTTGCGCAGTGTCGGCGTTTGTCAAGGATAGCAACGCCTCCTTTACCAATCTTGTCTCTTCCGCGTTAGGTGATGCTTTCTTGGGCGTGGATCGTTCGGCTCTCGTGGACACCATTGTTGTTTCTTGGTAGAGCACTTTTGGGGTACTCCAATTTCAAGCTGTCGAGGCTTGCCAAAATAACATTTATAATACCGAAACTACTAAGCTTTGCAGCTAGTGGTAACGGGTGTCGAACCACAGGGAACCTAAGTTATTTTCTCCAAGCTAATTTCTATTTGTTTTTAAAACTAAGACTCGAAAGCAATTAAAAAGGGGGGTTTGATTAAATCTAAACTAACGGGAAAAATAAATGCTAAAAGGAAAGAGCGGAAAAATAAAAGTAACACGTGCTCCTAATTCGAGTGTCGGGATTTATCTTGATGCGCTTAGTTCATAGGGATTCTAATTCGCAAAGTTGTTCTATTTCATGCACACAAAATGCTTCGTCCCAAACGGGTCCGAAGCACCCCAAATAATTAATTAGAGGCGTAAATTCTAATTAAACATGCTTCCTAATTAATCTAAGTTCATGACGCTTAAACCAATTAACAAACAGTAACGGGTATCATTGAGACGAATTAATCCTAAAACTAATTCGATTTATCTCTTAGTCTTAAGCCCGCCGTGAGAACGTTAATCAATTCCTACCCCCAACTGTCACTTAGGCTCGAATTGATTAGCCACGAGCTAGACTTTCGCTACTAAGTATTGAAGTTTGTCAAAAATCAATAATAGCCAACTAAGCATGCGTAACTAATTATGGACGTCACTCCTAACCGGAAAGGCAAGTTATTTGTTCTTAATACAGACCAAGAGATGCAAGAAATTAACAAAACCAAGCTAGAAATTCATATAAACCCTCCCTAAGCATCAAAACAACCCCTAAACTCGAATTAGAGCACTTACCTTAGCTCCCCGTTGTGAAAATCAAGAGAAATCAACAAGATAATGTATTAGAATAGGTAAGAAATATGTTTTGGCTCGAGATTTGAGCTCTACAACAAATGGGGGCGGAAGAAAATGAGAGAGAATGGGAAAGAATGACCTAAAAACAGCAAAAACGGACTTAAATACCCATTTCTGCGTCAGACTAGCGCCTAGGCGCCATAAGTCAGCGCCTAGGCGCCGCGGGGGTGCGCGCACAGAATCGGGACAGTGCCTAGGCGCCATAAGTCAGCGCCTAGGCGCTGAGCCCTCTGGAAAAATTACAAAATTGGGAATTTCTTGACTTTTAAGGACGGGCTTCAGGACTTTAGATGACGGGCATTTTGCGTCAGGGAAAGGGCTGCGCGCGCGGGCGAGGCGAGGCGTGGGCGAGCGGCGCGCGCGGACACGGGCGAGCGGTCGAGCGGCGCGCGCGGGTGACCTACGATGACGGGCGCTCGGGCGCTGAGGCGGGCGAGCGACGCGCGCGGGCGTCGGCGGTCTGGGCGCGGGCGAGGCGAGGCGGCGCGCGCGGGAGCTCGGACACGCGCGCGGACTTTCAATGACGGGCGGAGAGCGCGCGCGGGGCGTTTGGGCGTGGGCGGTCTGGGCGCTGGCGTGCGCGCGGGTGCGCGGGCGTGGGCGTCTGGCTTCGATTAGCGCCTGGGCGCTGGGCGTCTGGCTCCGATTAGTGCCTGGGCGCTGGGCGCCGGCGCCTGGGCGCTGCCCTCTCGGGTCTAAGCCCCATTTTTGGTCATTTTGGCTCCCGAGCTCCGTTTTGCCTATCTTCTTGACCCGAACACTTCCCGAAACCTCTTAAATGACCGTTTTAACCCTGAAATTCATAAATTGACTTCCCGAGCTCTTCGCCACGAAAACACCTATAAAAAGGCAATTTAACTAAATTAAGCATGGCATTTAGCTAGATTTGAGGCTAGAATTATAGCTCTATTTTAGAGCTATCAAAATACCCCCCACCTGAATCTTGCTAGTCCTCGAGCAAGGAACACTTAGATTTATCTCATAGAAATAAGCATGCATGCTGACGACTCAAATCTCAATACTTGCAAAAACAAGATAATCATGTTAACGGAAAACAATCAAGCATATGCATAAGTTGTGAACATTTCAAAATATTAACTCCTATTCCCTAACGTGTGTGTGTGATTAGCGCCTCCTATCCTAGTTTCCATAGACCCGGAACCACCTTAATCGATCCTAATACTCATCTTCCCCCTACTTCTGGCAATGAGAACAGTCTAATGGCTTTTCAATGTCGGAAAGAATAACAAAACAAAAGGCCTAACTATTTTTTTTTTCTTTTCTTGAGAGCCTAACACGTCAAGCTTTTAGTTTGCTTCACGTTTTTAAGGACTAGTGCTCACTTCCGTTAGTTGCCTTTTCATGCAGTGGCAACCGTGGGTTACACGATCGCCCCTGGTTACACGGGCAACACAAGAAGGAGGAGCACCTCAAATAATATTTCAAACATGCTCTTACTCTCAATGAATTTTTTACAGGCACATAGCTTTGCTAAATCAAATGATTCATTATAAATTCTAACACATCAAGCCTCCCTAAAAGTACCTTTCGGGGTGACAACAAGTTTTCAGACCAAATAAAATTATTCTAAGCCTACAGAACTAAGAGTAAGAGGTCTACGTGCTCAGTGAATGTAGGGGAATAATCGAAAAAATTTTAAAATATGCTCAAAATATGCATACATCCTCTTAGTTTTCTCGCAATGCACAATTATGGAGTATTTACAAACAAATCACAGAAAGTCCTCATCGGACAACATGCATTCAGATTCCTAAACATCTCAAAATCAGAGTATGACATGCTCAAGAACTACAACGAAGTCCGAATAAACATTCTACCCCTCACCTAAAAGATTGCATTGTCCTCAATGCATCTAATCCCACAGATAAACAATGATAACGTCAAAAATTAAAGGGAACAGAAACCTCCCCTGAATTTTTGCGGGATCGGTGAGTAGGGATGCGCAACCTCGTCTTTAAAAATAGATCCGAAATGCAGTTCATCTCTCGCTTATTACCTAAGAAAGCAAGAAAAAACTAAGATAGGAAAATAGGAACTAAAAGTAAAGACAAAAATTGAAATACTCATGGGTTGCCTCCCAAGAAGCGCAAATTTTTAACGTCGTTATGCTTGACGTGTCTTCCACTCTGTCAGGGTACATAGAAATTCTCGTACTTCTTCGGCCCCTTCTTCCTTGAATCAATAAAACCTGCTAAGAGAAGCAAGCTCTTCGACTTTTGGAGGCAGCCGGACAGAGTTGTTATTTTTTTGGTATTTTTGATATATGGAAAAATAAAAGACTCAACAGACTCAAACAAAATAAAAGCAGACTCAACTGACTCAACATAATTAAAAGACTCAACTAACTGAACAGAAAATAAAGACTCGATATGGGAAGGGATCACATCGAAATTCTCGAGGCAACCAACATTAACTGAAGCACAGATGGAAGGGGGCATGCAAGATAAATCTCCTAGATTACATGAATTATCACGAGGCACAACACAAGGAGATAAATAATCTAAAGGCACAATTGCCACTTCCTCATCCATCACAACAATATTTTCATAGCATGCTGGTTCTAACTCATCAGTGAAAAGATTTCCGAAAATATCTTCAACATCAGAAATATGCTCAAGCTCATCCATGCATGATTCTTCAAATAAATTTTCAATACAAAATTCATGCTCTGAATCGAAATCAACAGGTGGAGAATTACTTACCTCTAAGAATTCTCTGAGATCTTCTTCATCACAGGCGAGAAATTCTGCCCAGAATTTCAATCCTGGAGAAGTCTCAGCTCCACTCAGCTCATTCGCATCGTCAGTCTCCTCAGGATATTCCTCGGGGCTAAACTCAGCCTCCCCTTGTTCGTCAGACATCGAAGGAAAGTACTCGGGGCATGAGTCTTCCCGGGACTCTTCTTGAGGCTGAGCTTGTTCTTGATGGAATATGGTTGCTGCCTTCTGCAATTCAAAGTTAGTAGTGGCCATTTGCGCAACCATTTGTTCCAATAACAAACCTGTGCGAGCTTGACTTTCCTCTCGAGCTCTGTTGTATGCCTGATAATCCTCAACAGTTGATTTACATAAAGCAACTAAATCAGACATTTGAGCTTTCAGTTCACTGACTTCATCAGAGAGAGATCCCTTGGAACCATACATTTTTTTTTTTTCTAACAAATAAAATTTAACTAAGAGAAATTAAATGGTTCCCCGGCAACGGCGCCAATTTTGGTAGAGCACTTTTGGGGTACTCCAATTTCAAGCTGTCGAGGCTTGCCAAAATAACATTTATAATACCGAAACTACTAAGCTTTGCAGCTAGTGGTAACGGGTGTCGAACCACAGGGAACCTAAGTTATTTTCTCCAAGCTAATTTCTATTTGTTTTTAAAACTAAGACTCGAAAGCAATTAAAAAGGGGGGTTTGATTAAATCTAAACTAACGGGAAAAATAAATGCTAAAAGGAAAGAGCGGAAAAATAAAAGTAACACGTGCTCCTAATTCGAGTGTCGGGATTTATCTTGATGCGCTTAGTTCATAGGGATTCTAATTCGCAAAGTTGTTCTATTTCATGCACACAAAATGCTTCGTCCCAAACGGGTCCGAAGCACCCCAAATAATTAATTAGAGGCGTAAATTCTAATTAAACATGCTTCCTAATTAATCTAAGTTCATGACGCTTAAACCAATTAACAAACAGTAACGGGTATCATTGAGACGAATTAATCCTAAAACTAATTCGATTTATCTCTTAGTCTTAAGCCCGCCGTGAGAACGTTAATCAATTCCTACCCCCAACTGTCACTTAGGCTCGAATTGATTAGCCACGAGCTAGACTTTCGCTACTAAGTATTGAAGTTTGTCAAAAATCAATAATAGCCAACTAAGCATGCGTAACTAATTATGGACGTCACTCCTAACCGGAAAGGCAAGTTATTTGTTCTTAATACAGACCAAGAGATGCAAGAAATTAACAAAACCAAGCTAGAAATTCATATAAACCCTCCCTAAGCATCAAAACAACCCCTAAACTCGAATTAGAGCACTTACCTTAGCTCCCCGTTGTGAAAATCAAGAGAAATCAACAAGATAATGTATTAGAATAGGTAAGAAATATGTTTTGGCTCGAGATTTGAGCTCTACAACAAATGGGGGCGGAAGAAAATGAGAGAGAATGGGAAAGAATGACCTAAAAACAGCAAAAACGGACTTAAATACCCATTTCTGCGTCAGACTAGCGCCTAGGCGCCATAAGTCAGCGCCTAGGCGCCGCGGGGGTGCGCGCACAGAATCGGGACAGTGCCTAGGCGCCATAAGTCAGCGCCTAGGCGCTGAGCCCTCTGGAAAAATTACAAAATTGGGAATTTCTTGACTTTTAAGGACGGGCTTCAGGACTTTAGATGACGGGCATTTTGCGTCAGGGAAAGGGCTGCGCGCGCGGGCGAGGCGAGGCGTGGGCGAGCGGCGCGCGCGGACACGGGCGAGCGGTCGAGCGGCGCGCGCGGGTGACCTACGATGACGGGCGCTCGGGCGCTGAGGCGGGCGAGCGACGCGCGCGGGCGTCGGCGGTCTGGGCGCGGGCGAGGCGAGGCGGCGCGCGCGGGAGCTCGGACACGCGCGCGGACTTTCAATGACGGGCGGAGAGCGCGCGCGGGGCGTTTGGGCGTGGGCGGTCTGGGCGCTGGCGTGCGCGCGGGTGCGCGGGCGTGGGCGTCTGGCTTCGATTAGCGCCTGGGCGCTGGGCGTCTGGCTCCGATTAGTGCCTGGGCGCTGGGCGCCGGCGCCTGGGCGCTGCCCTCTCGGGTCTAAGCCCCATTTTTGGTCATTTTGGCTCCCGAGCTCCGTTTTGCCTATCTTCTTGACCCGAACACTTCCCGAAACCTCTTAAATGACCGTTTTAACCCTGAAATTCATAAATTGACTTCCCGAGCTCTTCGCCACGAAAACACCTATAAAAAGGCAATTTAACTAAATTAAGCATGGCATTTAGCTAGATTTGAGGCTAGAATTATAGCTCTATTTTAGAGCTATCAAAATACCCCCCACCTGAATCTTGCTAGTCCTCGAGCAAGGAACACTTAGATTTATCTCATAGAAATAAGCATGCATGCTGACGACTCAAATCTCAATACTTGCAAAAACAAGATAATCATGTTAACGGAAAACAATCAAGCATATGCATAAGTTGTGAACATTTCAAAATATTAACTCCTATTCCCTAACGTGTGTGTGTGATTAGCGCCTCCTATCCTAGTTTCCATAGACCCGGAACCACCTTAATCGATCCTAATACTCATCTTCCCCCTACTTCTGGCAATGAGAACAGTCTAATGGCTTTTCAATGTCGGAAAGAATAACAAAACAAAAGGCCTAACTATTTTTTTTTTCTTTTCTTGAGAGCCTAACACGTCAAGCTTTTAGTTTGCTTCACGTTTTTAAGGACTAGTGCTCACTTCCGTTAGTTGCCTTTTCATGCAGTGGCAACCGTGGGTTACACGATCGCCCCTGGTTACACGGGCAACACAAGAAGGAGGAGCACCTCAAATAATATTTCAAACATGCTCTTACTCTCAATGAATTTTTTACAGGCACATAGCTTTGCTAAATCAAATGATTCATTATAAATTCTAACACATCAAGCCTCCCTAAAAGTACCTTTCGGGGTGACAACAAGTTTTCAGACCAAATAAAATTATTCTAAGCCTACAGAACTAAGAGTAAGAGGTCTACGTGCTCAGTGAATGTAGGGGAATAATCGAAAAAATTTTAAAATATGCTCAAAATATGCATACATCCTCTTAGTTTTCTCGCAATGCACAATTATGGAGTATTTACAAACAAATCACAGAAAGTCCTCATCGGACAACATGCATTCAGATTCCTAAACATCTCAAAATCAGAGTATGACATGCTCAAGAACTACAACGAAGTCCGAATAAACATTCTACCCCTCACCTAAAAGATTGCATTGTCCTCAATGCATCTAATCCCACAGATAAACAATGATAACGTCAAAAATTAAAGGGAACAGAAACCTCCCCTGAATTTTTGCGGGATCGGTGAGTAGGGATGCGCAACCTCGTCTTTAAAAATAGATCCGAAATGCAGTTCATCTCTCGCTTATTACCTAAGAAAGCAAGAAAAAACTAAGATAGGAAAATAGGAACTAAAAGTAAAGACAAAAATTGAAATACTCATGGGTTGCCTCCCAAGAAGCGCAAATTTTTAACGTCGTTATGCTTGACGTGTCTTCCACTCTGTCAGGGTACATAGAAATTCTCGTACTTCTTCGGCCCCTTCTTCCTTGAATCAATAAAACCTGCTAAGAGAAGCAAGCTCTTCGACTTTTGGAGGCAGCCGGACAGAGTTGTTATTTTTTTGGTATTTTTGATATATGGAAAAATAAAAGACTCAACAGACTCAAACAAAATAAAAGCAGACTCAACTGACTCAACATAATTAAAAGACTCAACTAACTGAACAGAAAATAAAGACTCGATATGGGAAGGGATCACATCGAAATTCTCGAGGCAACCAACATTAACTGAAGCACAGATGGAAGGGGGCATGCAAGATAAATCTCCTAGATTACATGAATTATCACGAGGCACAACACAAGGAGATAAATAATCTAAAGGCACAATTGCCACTTCCTCATCCATCACAACAATATTTTCATAGCATGCTGGTTCTAACTCATCAGTGAAAAGATTTCCGAAAATATCTTCAACATCAGAAATATGCTCAAGCTCATCCATGCATGATTCTTCAAATAAATTTTCAATACAAAATTCATGCTCTGAATCGAAATCAACAGGTGGAGAATTACTTACCTCTAAGAATTCTCTGAGATCTTCTTCATCACAGGCGAGAAATTCTGCCCAGAATTTCAATCCTGGAGAAGTCTCAGCTCCACTCAGCTCATTCGCATCGTCAGTCTCCTCAGGATATTCCTCGGGGCTAAACTCAGCCTCCCCTTGTTCGTCAGACATCGAAGGAAAGTACTCGGGGCATGAGTCTTCCCGGGACTCTTCTTGAGGCTGAGCTTGTTCTTGATGGAATATGGTTGCTGCCTTCTGCAATTCAAAGTTAGTAGTGGCCATTTGCGCAACCATTTGTTCCAATAACAAACCTGTGCGAGCTTGACTTTCCTCTCGAGCTCTGTTGTATGCCTGATAATCCTCAACAGTTGATTTACATAAAGCAACTAAATCAGACATTTGAGCTTTCAGTTCACTGACTTCATCAGAGAGAGATCCCTTGGAACCATACATTTTTTTTTTTTCTAACAAATAAAATTTAACTAAGAGAAATTAAATGGTTCCCCGGCAACGGCGCCAATTTTGGTAGAGCACTTTTGGGGTACTCCAATTTCAAGCTGTCGAGGCTTGCCAAAATAACATTTATAATACCGAAACTACTAAGCTTTGCAGCTAGTGGTAACGGGTGTCGAACCACAGGGAACCTAAGTTATTTTCTCCAAGCTAATTTCTATTTGTTTTTAAAACTAAGACTCGAAAGCAATTAAAAAGGGGGGTTTGATTAAATCTAAACTAACGGGAAAAATAAATGCTAAAAGGAAAGAGCGGAAAAATAAAAGTAACACGTGCTCCTAATTCGAGTGTCGGGATTTATCTTGATGCGCTTAGTTCATAGGGATTCTAATTCGCAAAGTTGTTCTATTTCATGCACACAAAATGCTTCGTCCCAAACGGGTCCGAAGCACCCCAAATAATTAATTAGAGGCGTAAATTCTAATTAAACATGCTTCCTAATTAATCTAAGTTCATGACGCTTAAACCAATTAACAAACAGTAACGGGTATCATTGAGACGAATTAATCCTAAAACTAATTCGATTTATCTCTTAGTCTTAAGCCCGCCGTGAGAACGTTAATCAATTCCTACCCCCAACTGTCACTTAGGCTCGAATTGATTAGCCACGAGCTAGACTTTCGCTACTAAGTATTGAAGTTTGTCAAAAATCAATAATAGCCAACTAAGCATGCGTAACTAATTATGGACGTCACTCCTAACCGGAAAGGCAAGTTATTTGTTCTTAATACAGACCAAGAGATGCAAGAAATTAACAAAACCAAGCTAGAAATTCATATAAACCCTCCCTAAGCATCAAAACAACCCCTAAACTCGAATTAGAGCACTTACCTTAGCTCCCCGTTGTGAAAATCAAGAGAAATCAACAAGATAATGTATTAGAATAGGTAAGAAATATGTTTTGGCTCGAGATTTGAGCTCTACAACAAATGGGGGCGGAAGAAAATGAGAGAGAATGGGAAAGAATGACCTAAAAACAGCAAAAACGGACTTAAATACCCATTTCTGCGTCAGACTAGCGCCTAGGCGCCATAAGTCAGCGCCTAGGCGCCGCGGGGGTGCGCGCACAGAATCGGGACAGCGCCTAGGCGCCATAAGTCAGCGCCTAGGCGCTGAGCCCTCTGGAAAAATTACAAAATTGGGAATTTCTTGACTTTTAAGGA
The DNA here is from genome assembly GCA_028017165.1 of Herpetospermum pedunculosum. NCBI lineage: Eukaryota > Viridiplantae > Streptophyta > Magnoliopsida > Cucurbitales > Cucurbitaceae > Herpetospermum > Herpetospermum pedunculosum. The sequence continues at coordinate 2,190,070 of JAPQWQ010000075.1, read as the reverse complement.
CGGGCTTCAGGACTTTAGATGACGGGCATTTTGCGTCAGGGAAAGGGCTGCGCGGGCGAGGCGTGGGCGAGCGGCGCGCGCGGGTGACCTACGATGACGGGCGCTCGGGCGCTGAGGCGGGCGAGCGACACGCGCGGGCGTCGGCGGTCTGGGCGCGGGCGAGGCGAGGCGGCGCGCGCGGGCGCTCGGACACGGACCGGGCGAGGGCGAGCGACGCGCGCGGGCGCGCGCGCGGAATTTCAATGACGGGCGGAGAGCGCGCGCGGGGCGCGCGGGCGTGTGGCGCGGGCGTGGGCGGTCTGGGCGCTGGCGTGCGCGCGGGTGCGCGCGGGCGTGCGCGGGCGTGGGCGTCTGGCTCCGATTAGCGCCTGGGCGCTGGGCGCCGGCGCCTGGGCGCTGCCCTCTCGGGACTAAGCCCCATTTTTGGTCATTTTGGCTCCCGAGCTCCGTTTTGCCTATCTTCTTGACCCGAACACTTCCCGAAACCTCTTAAATGACCGTTTTAAGCCTGAAATTCATAATTTGACTTCCCGAGCTCTTCGCCACGAAAACACCTATAAAAAGGCAATTTAACTAAATTAAGCATGGCATTTAGCTAGATTTGAGGCTAGAATTATAGCTCTATTTTAGAGCTATCATTTCTCGAAGGTCTGAGCTTGGGAGTTTCAGAGGAATGAGAGCTCTGAATTGTGGAGTCTCGAAGGTTTAAGAAATCGTAGAGGAGAGTGATCCCCAACGCCTTCTATTTATACTCGGGTGTTTCCTCAACGGCTCTTTTATTGCGGACTCTGCAATTTTTCCGCAATTTCTTAGCAAACCAAAAATATAACCGTTTGGATTTTCTTTCTTGATTGCTATTTGTTGCAAGATTCTAGCAACGAAATCTTCGATTTTGCAAGATCTTTTCCTTTATCTTCTCCTCTTGATTCACCTCCTTCATTGCCGTTTAAGATCTCCAATTACCACGCTCCTAATTAAAATAAAAACAACTTAATTAAAACTAGAAATAACAATATGATAAACAATCTAAAAGAAAAACAAATACGAAGATCTATTCCATAGCCCTCTGTGGTTGAGCATAGCGATATTTCTCCTTGAATGCCCTTGCTCAATCGTGAGTTGAATAATAAAACATGTTGGCCCTTTTTGAAGTCCTTAATCCTAAGTCTACTATCATGCCAAATCTTAGTTTTTTCTTTATACAGTTTAGCATTTTCATATGACATATGTCTTAGTTCATCTAACTCATGTAATTGCAGAGACCGCAATGTTCTCGCATCGGTTACGCAATAATTCAACTCTTTTAAGGCCCAAAAGGCTTTGATTTCTAATTCAAGGGGTAAGTGGCATGCTTTTCCATACACTAACCTATAAGAAGACATTCCTAATAGCGTCTTATATGCAGTCCTATACGCCCACAGTGCATCATCTAACTTAAAAGACCAATCATTTCTATTAGGTTTAATAACTTTTTCAAGTATGCTCTTGATCTCTCTATTAGCTATTTCAGCTTGTCCATTTGAGTGTGGATGATAGGGTGTTGCTACTCTATGTCTAACATTATATTTAGCTAACACTTTTTCCATAGCTTTGTTTAAAAAGTGCGTTCCTTCATCACTTATGATGGCACGTGGTGTGCCAAATCGTGTAAAAATGTGCCTATTTAGAAATTTAACGACTGTTTTGGCATCATTTAAGGGACATGAAATTTGTTCTACCCATTTTGAAACATAATCTACAGCTACTAGAATGTAAAGATTACCAGCAGATGGAGGGAATGGTCCCATGAAGTCAATGCCCCATACATCAAAGAGTTCTAACTCCAAGATGTATGTTAGAGGCATCTCATCCTTCCTACTAAGGTTACCTGTTCGTTGACACTCATTGCAGTTGTGTGCATAGTCGGGTGCATCCTTGAAGATCGTGGGCCAGAAGTAGCCACTTTGGAACACCTTTGCAGCAGTCCTTTGACCACCAAAGTGTCCACCATAAGGAGTTGTATGGCAATGCTGCAAGACTGACCTTGATTCAGCAGCTGACACACACTTCCTTAACAATCCATCCGCACAACTTTTGTAAAGGGTTGGATCGTCCCAGATGTACTTCCTAGCCTCGTGTAGGAACCTCTTCTTTTCTTGCCCCCCTCTGAAGGTTGGTAACACCTGCGAGGCAAGGAAGTTAGCAATATCCGCAAACCAAGGTTTCTCATTGTTATCACAATGCACTAATACAAAGACATGTTCATCAATAAAGGAATCAGTTATTGCGGGTTCAACAATTTTTTCGCAATTACTCTGCAATCTTGATAAATGATCACCAACTACGTTTTTGCATCCGTTTTTATCTCTAATCTCTCGATCAAACTCTTGCAATAGTAACACCCATCTAATTAGCCGAGGCTTAGCATCAGCCTTCCTCATTAAATACTTTATTGCCGAATGATCAGTATAAACAATCGTTTTATTACCTACAGTATAAGGCCTAAATTTTTCACAAGCAAACACTACCGCTAACATTTCTTTCTCAGTGGTAGTGTAGTTACATTGTGCTTCATTTTAAGTTTTACTTGCATAATATACAGGGTGTCTTAATTTATCTATCTTTTGGCCAAGTGATAACTCCATTTTGGAGCTATTAAATACTTCCTCAGTGTAGCTAAAAGTCCGCGTTTAATTGGTTAATATATCTCGTTTGTAGGAGAAATGCGGCAAAGAGCTCGTGCGTCCATTGGACCCGTTCAAGAGCTAAAAGTGGAGTTTTAACGCCCCGGGAGTGCGTCAGGAAACGGCAAGTCGATCCGAGAAGAAACGGACCAAAATTGCCTAGGAGAGGCAATTTTTCCAGCCCCTAACCCGAGAGCTAGCGTGAGACGCTAGCTCGACGCTGCCAAAACCCGAGAGCTAGCGTCGAGTGATAGCGTCGAGACGCTAGCTCGACGCTGCCGAAGCGTCGAGACTCTGCTGCGGCGTCGAGACGCTCTGGAGGACGCGCGAGCAAGGAATCATCGAGCCAGCATCGAGACGCTGCCCTAGCGTCTCGACGCCATCGCGAGGCGCGCGCGGATTATTTAGGGCGCAGCGTCGAGACGCTGGCCTAGCGTCTCGACGCTACGTCGATTACAGAAGCTGTAAATGACGATTTCTGCATAATTTTTAGACATCTTCTTCATAACTTAGGCGATTTCTCTTCTTCTTCCTCTCGGTTTTCCATTGTTTTTCCTTTAGCTCAGCCATTTGTGGCTTGTTTATGAGCTCTTCTCTTGTATTTTGTTGATGACAACTTCCATGGCTTACCTTGGAGCGGTATTGACAACCCGTTTCATGGACGGCTAAGGTAAGGGTGAACGGTTTGGGAAATATTTGAGGGATTTTTGTTAGACGCTTTTAGTTTTGATAATCCATGCTTAGATTATATTTTGGTGGCTGTTTGTATGCATTTATCTCTCTTGCTTAACCCTATGCATATGTTAGAATTTTACGATTGACACTCGAGCTTTCTAGCATGTTGTGAATGTTAAGGAATAGCGATGTCGTGCCTCTCACTATTCGACTAAGTAACACAGATTGATAAAACTAAATCGGAGTATCGAGTCGTGTATGATGGTTGTTGATTGCATACAGCGTTTGCGGGCAATCAGTTAGCAATTAGATTACGTGCTTGAATGTTCGTCGCGGTTAGCTTGTGACTATCTAGAATAAATTTGGGGTTGATCACCTTAATGCAATTTTAGATAATGTTTAATTGGAACTGTGTGGTCTGATTAATTTCTATGGAGCCGGCTACCTTAGGGCTTCTCGGGAAGTCGTCCGTGTGTACTACAAACTGTTTGCCTTGACTTTTGTATTAAATGATAAGCTGAAGTTGTCTAACAATTAATCCCGAAAATCCCCAAACCGTGCACTCGTCTCTCTCTTTTTATTCTTCCGTTAGCGTTTACTTGCTTTCTTTGCATGCTGAAAAATCCCCCCGTTATAGAAACTCAATCAATTAATTAATTTCAATTTTAATATTAATTTTGGTCATAACTTCTCCTTGGATCGACCCTGTTACCACTGGCTGCAAAGCCATTGAGAATAGGCTTATAAATTGTATTTTGGCAAGCTTCAACAGCTTGAGATTTATAGGAGGATATTCAAAAGTCCTCTTACCACCAAGCATAGCCCCAATTGCATAGTCACCTGCATCACACATTAGTTCAAAAGGTAAATCCCAATTTGGGCCTACTATGATTGGTGCTTTGACTAAGGCATCTTTAAGCTTTTTCCATGCTATTAGACATTCATTTGAGAAGACAAAAGTTTTATTTAGCTCTAGAAGCTCACACAGGGGTTTAGAGATTTTTGAAAAATCTTTAATAAATCTCCTATAGAATCATGCATGTCCTAAGAAACTTCTTATAGCTTTGACATTTTTAGGTTCCACTAACTTCTCAATGATTTCTATTTTGGCCCTATCGACCTCTACTCCTGCCTTGGACACTCTATGTCCTAACACTATTCCTTCTTCCACCATGAAGTGGCATTTTTCCCAATTTAGGACTAGGTTGGTTTCTTCACACCTAGTTAGGACTTGTCCTAGGTTTTCTAGGCAGTTGTTAAAAGAATCACCAAATACTGAGAAGTCATCCATAAATATTTTTATTATGGACTCATCTAGGTCTGAAAAAAGTGCCAACATACACCTTTGGAATTTTGCTGGTGCATTGCATAGGCCAAATGACATTCTGCGAAAAGCAAATGTTCTAAAGGGACATGTAAAGGTTGTTTTCTCTTGATCCTCAGGGTCTATAGTGATTTGGTTATAACCTGAATAACCATCTAGAAAACAGTAAAAGGCTAGGCCAGCTATTCTATCTAACATTTGGTCTATAAAGGGTAAAGGAAAATGGTCTTTTTTGGTTTCTTTATTAAGTTTTCTGTAATCCATACATACTCTCCATCCTGTAACAGTTCTAGTTGGTATTAATTCATTATTTTCATTAACTACTACAGTCATACCACCCTTCTTAGGTACACATTTAATAGGACTAACCCATTGATTATTGGCTATGGGGAAGATTACACCTGCATCTAACCATTTGATAATTTCTTTTTTAACTACCTCCTTCATGGAGGGGTTCAACCTACGTTGGTGATCTACTCTAGGTGTATGTTCCTCTTCCAAAAATATTTTATGCATGCAATAGGAAGGACTTATACCTCTAATGTCAGCAATCGTCCATGTAATAGCTTTTTTATGTTGCTTGAGCAGCAATATTAATGCAATTTCATGCTGTTTACTTAGTTTGGACGAAATAATAACAGGCAAGGTATCTTTCTCTCCTAGATATGCATACTTAAGGTTTTCAGGCAATGGTTTTAGTTCTAATAAAGGTGGTTGTTCAATTGATGGCATCATAGGAGTTGTGGTTCTTTTAGACAATCCATTAGTCATGCATACATGCTGAGCTAAATGGCATTCTGCGAAAAGCAAATGTTCCAAAGGGACATGTAAAGGTTGTTTTCTCTTGATCCTCAGGGTCTATAGTGATTTGGTTATAACCTGAATAACCATCTAGAAAACAGAAAAATAGCTAGGCCAACTATTCGATCTAACATTTGGTCTATAAAGGGTAAAGGAAAATGGTCTTTTTTGGTTTCTTTATTAAGTTTTCTGTAATCCATACATACTCTCCATCCTGTAACAGTTCTAGTTGGTATTAATTCATTATTTTCATTAACTACTACAGTCATACCACCCTTCTTAGGTACATATTGAATAGGACTAACCCATTGACTATTGGCTATGGGGAAGATTACACCTGCATCTAACCATTTGATAATTTCTTTTTTAACTACCTCCTTCATGGAGGGGTTCAACCTACGTTGGTGATCTACTCTAGGTGTATGTTCCTCTTCCAACAATATTTTATGCATGCAATAGGAAGGACTTATACCTCTAATGTCAGCAATCGTCCATGCAATAGCTTTTTTATGTTGCTTGAGCAGCAATATTAACGCAATTTCATGCTGTTTACTTAGTTTGGACGAAATAATAACAGGCAAGGTATCTTTCTCTCCTAGATATGCATACTTAAGGTGTTCAGGCAATGGTTTTAGTTCTAATAAAGGTGGTTGTTCAATTGATGGCATCATAGGAGTTGTGGTTCTTTCAGACAATCCATTAGTCATGCATACATGCTGAGGGTTGTCCACAGATACATCCATCAATTCAGAAATATTTAAATCATCTACATCTACTTGTGCATAATTAGTAGCATGCTTAATTAACAATTCATGCTCAAGTTCTTCTTCCATTAATGAGTCTACTACATCTATAGTTGCACAGGATTCAGGATCAGAGGAGTACCTTAAAGCTTTAAACACACTGAATTTAACCTCCTCATCATGTACTCTCATGGTGAGCTCACCTTTCTGGACATTAATTAGAGCCCTACTTGTGGCTAAAAACGGTCTGCCCAATAGGATTGGTACCTCTTCATCTGCCTCGGAATCCAGAATTATAAAGTCTGCAAGAAAAATAAATTTGTCAACCTTGACAAGTATATCCTCAATTTTACCTTTAGGGTATGCGATGGATTTGTCTGCAAGTTGCAAGGTGACGGTTGTTGGTCATGCCTCCCCTATCCCAAGTTGTTGGAATAGTGACAAGGGCATGAGATTGATGCTGGCTCCCAGATCACACAAAGCTCTGCCCACATGTCTGCCTCCCAATTCGACTGGTAAGGTGAAGGAACCAGGATCCTTCTCCTTCTTTGGCAGCTTATTTTGGAGTATGGCACTGCACTCCTCAGTGAGATTCACTGTTTCAAATTCACCAATAACTTTTTTGTTAGTAATAATATCTTTTAAGAATTTAACATATGATGGCATAGATTGCAAAACTTCCACAAAGGGAATATTAACATGCACTTGTTTTAGAATTTCTAAAAATTTATGAAAGTGCGCTTCCTGTTCTTGTTTCTTTTTTAGTCGTCTAGGGAATGGAGGTGGTGGCACATAGGTAGGCAAGTCAGGTTGCCTAATGACAGGTGGAGGCCTCGGGATTTCTTCTGGTTCCTCAATGATAAGTTCCAGCCTCACCTTTGTTGTGTTTGGTGGTAATTGATCAAGGTTCGGCAGAGAATCCAGTGGAGCACTAGACTCTTCATTCTCTACTCGCTTTGGTGGTTCTCTGTTTTTGATCACCAACAGTCTTCCACTTCGAAGTTCAATGGCTTGAACTTGTTCTTTTTCATCCCTTCTTGGGGTTTCAGTGTCTGCAGGCAATCTGCCTTGGGGCCTATTCTTCAGCTCGTTTGCTAACTGCCCTATTTGATTTTCTAAGCTCCCCACTGTTGCTTGTTGGCTTTGTAGATTTGCATCATTCTTCGCTATGTACTCCTTCAACAAGTTCTCCACTGACGTTCTCATTGGTTGGTGGTTGCCATATTGTTTTTGATAAGGGGGTTGACTAGTTTGTTGAGTGAAACCAGATGTTCCACTCGGTCTTGGTTGATTTTGTATTTGGTTGGTGTTTTGCTGTCCACCCCAAGAAAGATTTGGGTGGTTTCTCCAACCAGGATTATAAGTGTTTGAGTAGGGGTTGTTCCTTGGTTGTTGTTGACTTCTAACATAACACACCGAGGATGGATTACCAGGGCAAAAATCATACATGTGCCCTTCCCCACAGAATCCACAGATTAGTGCCTCACCTTGGTTAGCTACTGTGCTTGAGGAAACAGCTGCCACCGTGTTGACACTTTGTTGAATATTAGTTTGAGCCATTTTTTTTACTAGGTTGGTCAGAGCATTGATTTGGCTGCTCATTGCACTAATTGCATCCATGTCTTGAGCCTTTCTTCTTGTTGGCTCCACAGGGTCATCTGACCATCTACAATGTGATGTTGAGATTTTCTCCAAAATCCCATAGGCTTCATTGTAACTTTTTGAAAGCATGCAACCTCCAGCTGAGGAATTCAACACTTGTCTCGTGCTGGGGTTGCATCCTTTGAAGAACACTTCAATTTGAATACACCATGGAATGCCATGGTGTGGACATTTAAGTAATAGGTCTTTGAATCTAGTCCAAGCCTCATGTAATGATTCGTTTTCGGCTTGCTTGAATTTAATAATATCATCACGAAAGTTGGAGTTCCTATCTGGTGGGAAGTATTTTACTAGGAACTTTTCAGCAAGATCTGTCCAATTGACAATTGATCCAGAGGGGAAGGAATTCAGCCACGTCTTGGATTTATCTCTTAATGAATATGGAAAAAGGTAAAGTCTTAAGGCTTCTTGAGACACTCCTGGGATGACAAAGGTGTCACTCACTCCCAAGAAGTTTCTCAAGTGGTTGTGGGGGCCTTCGTTCTCCACTCAAAAGAATTGTTCAACTGTGGACAGCATTTGAAATATGACAGGTTTTAACTCGAAGGAGTGAGCTATAATCTCGGGGCGTATGATGCTCGGATTAAGCTCCTCAAGCATTGGTACAAGGTATGAAATAATGGCACTATCCTTATCATTCGCAATTTCAATGGGGTTGCGAATGATAGGTGCTCGGTTTGGGGCTTCTCCTGCTCTATTCATTTCAGTTTTTTGTGATTGGGATGACTCTGCGTGGTCCGCAATGTGCTGAATTACACGTGGCTGTTTAAAAAGGCGTTTCTTGGTTTTATTTCTGGCCCGTAGGAGTCTCTCAGGCTCAGGATTAAATTCTAGGTTGAGATTTGGAAACTCAATCATAAACTAGCTTGATAGTACCTATAAAGGAAATGCAAAAAGATTAGCTCCAATAAATATTAATTTTTTCTAAAATAACACAATTCATGTTTACTAAACAAAATTCCCAGCAGCGGCGCAAAAAACTTGTTGCGTGCTCAGTGTGTAAATAAAATGTAATGCGAAGAGCACTCAGATCATGCAAGCATACATGGTCTGCAGCAAGTGATAAGTATTTTTTAATTCGTTTTCCCACAGAGATTGAGTTTAGTTACTAACGAGTTGAGGTGCTAAATTAGATAAGGTGACTTAATTTGGGTAGATTTGGGGTTGATGTACCGAAATAATAAAGAAGCAAGAAGGATGCAATCATAAATGGAAAGCAAGTAAAGAGAATAAGCTGTATTGTGGAGAAGAACGAATTTCGGACCTCGCAATGTTCTAGCAATAAAATCGCAAGAGTAAAAGACTAGAAAAAATGCTAAGGCAAAAACAGAACTATTTTATTGCGGTTCTCGCAATAATCTAGCAATTAAATTAGCAACGATTTAAGGGTAAGATAAGGCAACAAGGTCGACTTAAGACTCCTCTATAGGCACTTAACTACGATCATTCAGCAATAGATTAACTTATCATGCATCGATTTAGCTTAGTCTCATGCATCTCTCGATTACATGCATTAGATCTTTAGTTCACTCATATCCAAGTAAGACATAAACACCTATTTATACAAGCAAGCTAATGAACGTGCTAGGAGAACGCCTATTCCTAGGTCGTTTTCTTGTTACCATAAAAGGCTAGCATGAATGGATGACTCTGAACTCTTACTCCTTCTGGAGGTTAGGAATTCTTTAGACAAAATGGATGGCCGGTCGAAATTGCTCATGGGATGAAGCATACATACATTCAATGCAATCGAAGCTATCCTACATGCTGAACTCTCGTATTTCTAACCTATAGATTCATCTTTAGCAGACCTTTGTTTGATTAGTTACTTATGGTTTGTGAAGATCTAAAGGAGATGGAATGATTAAGCATGATTTAAAGAACTTAATGAAAGCAATTGAATAGGAGATAAAAAAATGAAGAACTCAAGAAAACTTAAATGATTACTTTCTAAAATAAGGTTCAGAACACAATGTGCGATGATATGAAAACAGTAAAGAATTGAGTGAATTGGAGAATGAGTCGAATCAATGTAGCAAATGAAAAAAATAAAGAGAAAACAGTAGAGAAAGCTTGTAAAAGTGCACGGATCTCCTCGTCGCAAACGCCTCAGATGAAGGAGAAGATTAGCAGTTCTTGGGGATGAATTCAATCAGAAGAGAAGAAGGATCTTCTCTTCTTCCTCTCGAATTCTCGACGCCAAGGGCTGATTTCTTCGTTCCAACAAACGGGAGAAGGAAAATTTGTATGCAGATCGCTTTGCAACGGAGAACTCCACGCTTCTGAGTTGTTTTTCTCCTTCAACCTTCGTCTCTTTCTATAGCTTTTGCAGGTGCCTTCAGCCACGGAGATCCATCCATTCTGAACAACAATCCTCCACGTGGCAGCAGGGGAAGGCTTAGGCGGCTGAAAACTCGCAACAATGACGACTGACGGCTGGGAAAAGTTCAGCAGAAGCAGCTTGGCATTGCGGTTTCCTTGCGAGGGCCGCAATATTCATTGCGGTTTCAGCAATGTTTCCGCAATCCTCCTGCAATGTACATTTTAACTCTTTTTACATCTTTTTTCATCCTTTTTCGTTTCTTTTCCAAATAAGTCCTATTTTAGCCTCATTCCTCGAATTCTCACATTTAAGCACACATTGTGCTAACTTCTAACAAAAACACTCAAGAGATTACATGATTTTAAGGTAAATATGGCCCTAAATAATGTACTTTTGGAGAGGTAACAATCGGGTTGTCCTACATCCCTTCCACTGCATTGAGGTTTTCTCAACGATTGAGAAGCTCCAGTTTGATCAACAACCATTGTTGAATAAAAAAAGATTTCTTATAATACTGTTAGTCTTAACATACTAGTTGTTTTCGAGTTTAATAGAACACCATAGTATACATCTTTTGCGAAAAGAATGGTTCTTTATTTTTTTTCGCAAAAGATGTATATTGTGGGAGTTTTTGTAGTTGTTATATAGAAATAATCACATTTGTTATATGTAATTATTGTCTATATTTCTAGTTTGAACCGAACGCCTGTATATGTTATATTTTGTTGTATATAAAGATCTGTTTTTTTCGCAAAAGATGTATATTGTGGCGTTCTATGAAACTCGAAAACAACTAAAAGGTTAAGACTTACAGTATTAAAGGAAAGCTATAATATCAACAATGGTTGTTGATCAAACTTGAGCTTCTCAACCGTTGAGAAACCCCCAATGCAGTGGGAGGGATGTGAGACAACCCAGTCCACTGTTTTGGCTTGTCTTAAACTCGAAGTTGTCATATTCGATGATGACATTGAGGATTCGTTGACAAGGCCAAGTGGCTCAAAACCATGAATCTTTGAGTGGTATTGAGACCAAGCCTCTAAGGTGAAAACCTTTTGGGCTTGACTTTCTGGTAAAGGGACTGTCCCGAAGAGAAAGGGTTTATTGTGTATACTCACTTTCTCTTGTTACCAGATGCAAGTTAAATAGATGGCTCTTATCCATTGCCATGTTCTATCTTTATAGAATAAGGCAAGTGGAAGTCAAGTTAGCTTTCCTGCAGAATAGCTATCTTGATTAAAGTATCTACAAGTCTCAACCAGATAGATTCATAATTCGAGGACAAAGAGCAAATGGTTTGCGAGCCTATTCAATTCATTTGTGAATTAGAATAAGCATCTTTATCCTGAATTGTAAGGTTTGATATGGTGATCAAATCTTATGGTTTTGAACATCAGTTTGAACAAACGTTTGATGAACCTTGTTTGACAAGGGTTTAATCAAAGTTGTAGCTTTCTTAATCTATTTCCGTAATTGATGTCCTAATCATTGAGAATGATGTAGGATTCACTTCTGACTGATAAGCATAAACTAGCGACCCACTCCCAAATAGTTGATCTGAAGGTAGGCTTAGTTTGTTCTAAGAATTCAGGTTGATCTAAGTCGTAAGAACAAATCGCTAGTGTTGTCTTTAAAAACTTTTATTGTCAAGCTGTTGTCAATATTCGATGGTCTATGGAAATGGTTTCCTAAGACACCTCAAGTGTTGAGGATATGAGACGCACCCAAGTGCATTTACATATTGGAGGTCGTATGTCTCTTTTCAGATACATGACCCGATATGTGTTGTGCAGTGAGAACTATTAGAAGAAATTAGTCAAATTGGATTGGATTCTGGTTAAAGTTTTGTCCTTGTACTTAGAGGAGTAGAATACAAGAGTTGTATTGTTGATTCCTCGTTGGTAGCTAAGTCTTGTTGCAGCTTGTGAAGCAACAATAGGTTTATAAGTTGAGATCGTAGATAGAGCTATGAGAAGATATGATGGTCACATGGAAAGCCTCGTAGTACTTCATGATGATGAGTTTACTAAGTCTCTCATGGCTAAAGTGTTTGAGAGACACCTAGAAGAGTCTAGGGCTCCGAGTTGCTGGAGAGGACAGTAGGAGAAAACTTCATGGTATGTGATATATTAGTTTTCTCAAACTAACATGTACACCACGGACGTTTAAGTCCAAGTGGGAGTTTGTTGGGTTTTATGTCCTAAAACTCGTGGTTTGTAAACTATTATGTTTGTAAATATTCTATTTAGAATAAAGAGTTATTAGTTTTATTCAATAAAGGAGTTTACTGGAATAAAGTGAAACGTGTTTAGGTTAACCTATACCAATGACCAACACCCATGGCTGAATATGAGTACTTGAGCCTCATGTATGACATGATTGTGGATCAGGCTCACGTAGTCAGTAATAACGGTCTATAGTATACAAATAAGGCTGGGTACCTTATCCGGATAACACAATTGGATGCGGCTCACTTTGTATTGTACAAAACGATGTGATCCGAATCGTTTCACATGGAGATGTGCGAGTGAGGGCGTCCTATGCAAAGAGTTTGCATAAGACCGAACCGCGAAATATGTCGCTCTCTCTTTATAACACCGTTTACTGATGAAACCGACATTTTCATTTGATGGCCTAGGTAACTCAATCTCAATCCTGAGCTCGCTATGAACTTCTGCTTATTCGAAAGTAATCTTTGACTTGCACGGGTGAGACTTGCCCATTAGCGCAGACTCAATAAGCCTACCATCTTGGGGATAAAGTCGAATAGGTAGCTGGGGACATAGTACAACAAGATTGGAGTTCACTCCTAACCCGCTCTTCAGGGTTAGTAGATAGGTTGTTCCCTTAATAGCTGACTCCGAGGCTTGAACAATTAGCGCGCACACTCTCATGAGATGAGAGAGTTAATTGATCTGTTGGTTGGACCACTTATCTATTGTTCATTTGAGGTGTCAGTGGTACTTAAGGAACAAGACGTAATGCGGGGTTAAACGGTTTAAATGACCCAACTGTGATTACGAACAACTTGTGAAGGGTCGACTAGCCCCTGACGGTTATATCAAAGGACATAATATATTTACAGTGAGGAGAGTGCAGCCCTTAGACTATAGTGGAGTCTCCGGGGGTTAACGAATGTTTATTGATTCGGGTTAAAAGAGTTTTAACCGAATAATCTCGTATCGTTGGAGCTCATGATCTGTAGGTCATTTAGGTTCTCCTAGCTAGTTTGGGTAACGTCGTGCAACAATATAAGAGAAAAGGAAAAACAAAAAGAATTTGAATTGTTCAAATTCGTTTTTTTGAAGAATGATGGACATATTTAAATATGATTTAAATATGGGAATGGTCTAAAACATGAATACAATTCATGTGCAAAAAGTCGGATTTTGGAAAACCGGGTTTAGCTATATTATTTAATTAATATTCAAAATCAAATATTAATTAAATAATATGGCTAAACCCGGTTTTCCAAAAACCGACTTCTTGTACATGAATCTATTCATGTTTTAGATCATTCTCATATTTAAATCATATTTAAATATGTCCATCATTCTTCCAAAAGTTGAATTTGAACATTTCAAATTCTTTTTCTTTTTCTTTTCTCTCATATTGTTGCACGACGTTATCCGAGCTAGCTAGGAGAACCTAAAGGACCTACAGATCATGAGCTCCAACGATACGAGATTATTCGGTCAAAACTCTTTCAACCGAACTAATCAACATTCATTAACCCCTGAAGACTCTACTATAGTCTGAGGGTTGCACTCTCCTCACTGTAGATATATTATGTCCTCTGATATAACTGTCACAGGCAAGTCGACCCTTCACAGGTTGTTCGTAATCACACCTAGGTCATTTAAACCGTCTAACCCCTGCATTACATCTTGTTCCTTAAGTACCACTGACACCTCTAATGAACAATAGATTTATGGTTCAACCAACAGATCAATTAACCCTATCATCTCATGAGAGTGTGAGCTCTAATTGTTCAAGCCCTGGAGTCAGCTATTAAGAGAACAACCTATCTACTAACCCTGAAGAGCGGGTTAGGAGTGAACTCCAATCTTGTTGTACTATGTTCCCAGGTACCTATTCGACTTTATCCCCAAGATGGTAGGCTTATTGAGTCGACGCTAATGGGTCACTCTCACCCGTGCAAGTCAAAGGATACTTTCAAATAAGCAGGAGTTCATAGCGAGCTCAGGATTGAGATCGAGTTACCTAGGCCATGAAATGAAAATGTCGGTCTCATCAGCAAACGGTGTTATAAAGAGAGAGCGACATATTTTGCGGTTCGGTCTTATGCAAACTCTTTGTGCAGGACGCCCTCACTTGCACATCTCCATGTGAAACGATTCATATCACATCGTTTTGTACAATACAAAGAGAGCCGCAACCGATAGTGTTACCAGGATAAGGTACCCGGCCTAATCCGTATATTATAGACCGTTTTGACTGACTACTTGAGCCTAATCCAAAATCATGTCATACATGAGGCTCAAGTACTCATATTCAGCCAAGGGTGTTGGTCATTGGTATAGGTTAACCTAAACACGTTTCACTTTATTCCAGTAAACTATTTTACTGAATAAAACTAATAACTCTTTATTCTAAATAGAATATTCACAAACATAATAGTTTACAAACCACGAGTTTTAGGACATATAACTCAACAAACTCCCACTTGGACTTAAACATCCGTGGTGTACATGTTAGGTGGAGAAAACTAATATATGATATATATCAGAAGTTTTCTCCCACTGTCCTCTCTAGAAACTCGGAGTCCTAGACTCTTCTAGGTGTCTTGTTGCGAGCTCAATGTGTTAAAATAAATAAGCAATAAGATAGAGAGAGCACTCAGAACATGCAAGCATACATGATCTTATAGCAAGTAGTAAGTATTTTTTCATTCGTTTTCCCACAGAGATTTATTATAAGCTATTTATGAAGTGTAAAGTTAAGAAAGAATGGGTGAATTTGACGGGGGAGAATTGGTTTTAAATTGTCTAAATCCTACGGAATATGTAAAGGATAGCAACATAAACAAGAGCAAGTCAAAGTTAAACTTAAAGGAAAAGAGACGAGATTAATAAACGGAAAAGAAAACAGCTGAACAGAATTGTAAACTTAGCAGAATTGCGGAAACAACAATTCTACCGCAATTTTACCGACAGCGAAAGTGTGTAAAATGGTGAATTAAGGGCTACCAATGACTATCCTATAGGCATTTTTATACGATTCTCAAGCACTGGATCTACTCTCTATGCATCAAACTCACTCAATCTCATGTATCGTCCGATTCCATGCATTAGATTCTTTAGTTTACTCATGTCCAAGTAAGGTCTTAAGCATCTTGTTAAAGCAGAAAGTTATGGTTTGTACTAGGAAAACGCCTATTCCTAGGTCGTTTTCTGGCTACCTTGAAAGGCTAGCATGAGTGTATGACTCTGAACTCTTACTCCTTCCAGAGGTTAGGAGTTCTTTGGACAAAATGGATGGCCAATCGAAATTGCCCGTAGGATGAAGCTTACATACAATCAATGCTTCGAGAGCTATCCTACATGCTTGGTTCACGTTTTTTAGCCTATAGTGTTGTCATTAGCATGCCCCTAAGTGACTCAGTTACTCATGGATATAGGGTAAACAGAAATAAAAGATGAAAGAGACATGCTTAGAAGAGAAATAAGCTTAATACAGCAAGGTAAGACAGTGAGTTGCAAAGATAGGAAATTGAGAAATGAAGAACTATGCTTTAATTACTTGATCGTTTGAATGAACAGAAGAGCAACTTAAAGTGAATAACAGAAGACAGAACACAACGAAATGGACTGATCTAGTTACAAGAAAGGAAACAACACCAAACTAAAGCTGGAAAATGGAAATAAAGACAGAAAGCATAAAAACGAGCGTGAATGCCTAGTTGCAGGTGCCTCGGCTTAAGGGGATGAAAGAATAGCCTTGCTTGGATGAATCCAATCGGGAGAGAAGATGAATCTTCTCTCCTTCCTATCAGATTGTCGATTCCAACAGCTGAGACTCTCACACCAACAGACGGCAAAGGAAAACACGAAGAAAGATGGAGCTGCGAGAAGACTTCTACGCTTTCGGATGATGATTGAACCCTCGACTTTGACCCCCTTTTATAGCAATCTGCAGGTGCATTTGGGCCAAGGAGAACCATCAATCTTCAACGTCGTACTTCAGAATGGATGGAGGAGAAAGAACGAATCCCTGAAATAACGGAAATTAACAGAAAAAGATCAGTCAACTTACGGTTTTCACTTGAAACATTGCGGTTTCAGCAATGTTTCCGCAATGCTGTCGCAATGCTTGTTTTTCATTCTTTTCCTTCGGTTTTCAACCATTTTCTTTCCTATTGTACATAAGTCCTAATTTAGCTACCTTCTTCTAATTCTCATATTTAAGCATAGGTTTAGGCTAAATGCTATCAAAAACACCTAAGAGTGAACATCTTTCTAAGATAATTAAGTCCTAAAAAGGTCACTTTTGGAGACGTAACACACCCCCAAACTTAAGGTTTTGCTTGTCCTCGAGCAATCTAAGGACTTTCCTAGGCTGCTGTTTCTTCTTCCTTAACCACTTACTAACTCCCCTATATCTTTATCTATAGCAGTGCTGTCCTGTGACACACTTCTAAGCTTAAAACTACCCTCTCATCTAGCTTCTTCTGATTTCGCATGCCTAATACTCCTACTGTATTTATTAACTCCCTACAACTGATCTACCTGCTTTTGTCATATCATGCCACTATCCCTAAGGTTTCAAATTCTACCTAGCTTTACCCCAGACTCAGTACATGCTTCTAGTTTATACTTATGAGCTACCTAGGATTCCTTAGAGTCATGCCAGTCTTAGTATTAATGGTGACAGTAGTACTTTTAGAGAACAACCTAAACCCTAACATCACTACATTGGATATACACTCATCTCCCTAAACAACCCTACGAGCTACAACTTTGCTCTTAGCTAATTGAGGATCAGAGTTCTTTTTAAACAGGACATCTAAGCCACAAAGTTGCAACTCCTAGGTATACATTCTTCTTCCCTATTTCTTCTTTTTCTTTCTTTCTTACTTTGGTGGAGCCTTTCCTTTGGTTGCCTTTTGATGCAACGCCACTTGTGGGTTACACACTTGGCACTGATTACTCAGCAACCTAAGAGAGACTCCCCCCTTTATTCTTTTTTTTCATTTTTTTTTCAGCTCATCATTTTTTTTAAAAGGAGAAGAAGAATGCTTATGTTTTTAAGGGAGAGAGGAATGTTCCTAGGCCTAGGGTGGCCTCCCCCAAACTTCAACTACTCATTGTCCCCAATGAGTGTCTGAGGTGGCACACCCCCAAACTTGTCCTAGAAGCATCTAGTCTAAGGTAAAACAAAGAGAATCTAAAAACCCTAGGCATAGACAGAACATTCTAAAAGAAAATATCACAGCAGCAGAAAATTGAAAAAACAGATAGGCAAGGACTTACAGCTATGCATGCTGAGCTTTTTAGAGGCTAATTTAAACTATCAAAGGGTGTCCTATGACACTCATCCAGCATGCTGTAAGATAAGCTATATAAGGTAGTCATGACAGCAGCAAAAGATAGAATTTAAACAGATCACAGCCTAGCTAAACAGACAGTCCAAAACATGCATTCAGTAATAAAAATTGCGGTTACCGCAATTATTTCGCAATAGATACAGGGCAGATATAACAGTGATTAAGGCCCTTAAGCATGCTTATTTCCCGTCACTCAAGCTCTACAAAAATAAAACTAAACTAACCTACCTACTCAGCTATCATCAGACTACACTAAACAATTTAAAAACTTAAAACTAAGCAAGTAAAACAGATCAAAATATTAACTAAAAACAGCATAATTCACATGGTCTAACAGAAAGCAGATTTTTTTTTTTATTGTAAGGGAACAGCAATACTCCCTTGAGTGCAATTCAAACCAGCACTCAGATGTCTTCATCCTCATCAGGCCGTCGTGGTCGTGGAGGCACCCATGGAGTTAGGAGATTCGTGGGAAAGTCAGGGAAGGTGCATCCAAGTTGGTCAGCAACTTCCTTGTCCCGTGCCTGTGCGTAAGTGGCCCATTGAGCCATCCTCTTCTGCATATCCATCAGGCAAGCCATGGACAGCGACTGATCAGCAGCCAACCTATCCAGCTCGAATTCCATGTTCCCCTTCCTTTTTAGCCTCAAGCCAGCAGGTAGCTCCAAGTGGCCCGTGTAAGCCATCTGCTGCTCCATTCGCTCAATAGGAACTCCTGCAAGCAAACAGAGTTTAGTTATAGTATTAGGGAAAAACAATGGACCCTTACCTTTCTTCGCGCACTCAGCAATGGCAGCCGACATGACTTCACCCACGTTGATCGTGAGACCTCGCATGATTGCATAGACCAGCAGCGATCTGCTCTGGTTGATGGTGGTCTCATGAGTCACTGGGGATAGTTTCCTTCTCACAAAGGAAAACCATACAACCGCCTTAGCTGTGAGGTTGGCACTCATGAGAGTGTGCCTCCCATTGCGTGACACAGTCCAGGATGCTTCAGGCTGGCCAATGGTCTGAATGGCCTCTTCCAGGACTGCCTCAGTAGGCTCATCAACAATCCTCGCATAGTCAGTATGTTTTTGGCCCTTGAGGCCATAGGCTTCGTTGATGGCTTTTGCTGAGAAGTCCACTTCTACTCCCTTGACCACAGACAACCCCTCCTCAGAATTCCTCAGGTTGGCGTAGAAGTCATACACCATGCTTGTGTAAGCCGGATTGGGTGGTCTGCACAACTCCTCCCAGCTGTGATTCGAAATGCCTGCACGCAAGAATTGCGGCAGGTCAGCAAGCCTGTCGAGGAAGCCCTTCTCGTGCAGCAGCTCTCGCTTCCTCAGCTCCATGCCTCTAGACTCAGCGTCAGAAGACACATACCTCACTGATTGAGGCTCATCTTCAGGGTAAAGCTTGGCCTTCCCTTTGTCCTTTGGTTTGGCTGACTCCGCAGCCTCAATCTTGAGCTTCTTGAGCGACGGCTCAGCGCTCTCTTTCTCTGACGAAGGTGCCCTCTTGGCCTTCTTCTTCTTTGCTTTCTTGGCCCGCTTAGCCCTGATAATCTTGGCAGCCTTCCTCTTCTTCAGCTTTGCCTTGGTGGTGATCTGCTGAAGGCAAGCCCCCAGTGTTTCTTCCATAGAGTCATCCTTCTGCGCAGGACTCTCAAGGCTGGCTTCCCTCAACGGAGAGAAGACCTCTTCTTCCTCAGCTTCCCCACTGCCCTGCGTCGATTCTTGGTACTCCCCATATGGGAATTCAGGTTCAGGGCGTGGAGAAGTGGGCGACGGAGTTGTGCTTTGTGCTGCTGTAGGGGTCTGTGCAGAACTCTGTGGTGATGAAGGCAGCTCAGGGCTCTGCGCTGGTGACGATGAGGAGAGCTCAGGGCTTTGAACCAGTGGAGATGGTGAAGGGCTGCGCTCGGCTGTCTCGTGGGATGGCTGGCCTCATTCTTGACTCTCCACAGAGGGAGTCTTGTTCTTGATTCCTTCCTCGGCCACAGCCATACTCCACTTGCGCTTCTTGGGTGTGCCCGCTGGTTCAGAGGGTCCAGCAGGTATCTCTGTGACGACCTTCCACTTCTTCTTGCGAATCGGAAGTTTGGGAAGTCGTTCAGTTCGCGCAGCATCAGCCTCAGCCAAGGCAAGCAGTGCGTCTCTCGCAGCCGTTTCAGCGTCGTCAGCCTTCTTCTTGGCCGCAGATCTTTCAGCCCTCGTGAGCACCATTGTTGAATCGTGGAGGTTTGGAGAGAAGAATCACAGATGAAGAGAATCGCAGCTTTCTTGGAGTTCAGATACTTGGGAAATCGTATAGATCAACGCGCGTCTCAACGGATATAAAGAAAACGGAAAAATCCCAACGGCTATATTTTTGCGGATCCTGCAAATCCAGCGCAATTCTAGTGACCGTTGGAGATTTTTTTCATTTAAATGTCAATCTTTGCTCAACCGTATCTTTGATTTGGCCTAATATTTTCTTGATTTTTAAAGCTGGATTTAATCTCCTTGATTCCCTCTATTGATTCCCTACAAAAAGAAATAAAATCAACATCAAATTCGCAATTAAAATCATACAAACTTATACACAAATGATAACCGGAAAATCGCAAAAAATAAACTAAGGCATAAGCCTCATGTTGACGAGCACAGCAATCACTCGTCCTCTCTCGTTCTTAATTTCACGCTTCAGTCAAGAGGAAGGCCGAGAGAGTCTTCACATCTCCTTCCTCATAGTAGTGCTTCAACCTTGCACCATTAACCATGAATGGTTGACCTTGCTGCAGGTTCTTTATCTCGATGGCACCATGAACAAACACATTAGTAATTACAAACGGACCTGACCATCTAGACTTAAGTTTGCCTGGAAATAATTTCAATCGTGAGTTAAATAATAAAACAAGTTGGCTTTTCTTAAAGTCCTTGATCCTAAGTCTACTATCGTGCCAAATCTTGGTCTTTTCCTTATACATTTTGGCATTTTCATAAGACATATGTCTAAGCTCATCAAGCTCATGTAATTGCAGAGACCGCAACGTTCCCGCATCGGTCACGCAATAATTCAACTCTTTTAGTGCCCAAAATGCCTTGATTTCTAACTCAAATGGAAGATGACAAGCTTTACCATACACAAGTCTGTAAGGAGACATACCTAGGGGTGTCTTATATGCAGTCCTATATGCCCAAAGTGCATCCTCGAGTTTAAATGACCAGTCCTTTCTATTAGGTTTGACCACTTTTTCTAGGATGTTCTTAATCTCCCTATTTGAAATTTCAGCCTGACCATTCGAGTGTGGGTGATAAGGAGTGGCTACTCTATGTCTAATGTTATACTTAGCCAACACTCTCTCCATAGCCTTATTAATAAAATGTGTCCCCTCATCACTAATGATAGCACGAGGTGTTCCAAACCTAGTAAAAATGTGCCTATGCAAGAATTTTATGACTGTTTTGGCATCATTATTGGGACATGCTATGGCCTCTACCCACTTGGATACATAATCTACTGCCACTAATATGTAAAGGTTACCTGAGGATGGGGGAAATGGTCCCATGAAGTCAATGCCCCATACATCAAAGAGCTCCAACTCTAAGATGTAGGTGAGAGGCATTTCATCCTTGCGACTGAGGTTACCTGTTCTTTGGCATTCATCACAGCTGTGGGCATAGTTGTGGGCATCCTTGAAGATCGTTGGCCAATAGTAGCCACTCTGAAATACCTTTGCAGTTGTTCTTTGGCCACCAAAGTGTCCACCATAAGGAGCTGTGTGGTAGTGCTGCAGCACAGACTTCGCCTCAGCAGCTGAAACACACTTCCTTAGCAAGCCGTCAGCACATGTTTTGTAAAGTGTGGGGTCATCCCATATGAATTTCCTTGCTTCATGAAGGAACCTCTTCTTCTCTTGTCCTCCCTTGAAAGCTGGTAGTACCTGTGATGCAAGGAAGTTAGCAATGTCAGCAAACCAAGGTTCCTCATCGTTATCACGATGAGTCAATACAAAGACATGTTCATCAATAAAAGCATCAGAAATTGCGGGTTCCGCAATTTTTTCGCAATTATGCTGCAATCTAGAAAGATGATCCGCAACCACATTTTCACTTCCTTTCTTATCTCTAATGTCTAGATCAAACTCTTGCAGCAGCAGTACCCACCTAATCAACCTAGGCTTAGCATCAGCCTTCCTCATAAGGTACTTTAAAGCAGAATGGTCAGTGTACACAATTGTTCTGGTGCCTACAATATAGTTCCTAAATTTCTCACAAGCAAACACTACAGCTAGCATCTCCTTCTCAGTGGTTGTGTAGTTGCATTGTGCCTCATTAAGTGTCTTACTAGCATAATAGACAGGGTGTGTTAACTTCTCAATCTTCTGTCCTAACATAACCCCTACAGCATAGTCACTAGCATCACATAACATCTCAAATGGGAGGTCCCAATTTGGCCCTACTATAATAGGTGCTGTGACTAGTGCTTTCTTAAGGGTTTTCCAAGCTAGGACACACTCTTTAGAGAAAATGAATGGCTTGTTTAGCTCTAGAAGCTCACATAGAGGCTTGGAGATCTTAGAAAAGACCTTAATGAACCTTCTATAGGAACCAGCATGCCCTAAGAAACTTCTAATGGCCTTGACATTTTGGGGTTCTACCAATTTCTCTATTATTTCAATTTTTGCTCTGTCAACTTCTACACCTGCCCTTGACACTCTATGACCTAAGACAATCCCTTCATCCACCATGAAGTGGCATTTTTCCCAATTTAGGACTAGGTTGGTCTCCTCACACCTAGCCAAGACTTGTCCTAGGTTCTTTAGACAGTTTGTAAATGAATCCCCAAAGACTGAAAAGTCATCCATGAATATCTCTATCATGGACTCATCCAAATCAGAGAAGATTGCCAACATGCACCTTTGGAAAGTTGTCGGTGCATTGCATAAGCCAAAAGGCATTCTGCGAAAGGCAAAAGTTCCAAAAGGGCAAGTAAAGGTAGTCTTCTCTTGATCCTTAGGGTCTATAGTGATCTGGTTATAACCTGAGTAACCGTCTAAGAAGCAGTAGTAAGCTCTACCAGCTATTCTGTCTAACATTTGGTCAATGAATGGTAGAGGGAAATGGTCTTTTTTAGTCTCTTTATTTAGTTTCCTATAATCCATGCAAACTCTCCACCCTGTGATAGTCCTAGTTGGAATCAGTTCATTGTTCTCATTGACTACCACAGTCATCCCCCCCTTCTTAGGTACACATTGTATAGGGCTCGCCCACTAACTACTAGCTATGGGGAAGATCACACCAGCATCTAACCATTTAATTATTTCTTTCTTAACTACCTCTTTCATAGAGGGATTCAGCCTACGTTGGTGATCTACTCTAGGTGTATGCTCTTCCTCTAGTATAATCTTATGCATGCAATAAGAAGGGCTAATGCCTCTAATATCAGCAATAGTCCATGCAATAGCCTTCCTATGTTGCTTAAGTAGTAAAATCAGTTCAACCTCATGCTTTTCACTTAATTTAGAAGAAATAATCACAGGCAAAGTGTCATTACTTCCTAGATACGCATACTTGAGGTGAGTGGGGAGAGGTTTTAATTCTAAGACAGGTGGATGCTCAATGGATGGTTTTAATGGATTCACAGATTTTTCAGTTAAGTCAATATTCATACAAACATGCTGAGGGTTATTTACAGGTATGTCCATTATCTCAGCTATGTTTAAATCATTTAATTCTAATCCTACATAGTTATTAGCATGCTTAGTCAACAATTCATGCTCCAATTGTTCTTCCATTAGTGAGTCAACAATGTCCATGCTAGCACAAGATTCAGAGTCAGAGGGGTACCTTAAGGCTTTATAAACACTAAATTTCACCTCTTCATCATGAACCCTCATAGTGAGCTCACCTTTTTGAACATCTATTAGTGCCCTACCTGTGGCTAGAAATGGTCTGCCTAACAGGATGGGGACCTCCTTGTCTGCTTCATAATCCAGGATAATGAAATCTGCAAGGAAAATAAACTTGTCAACCTTTACTAAAATATCCTCAATCTTACCTTCAGGGTATGCAATGGATCTGTCTGCTAGTTGTAAAGTGACAGTGGTTGGACGTGCTTCTCCTATTCCAAGCTGGCGGAATAGTGATAGGGGCATGAGGTTTATGCTGGCTCCCAGGTCACAAAGAGCTCTGCCCACGTGCTTGCCTCCTAGCTCTACAGGTAGGGTGAAGGAACCAGGATCCTTCTCCTTCTTGGGTAGCTTGTTCTGGAGTATGGCACTGCACTCCTCAGTGAGATAGACTGTTTCAAACTCACCAATTATTCTCTTGTTAGTAATAATATCTTTCAAAAACTTTACATAAGAAGGCATAGACTGTAAAACTTCAACAAAAGGAATATTAACATGCACTTGCTTAAGAATTTCTAGAAATTTATTAAAGTGCACTTCCTGTTCTTGTTTTTTCTTTAGCCTTCTAGGAAATGGAGGTGATGGCACATATGTAGGCACTTCAGGTCGCCTCAGGATAGGTGGAGGTCTTGGAATTTCTTCTATCTCCTCTATGATTGGCTCCAGCCTTTGTCCTGATGTGCTTGTTGTTGGTGGACCTTGGTTTGGCAGAGACTCCAGTGGAGCACTAGACTCAGTGTTCTCTACTCTCTTTGGTGTGTCCTTGGTGTTGCTTACCAATGGTCTACCACTTCTAAGTTCAATTGCTTGAACTTGCTCTTTACCATCTCTCCTTGGCACTTCAGTGTCAGCAGGGAGTCTACCTTGGGGCCTACTTTTGATTTCATTGGCTAGTTGCCCTATTTGGTTCTC
This sequence comes from Herpetospermum pedunculosum, assembly GCA_028017165.1. Lineage (NCBI taxonomy): Eukaryota > Viridiplantae > Streptophyta > Magnoliopsida > Cucurbitales > Cucurbitaceae > Herpetospermum > Herpetospermum pedunculosum. The sequence continues at coordinate 2,165,519 of JAPQWQ010000075.1, read as the reverse complement.
TAGGCTCCTAAGAGTAGCTTGCTGACTCTGTAGAGTGGCATCATTCTTGGCTATGTATTCCTTGAGTAAGTTTTCTACAGAAGATCCTACAGGTTGGTTGTATGGTTTTTGATACATGGATTGGTTATGTTGGGGAGTGAAACCAGGTGTTCCACTCGGTCTTGGTTGGTTAGGAGCTTGGTTAGCATTCTGTTGGCCACCCCATGACAGGTTTGGGTGGTTCCTCCAACCAGGGTTGTAAGTATTGGAATAGGGGTTGTTCCTAGGCTGCTGCTGGCTTCCAATATAGCAGACTGAGGCTGGATTCCCAGGGCAGTATTCATACAGGTGCCCTTCCCCACAGAATCCACATACAAGTGTCTCACCTTGACTTGGTTGGGTGCCCATTGACATGGCTGTGGCGGTGTTGACACTTGTTTGGAGATTGGTTTGAGCCATTTGCTTAACTAGGTTGGTCAGGGCATTTATTTGGCTGCTCATTGCACTTAGAGCATCCTTGTCTTGAGCTCTAGTTGGCTCAACTGGATCATCTGACCACCTACAGTGAGATGCTGAGATCTTTTCCAAGATCTCATAGGCTTCGTTGTAACTCTTGGACAACATGGAACCACCAGCAGATGAATTCAAGACTTGTCTAGTGCTGGGGTTGCATCCTTTGAAAAAGACCTCTATTTGGATACACCATGGGATGCCATGGTGTGGACATTTAAGAAGAAGGTCCTTGAACCTTGTCCAAGCTTCGTGAAGAGACTCATTCTCAGCTTGTTTGAATTTAACTATGTCATCACGAAAGGTAGAATTCCTATCAGGTGGGAAGTATTTGACTAGGAATTTCTCTGCTAAGTCTGTCCAATTAAGGACAGATCCAGAGGGTAATGAGTTCAACCACGTTTTGGCTTTGTCCCTCAAAGAGTAAGGGAACAGATATAGCCTCAAGGCTTCTTGGGAAACTCCAGGGATGATAAAGGTATCACTGACTCCTAAGAAGTTTCTAAGATGGTTGTGGGGGTCCTCATTTTCCACTCCAAAGAATTGTCCCACAGTGGACAACATTTGGAACATCACTGGCTTTAACTCGAATGAGTTGGCAGTGATTTCAGGACGGATTATGCTGGGGTTCAGCTCCCCAGGCATAGGAACTAGGTATGAGAGAATGGCACTATTCTTATCATTCGCTATTTCGATGGGATTGCGAGTGATAGGTACCGGATTTGGAATTATTCCAGCCATTTCTTCTTGAGACAATTGCGGAGAAATTGCGGTTCCCGCAATTATTTGAGGTAAAGGGGGTTGTTTAAAGAGACGTTTCTTGGCTCTATTTCTGGCCCTAAGTAACCTCTCAGGTTCAGGATTGAACTCTAGATCACTACTTGAAGGCTCACTCATAAACTAACCCGATGGTACCTGTAAAAGAAATGAACTAGATTAGTTACAATGGACAATAAACTCGGTGTTTCAAACTTAACAAACCTCGTTTTCACTTAAATAAATCCCCGGCAGCGGCGCCAAAAACTTGTTGCGTGCTCAATGTGTTAAAATAAATAAGCAATAAGATAGAGAGAGCACTCAGAACATGCAAGCATACATGATCTTATAGCAAGTAGTAAGTATTTTTTCATTCGTTTTCCCACAGAGATTTATTATAAGCTATTTATGAAGTGTAAAGTTAAGAAAGAATGGGTGAATTTGACGGGGGAGAATTGGTTTTAAATTGTCTAAATCCTACGGAATATGTAAAGGATAGCAACATAAACAAGAGCAAGTCAAAGTTAAACTTAAAGGAAAAGAGACGAGATTAATAAACGGAAAAGAAAACAGCTGAACAGAATTGTAAACTTAGCAGAATTGCGGAAACAGCAATTCTACCGCAATTTTACCGACAGCGAAAGTGTGTAAAATGGTGAATTAAGGGCTACCAATGACTATCCTATAGGCATTTTTATACGATTCTCAAGCACTGGATCTACTCTCTATGCATCAAACTCACTCAATCTCATGTATCGTCCGATTCCATGCATTAGATTCTTTAGTTTACTCATGTCCAAGTAAGGTCTTAAGCATCTTGTTAAAGCAGAAAGTTATGGTTTGTACTAGGAAAACGCCTATTCCTAGGTCGTTTTCTGGCTACCTTGAAAGGCTAGCATGAGTGTATGACTCTGAACTCTTACTCCTTCCAGAGGTTAGGAGTTCTTTGGACAAAATGGATGGCCAATTGAAATTGCCCGTAGGATGAAGCTTACATACAATCAATGCTTCGAGAGCTATCCTACATGCTTGGTTCACGTTTTTTAGCCTATAGTGTTGTCATTAGCATGCCCCTAAGTGACTCAGTTACTCATGGATATAGGGTAAACAGAAATAAAAGATGAAAGAGACATGCTTAGAAGAGAAATAAGCTTAATACAGCAAGGTAAGACAGTGAGTTGCAAAGATAGGAAATTGAGAAATGAAGAACTATGCTTTAATTACTTGATCGTTTGAATGAACAGAAGAGCAACTCAAAGTGAATAACAGAAGACAGAACACAACGAAATGGACTGATCTAGTTACAAGAAAGGAAACAACACCAAACTAAAGCTGGAAAATGGAAATAAAGACAGAAAGCATAAAAACGAGCGTGAACGCCTAGTTGCAGGTGCCTCGGCTGAAGGGGATGAAAGAATAGCCTTGCTTGGATGAATCCAATCGGGAGAGAAGATGAATCTTCTCTCCTTCCTATCAGATTGTCGATTCCAACAGCTGAGACTCTCACACCAACAGATGGCAAAGGAAAACACGAAGAAAGATGGAGCTGCGAGAAGACTTCTACGCTTTCGGATGATGATTGAACCCTCGACTTTGACCCCCTTTTATAGCAATCTGCAGGTGCATTTGGGCCAAGGAGAACCAACAATCTTCAACGTCGTACTTCAGAATGGATGGAGGAGAAAGAACGAATCCCTGAAATAACGGAAATTAACAGAAAAAGATCAGTCAACTTACGGTTTTCACTTGAAACATTGCGGTTTCAGCAATGTTTTCGCAATGCTGTCGCAATGCTTGTTTTTCATTCTTTTCCTTCGGTTTTCAACCCTTTTCTTTCCTATTGTACATAAGTCCTAATTTAGCTACCTTCTTCTAATTCTCATATTTAAGCATAGGTTTAGGCTAAATGCTATCAAAAACACCTAAGAGTGAACATCTTTCTAAGATAATTAAGTCCTAAAAAGGTCACTTTTGGAGACGTAACATGTCTCTCAAATACTTTAGCCATGAGAGACTTAGTAAACAAATCATCATGAAGTACTACGAGGCTTTCCATGTGACCATCACATCTCCTCATAGCACTAACTGCGAGCTCAACTTATAAATTTATTGCTGCTTCGCAAGCTGCAATCAGACTTAGCTACCACCGAGGAATCAACAATACAACTCTTGTATTATACTCCTCTAAGTACAAGGACAAAACTTTAACCAAAATTCAATCCAATTGGACTAATTTCTTCTAACAGCTCCCACTGCTCAACACATATCGGGTCATGTATCTGAAAAGATACATACGACCTCCAATATGTAAATGCACATGGGTGCGTCTCATATCCTCAACACTTGAGGGGTCTCAGGAAACCATTCCGATAGACCATCGAATATATCTGAATCTACTTCTTTGAGTAATGAGATTATTAAGAAGAAGAAGAGAAATAGGAGGAAGGGCAAATCCCCTGCTATTCGCAAGGTACATTCTTCAAACATAGGAAAATGTTTCCATTGTATTGAAGATGGGTATTGGAAGCGTAACTGCTCCAAATACCTTGTTGAGAAAAAAGCTGAGAAGGAACGACAAGGTAAATGAGATTTATTGTCGTAACAGTTTAGTGATATATGAGTGTCATATTTCACTAATCGTGTTTTTTCTTCATTTCAGGAAACTAGTTCCTGATAGCAGCTGGCCGTGAGATGACTTGTGAAGACATCGTCACAGCTAATTCAGTGGGAGTTTTGTAATAGTTGTTGTATAGAAATAATATTATCTTATGTAATTATTGTCTATATTTGTAGTTTGAACCGAACACCTGTATATGTTATCTTTTGTTGTTTATAAAAAATTGTTCTTTTCGCAAAAGATTTATACTATGATGTTCTATTAAACTCGAAAACAAAAAGTATGTTAAGACTAACGGTATTATAACAAAAAGTATGTATACCTGTATATGACAACTTCAAGTTTAAGACAGGCTAATACAGTGGACCGGGTTGTCCTACATCCCCTCCCACTGCATTGAGGTTTTCTCAACGATTGAGAAGCTCCAGTTTGATCAACGACCATTGTTGAATAAAAACAACTTTCTTATAATACTGTTAGTCTTAACATACTTTTTGTTTTCGAGTTTAATAGAACATCATAGTATACATCTTTTGCGAAAAGAACGGTTTTTTATAAACAACAAAAGATAACATATACAGGTGTCCGGTTCAAACTAGAAATATAGACAATAATTACATCAGATAATATTATTTCTATACAACAACTATTACAAAACTCCCACTGAATTAGCTGTGACGATGTCTTCACAAGTCATCTTACGGCCAGCTGCTATCAGGAACTAGTTTCCTGAAATGAAGAAAAAACACGATTAGTGAAATATGACACTCATATATCACTAAGCTGTTACGACAATAAATCTCATTTACCTTGTCGTTCCTTCTCAGCTTTTTTCTCAACAAGGTATTTGGAGCAGTTACGCTTCCAATACCCATCTTCAATACAATGGAAACATTTTCCTATGTTTGAAGAATGTACCTTGCGAATAGCAGGGGATTTTCCCTTCCTCCTATTTCTCTTCTTCTTCTTAATAATCTCATTACTCAAAGAAGTAGATTCAGATTTATTCCCTGACACCGACCTCTTAAGGAATTTCTTCGAAGCGACAACATTTGCCTCCTTCTCTATTCCTTTAGGAGCGTCTAGATACTGGTAAGTCTGAAGCTCATTCAGAAGAGAAGTCAAGTTGTATTCTATCTTATTCATCACCATATTGGATCTGAAATTGAGGAAACTCTTCGGAAGAGATTGCAAGATAAAACTAACTTGGTTTTTCTCGTCGATGGAAGCACCGTTTATTTCCGCCGCATTAAAGTGGACCATCATGTTAAGAACAAGCTCCCTAACAGAGGTATCCTCCACTATGCGAGAGTTATAAACGAACTTGAGGGCTTCATTACGAAGCGATGAGGACGGTTGTCCAAACATTGCTTGTAATGAAGACATGATTTCCTATGTGGAAATCATAACCTCATGCTACTTGCACAAGACATCAAATATGCTTGCCAAGATATAGACTCGGGCTTTATTGTTAGCCTTAATCCATCCATCGTATGCCTCTCGAACACTTGGAGATGCATTCGAGCCAGGAGCTGGAGGACATTCCTCCGTTAAGACAAACCTTAGGTCATCCAGAACTAGAATCGTATTCAGGTTCTACTTCCAGGTTCCCTAATTCTCTCCGGTCAATTTGCCGTGAGCTAACAACTGTATAAACGAGCTCGACATTCTGAAAAAGAATGTAAATCTATTAGTGAAACGGTTTTAACCTATTTAAACCAATTAAAGGGTTTTGCAACAAATAAAGTACCCAAACTCTTTATTTACTTGCAACGATACTTTAGTAAGTTAGAATGACCTCTACCTTGGGGTAGTCGAACACTCCTTTACAAAATCAAGACATTCTTGACTAAATGTTAATGCCAGAATAACTCATATTCCTATAGCATCTTAGTTATCGGTTTTGGCCTGGATTTACTAACTCCTTAGCAAATCACATAAGTGTGACCCTCGATTTTTAGAATGCACAGGACAACAGTGCAACATTAGGGAATGTCAGAGTTGGGAATGGCCCTATGTTTCTTTATCCATAACTGGTGACTGAGATGTTTGATCTCCCATGCACGACCCTCCTTATTGGATTGGTGCCCCTAGGGCAGCCTGCAATCGGAACATGGGAATCTCACTGTTCAATCCAATGGAGGAGACCGTAGGATGTACTGACGTACTTCATTCTCCCACTTACTATAGACACTTACTCCATTCACCTTGCTATTGAAACTTGCAAACACCGCCCTTCTGGGGATAGCCCTATTGACAATACACGGCCAAACAAAATTCTCACGTTGTGAACTATAGAAAGTGCGTAGCAGGAGAGGGATATATCATATATTCCTTCTCAACACTTCTACTAAGCATCATAGACGGTGAAAGGGTAAAATACTCTGGTTTTATCCGGCTAAGAAAATAAAACCTTAAGTCTAGGCAAACTATTTACCTAAGATGTCTAGGTTATAAACACTTTACTAACCTCACACCTCTCAAGCATGCTCATAAAGTCGGTTAACTGTAGCCAAGTATCGGATAGTCCCCAGGTAGGAGGTGTTCCGTCAATTCAAATCCTCGAACCTTAGACAAGATTTCACTGAGTGAGTTTCTCATAACCTTAGCATTTACGAGATATCGACTTATTCATCTAATGAACCAGATCGAATCATTTAACCCTAAATGAACATGCTCTTTAATCTTTGTTATAGATTTTAAAAGTCAAGTAATTTTTACAACACTTGCAGAACTAGACTTTCTACAACAACTAATTACATGCTTCTCAAACATGCTTTCGCTAAGGCATGACAAGTTGAATATTTAACTTCATAGTCAATATAACACTAATATCGATTATGCTCTTAAAAATACAACTCCCAATTTATAATCAATATAAGAGTTATATCGATTCTCGTGAATTAAGCATGCATCCTATACATTATAACAACTATAACATACAATATGCATATAACGATGGATGTTTAATTTCATAATTAATATAACACTTATATCAATTATTCTATTAAGCAAAAAACAACAAAATCATGAATTAATATAACTCTTATATTAATACTCATGAATTAAACATGCATCCTATACATTATAACACTTATAACCTACAATATGCATAAAACCGGGGCAACCTATGTTGTATATTTAATTTCATAATTAATAAAACGCTTATATCAATTATTCTATTAAACTAACAACATCTAGTTCATGAATTCATATAACTCTTATATTAATACTCATGAATTCCCAAATATGCATCCTATATATTATAAGACTTATAACATATTACCGAGTCGTGGTGCTCTTCTGGTGGAGCTTCAGGCTCTGGCGTTTGTGAGGAAGGCTCCGGCGTCTGTGGCGACGGAGATGGCTCAAGGCTCTGTCTGGCCGTTTCGTACGATGGTCGGCCACTCCCATGACTCTCCTCGGTGGGAGTCTTTTCTCTGATCAGTGGATCCTCCACCGCAAGCGAGCACTTCCGTTTCTTGGGGGTACCGGCTGGTTCAGACGGCCCAGCAGGTATTTCAGTCACCACCTTCCACTTCTTCTTGCGCACTGGTAGCTTCGGAGGCCGTGAGGGCTGCGCAGCATCGGCGTCTGCTAAGGAAAGCATGTTGGGTTTTATGTCCTAAAACTCGTGGTTTGTAAACTGAATGTATATTCTATTTTGCAATAAAGTTGTTATTGAGATTTATTCAGTAAAATTGTTATTGAATAAAATGAATTGTTTTTACTTTTAACCTAACTCCAATAAACAAAGAACCCATGGCTATAGGTTGTATACTTGAACTTCATGTATGACATGATTGTGGATCAAGTTCAAGTAATAGCCAGAACGGTCTATAGTATAGGGATAAGGCTGGGTACCTTATCCTGGGGACACTATTGGACGCGGCCCACTTTGTATAGTACAAACGATGTGATCCGAAATCGTTCATGTGGAGACATGTGAGTGGGGGCGTCCTATGCAATGAGTTTGCATAAGAGTGAACCGCGAAACAAGTCGCTCTTTCTTTACAACTCCGTTTACTGTAAAGACCGACTTTTTTCATATGATGACCTAGGTAACTCGATCTGAATCCTGAGCACGCTATGAACTCCTGTTTATTCAAGCTTATCCTTTGACTTGTATGGGTGAGAGTGGCCCGAGATCGCCGACTCAATAAGCCTACCATCTTGGGGATAAGACCGGGTAGGTAGTTGGGAACATAGTCCTGCGAGATGGAATTCACTCCTACCCGCTTTTAGGGATTAGTAGAGAGGTTGTTCCCTTAAGTGCTGACTCCGGGTCTTGAACTAGGGATCCCACCCTCTCATTGGCCCGAGAGGGACTTGGTATAGTGATGAGATCACTTACCAATCAGTTTGGTGGTTGGACCACAAACCAATAGTTCATTAGAGGATCAGTGGGACTTAAGGAACAAGATGTAATTACGGGGGTAAAACGGTTATTTTGACCCACCTGTAATTACGAACGACCTGTGAAGGATCGACTTACTTATGATGGTTATATCAAGAGGACAAAAATATATCTACGGTGAGGAGAGTGCAAACCTTGGACTTTAGTGGAGTCTCTGGGGGTTAACGAATGTTGGTTAGCTTGGTTAAAGGGTTTGACCGGTTAATCTCATATCGTTGGAGCTCATGATCTGTAGGTCCTTTAGGTTCTCCTGGCTAGCTCGGATTAAGCCGTGTAACAATATGAGAGAAAAAGAATTTGAATTTATTGAAATTCGGTTTTGGAAGAATGATGGACATATTTACATATGATTTAAATATGGGATTGGTGTAAAACATGAATAGGGATTCATGTGTGATGATTCGGTTTAAGAAACCGGGATTAGTCTTATTATTTAATTAATATTTGATATTGAATTAAATAATAATATTAATTAATTAAAAAGTTTAATTAATTATAATTTATTATAATTTATTTTGCTTATTAAAATTAATTATGAATTAATTTTAAAATGACAAAATATTACAAGTGTGATTATAAGTCAAAGTGGAATTATCCATGTTGAGCGGATTTATCCAAGTTGAGTGGGTTTATCCAAGTTGTGAAGTGGATTGTGAATCACCAACAAGCATATAAACTCATCAATTTTGGAACACTTGGTTGAAGACTAATCCATCCAATTTGAGGTGTCATGCTAAGCAAAGACTTTGTTGCGTGTGAATTGCCTATAAATTGGATGAAGTTCAAATGGTTTGAAGTTGATGAATTTTCAAAGAGTTTGAATATTTGGATGAGCATGAAGAGTTCATGTTACTTGAGAAATTATAAAGCTAAGTGTTAGATTTCTTCTCACAAAATACTCATCACTTTCATCTTCTCATCTTCTTCTTCCAAAACTTTTTCTTTCATAAAGGAGTCCCACCACTCCGTTGCTCGGCCCGAGGATAGCGGGACTACCGGAGGTGGTTCTCGAGGAGTTCGAGGGAAGCTTCGAAGGGTTCGTGAGGAGATTCGAGCGTTGGAAGAGAAGTGTTTAGAACTACAAGAGGTATGTGTTCTAATTTCTTTTATTTCAAAGCTTTGTGCATGTTTCTTATTTAGCTAAATTGATGAAATTAGAGTGCCAATGATCCGTCTCGCTTCTGCTGCGCTACATGCGCTCCATCAATTGGTATCAGAGCGTTTTTTGGTCACTCAATTTGCATCAATTTGAGCTCGGTGGGTATTTGTTTTAGAAATTATTTTTCTGTGCGTCTAAAGTGTTTCCTGGTTTTGGCATATTTTTTTGAGCTTTTATTTGTACTTCCTTTTGTAATTGCCCGGGCGTGTATGGGCTTTAATGTGTGAAGAAGAGTCTGTAAAAAATTCGGAGTCATTAGAGTCCATATAGGTTTTCAACTCGAAGACAGAAGCTCGGGTGTCGAAAAAAACAGCATGCTGTTTTTTTGCTGTTTTTTTTTTCTGCAAAATTCCAGCACAACACCGGTTCAGCGCAAGGTGGAAGAAACGGTCCGGTTCGGTCCTCGGGCGGTCCGGTTCACTGAAAGTCAGACCGGTTCCTTGTTCTTCACCCTCTGGAGGTCCGGTTCGGGTCGTTATTGGTCCAGTTACGGGCTGTTGAAGTCGGGACAGCTGTTATTGACCGGTTCAGTTTTTTTGAAGTTTTGTAGTTGCAGTTTTTTTGGCCGGTTCAAGCAAATTCAAGCTGGTTCGTGGCGGTTCGAAGGGTTCGGAAGCGTCTCAGCTTAGTTGATGAATTATTATTGTAATAATTTAGTTGCTTGCTTGTCCGTGATGCCAAAACCGGTCCACTTTAGTGTGTTTAATTAATTATGCATTGTGAATGTATGTTTTAATTAAAGTCTCTTGTATGTGCATAAAGTATGCCATATAGATTTCAAAGCCCACCATAGGAAGCATGTTGCATGCATTGAAAGTATAATATAAGTGTTATGTTGTATAGTATGCATGCTTAATTCATGAGAATTAATATAAGTGTTATATTAATTTATGAATTGGATGTTGCTTGTTTAAAAGTAAAATTAATATAAGTGTTATATTAATTGTGAAATTAAACATACAACATAGTTGCCTTAGTTGAATATAATTGTTATATTCTTGCTTGGGAAGCATGTTAGAAATTGAATGTAATGGTTATATTCTAGCTTAGGAAGTATGTTATAGAATGTCTTTGTTTTATAAAGCGTTGTAAAATGAGATAGACATTTAAAATCTATAACAAAGATAAATGCATGCTCACTAAGGGTTAAAGAATTCCAATGCGATTAGGAATTTAGTATCGATTAGTTTTAATAGTTAAAATAGGTCGATATCTTGTAAAGCTAAGGTTACGAGAGAACTCACCCGGTTTGATCCTGCAATAAGGTTGGAGGTATTTCAGATGGCGGTTTACGGAACACCTCCTACCTGGGGATCGATCCGATAATTGAGTTAAGTTAACCCGACTTTATGAGGATGCACGTGAGAGGTGTAAGGTTATAAAACGTTTATCACCTAGACATCTTAGGTAAAAGTATGTTCTACCTAGACTTAGGTTTTATTGTCTTAGCCGGATAATGCCTAAGTAAAACTATACCCAAACCATTCTAAAATACTTAGTAGTGGTGTTGAGAAGGTATATGTGATATATCAATCTCCTCCTACGTTCTCCGCAAAGTTCACACCGTGAGATTTATGCTCGGCCTCATGATGTCAATAGGGCATCCCCATTCGGATGGTGTTTGCATAAATCAAGAGCAAGATGAATGGAGAAAGTATTTATAGTAAGTGGGAGAAGGAAGTATGTCAATACATCTTGCGGTCTCCTCCATTAGGTTAAACCGTGAGATTCCCATGTTCCGCCTGCTGGTTGCCTGTTAAGTCTCTGAAAGTTACTTATTTAGGACCCATTTAGCTTAAGAAGATGTATACTTTTAGGTGTTTTTGATAGCATTTAGCCTAAACCTATGCTTAAATATGAGAATGAGAAGAAGGTAGCTAAATTAGGACTTATGCACAATAGGAAAGAAAAGGGTTGAAAACCAAAGGAAAAGAATGAAAAAACTGCATTGCGACAGCATTGCGAAAACATTGTTGAAGCCGCAATTATTCAAGTGAAAACCGTAAGTTGACTGATCTTCTTCTGTTAATTTCCGTAATTTCAGGGATTCATTCTTTCTCCTCCATCCATTCTGATATACGACGTTGAAGATTGATGGTTCTCCTTGGCCCAAACGCACCTGCAAACTACTATAAAAGGGGGTCAAAGTCGGAGGTTCAGTCATCATCCGAAAGCGCAGAAGTCTTCTCGCAGTCCACTTTTTCTCCCTGTTTTCCTTTGCCGTCTGTTGGAGTGAGAGTCTTAGCTGTTGGAATCGATAATCTGATAGGAAGGAGAAGAGATTCTTCTTCTCTCTCGATTGGATTCATCCAAGCAAGGCTGACCTTTCATCCCCTTCATTCGAGGCGACTGCAACGAAGCTTTCAAGCTGCATTTCCTGCTTTCTGTCTTCCTTTTCTAATTTCCAGCTTCGATCAGTTGTTGTTTCTAGTTTAATGTTTTATCTACTGCATTTCGTTATTGTCTGTCTTTGAATTATTTCCTTTAAGCTTCTCTTTATTCGTTCAACATTCAAAGTAATCAAATTACAAGTCTTCATTTCACAGTTTCCATCTTCTGCTGCTACGGTTTTGTCTTACTGTTTTGAGTACATTTCCCTTCTAAGCATGTCTGTTTTATCTTATACTTCTATTCTCTATATATCCATGAGTAGCTAAATCACTTAGGGGCATGCTAATGACAGAACTATAGGCTAAAAAACGTGAACCAAGCATGTAGGATAGCTTTCGAAGTATTGATTGTATGTAAGCTTCATTCCACGGGCAATTTCGATTGGCCATCCATTTTGTCCAAAGAACTCCTAACCTCTGGAAGGAGTAAGAGTTCAGAGTCGTATAATCATGCTAGCCTTTCATGGTAACCAGGAAACGGCCTAGGAATAGGCGTTTCCCTAGTACAAACTAAACACTCCTGCTTTAACAAGATGCTTAAGACCTTACTTTGAGTTGAGTAAACTAAAGAATCTAATGCATGGAATCGGACGATACATGAGATAGAGTGAGTTTGATGCATAGAGAGTTGATCTAATGCTTGGGAATCGTATTAAAATGCCTATAGGATAGTCATTAGTAGCCCTTAATTCTCCATTTTACACACGTTTACTGTTTTTACAATTGCGATAACATTGCGGTGTCCGCAATTCTGCTAAGTTACCATTCTGTTTAGTTGTTTTCTTCCTCGTTTATTAATTCCATCTCTTGTCCTTTGAGTCTAATTTCAACTTGCATTTGTTTATGTTGCATTCCTTTATACATTCAGCAAAAATTAGATAATTAAAAACCAATTTTACGCCATCAAATCCACCCCTTCTTTCTTAACAAATACACTTCATGAATAGCTAAAAATAAGTCTCTGTGGAAAAAACGAATGAAATATACTTACTACTTGCTGTGAGACCATGTATGCTTGCATGTTCTGAGTGCTCTCTCTACCTTCTTGCTTATTTATCTTTAACACATTGAGCACGCAACAAGTTTTTGGCGCCGCTGCCGGGGATGATATTTTAAGTGAAAACGAAGTTTGTTAAGTTTGAAAAACCAAGTTTATTATCTATTGAAACTAATCTACTTTTCATTTCTTTTGCAGGTACTATTGGGTTAGTTTATGAGTGAGCGTTCAAGTAGTGATCTAGAGTTCAATCCTGAGCCTGAGAGACTACTTAGAGCTAGAAACAAAGCAAAGAAACGACTCTTTAAACAACCTCCTATACCTCAAATCATACCTGAAATCGAAGAAATGGACGATATAGTTCCAAATCCGGTACCTGCCATTCGCAACCCCATCGAAATAGCGAATGACAAGAATAGTGCCATTCTTTCATACCTAGTACCTATGCCTGGGGAGCTGAACCCCAGCATAATCCGTCCTGAAATCACTGCCAACTCATTCGAGTTAAAGCCAGTGATGTTCCAAATGTTGTCCACTGTGGGACAATTCTTTGGAATAGAAAATGAGGACCCCCACAACCATCTTAGGAACTTCTTAGGAGTCAGTGATACCTTTATCATCCCTGGAGTGTCCCAAGAAGCTTTAAGGCTATACTTGTTCCCTTATTCTTTGAGGGACAAAGCCAAAACATGGTTGAACTCATTACCCTCTGGATCTGTCCGCAATTGGACAGATTTAGCAGAAAAATTCCTAGTCAAATACTTCCCACCTGATAGGAATTCTACCTTTCGTGATGACATAGTCAAGTTTAAACAAGCTGATAATGAGTCTCTTCACGAAGCTTGGACTAGATTCAAAGATCTTCTTCTTAAATGTCCACATCATGGCATCCCATGGTGTATCCAAATAGAGGTCTTTTTCAAAGGATGCAACCCCAGCACTAGGCAAGTCTTAAATTCATCTGCTGGTGGTTCCATGTTGTCCAAGAGTTACAACGAGGCCTATGAGATCTTGGAGAAGATCTCAGCATCTCACTGTAGGTGGTCAGATGATCCAGTCGAGCCAACTAGGGCTCAAGACAAGGATGCTCTAAGCGCAATGAGCACCCAAATAAATGCCCTGACCAACCTAGTTAAGCAAATGGCTCAAGCCAATCTCCAAACAAGTGCCAACACCGCTACTGCCATGTCAATGGGCACCCAACCAAGTCAAGGTGAGGCACTTATATGTGGATTCTGTGGGGAAGGGCACCTGTATGAATACTGCCCTGGGAATCCAGCCTCAGTCTGCTACATTGGAAGTCAGCAGCAGCCTAGGAACAATCCCTATTCCAACACATACAACCCTGGTTGGAGGAACCACCCAAACCTGTCATGGGGTGGCCAGCAGAATGCTAACCAAAATCCTAACCAGCCTAGACCGAGTGGAACACCTGGTTTCACTCCCCAACATAACCAATCAATGTATCAAAAACCTTATAACCAACCTGTAGGATCTTCTGTAGAAAACTTACTCAAGGAATACATAGCTAAGAATGATGCTACTCTTCAAAGCCAACAAGCTACTCTTAGGAGCCTAGAGAACCAAATAGGCCAATTGGCCAATGAACTCAAGAGTAGGCCCCAAGGTAGACTCCCTGCTGACACCGAGGTGCCAAGGAGAGATGGTAAAGAGCAAGTTCAAGCAATTGAACTTAGAAGTGGTAGACCCTTGGTGAGCAACACAAAGGACACACCAAAGAGAGTAGAGAACACTAAGTCTAGTGCTCCACTAGAGTCTCTGCCAAGCCAAGGTCCACCACCAACTAGCACATCAGGAGCCAGGCTGGAGCCAATCATTGAGGAGATAGAAGAAATTCCAAGGCCTCCACCTATCCTTAGGCGTCCTGACGTGCCTGCATATGTGCCACCACCTCCATACCCTCGAAGGCTTAAGAAGAAGCAGGAACAGGAAGTTCATTTTAATAAATTCTTAGAAATTCTTAAGCAAGTGCATGTCAACATTCCTTTTGTAGAAGTTTTACAGTCTATGCCTTCATATGTAAAGTTTTTGAAGGATATTATTACTAACAAAAAAATAATTGGTGAGTTTGAAACAGTAAACCTCACTGAGGAGTGCAGTGCCATCCTCCAAAACAAGCTGCCCAAGAAGGAGAAGGATCCTGGTTCCTTCACCTTACCTGTAGAACTTGGAGGCAAGCACGTGGGCAGAGCGCTTTGTGACCTGGGCGCCAGCATAAACCTCATGCCCCTATCCCTATTCCGCCAGTTGGGAATAGGAGAAGCACGTCCAACCACTGTCACTTTACAACTAGCAGACAGATCCATTGCATATCCGGAAGGTAAAATTGAGGATATTTTAGTAAAGGTTGACAAATTTATTTTCCTTGCAGATTTCATTATCCTGGATTATGAAGCAGACAAGGAGGTCCCCATCCTGCTAGGCAGA
The DNA here is from genome assembly GCA_028017165.1 of Herpetospermum pedunculosum. NCBI lineage: Eukaryota > Viridiplantae > Streptophyta > Magnoliopsida > Cucurbitales > Cucurbitaceae > Herpetospermum > Herpetospermum pedunculosum. The sequence continues at coordinate 2,150,246 of JAPQWQ010000075.1, read as the reverse complement.
CCATTTCTAGCCACAGGTAGGGCACTTATAGACGTCCAAAAAGGTGAGCTTACTATGAGGGTTCACGATGAAGAGGTGAAGTTTAGTGTATATAAAGCTTTAAGGTATCCCTCTGACCTTGAATCCTGTGCTAGTATGGACGTTGTTGATTCTTTGATGGAAGAACAATTAGAGCATGTATTATTAACCAAGCATGCTAATGAATATGTAGGATTAGATGTAGCTGACTTGAATGTATCTGACATAATGGATATACCTGTAGATAAACCACAACATGTATGTATGAATATAGACCTAACTGATAGACCTGTAAATCCTTTAAAGCCATCTATTGAGCATCCACCTGTTTTAGAACTGAAACCACTACCCACTCACCTCAAGTATGCATATTTAGGGAGTAATGAAACTCTACCGGTTATCATTTCTTCTAAATTGAGTGAAAAGCATGAGGTTGAACTGATTTTATTGCTTAAGCAACATAGGAAGGCTATTGCATGGACTATTGCTGATATTAGAGGCATTAGCCCTTCTTATTGTATGCATAAGATTATACTAGAGGAAGAGCACACACCTAGAGTAGATCATCAACGTAGGCTGAATCCCTCTATGAAAGAGGTAGTTAAGAAAGAAATAATAAAATGGTTAGATGCTGGTGTGATCTTTCCCATAGCTAGTAGCCAGTGGGTGAGCCCTATACAGTGTGTACCTAAAAAGGGTGGGATGACTGTGGTAGTCAATGAGAACAACGAACTGATTCCAACTAGGACTGTCACAGGATGGAGAGTGTGCATGGATTACAGGAAATTAAATAAAGAAACTAAAAAAGACCACTTCCCTCTACCATTCATTGACCAGATGTTAGACAGAATAGCTGGTAGAGCCTACTATTGTTTCTTAGATGGTTATTCTGGCTATAATCAGATTACTATAGATCCTAAGGACCAAGAGAAGACTACCTTCACTTGCCCTTTTGGAACTTTTGCCTTTCGCAGAATGCCTTTTGGCTTATGCAATGCACCGACAACTTTCCAAAGGTGCATGATGGCAATCTTCTCTGAGTTGGATGAGTCCATGATAGAAATATTCATGGATGACTTCTCAGTCTTTGGGGATTCATTCACCAACTGTCTAGATAATTTAAGACAAGTCTTAGCTAGATGTGAAGAGACTAACTTAGTCCTTAATTGGGAAAAGTGTCACTTCATGGTAGATGAAGGGATTGTCTTAGGTCATAGAGTGTCAAGAGCTGGAGTGGAGGTCGATAGGGCCAAAATAGAGATCATAGAGAAGTTGGTAGAGCCTTAGAATGTCAAAGCCATTAGGAGTTTCTTAGGGCATGCTGGCTTCTACAGAAGGTTCATCAAGGACTTTTCTAAGATAGCCAAGCCTCTATGTGAGCTACTAGAGCTAAATAGGCCATTCATCTTCTCTAAGGAATGCGTAGAAGCTTGGACCACCCTTAAGAAAGCACTAGTTACAGCACCTGTGATAGTAGGGCCAGATTGGGATCTCCCATTCGAGATGTTATGTGATGCTAGTGACTATGCTGTAGGGGTCATGTTAGGACAGAAAATTAACAAGCTAACACATCCTGTATATTATGCTAGTAAGACCTTGAATGAGGCTCAATGTAATTATACAACTACTGAGAAAGAGATGCTTGCTGTAGTGTTTGCTTGTGAGAAATTCAGGAACTATATTGTAGGCACTAGGACAATTGTATACACTGACCATGCTGCCTTGAAATATCTTATGAGAAAGGCTGATGCTAAGCCTAGGTTGATTAGGTGGGTGTTATTGCTGCAGGAGTTTGATTTGGACATTCGAGACAAGAAGGGATGTGAAAATGTGGTTGCAGATCACCTTTCTCGATTGCAGCACAATTGCGAAAAAATTGCGGATCCCGCAATTTCTGATGCTTTTATTGATGAACATGTCTTTGTGTTGACTCATCGTGATAACGATGAGGAACCTTGGTTTGCTGACATTGCTAACTTCCGTGCATCACAGGTATTACCAGTTTTCAAGGGAGGACAAGAGAAGAAGAGGTTCCTTCATGAAGCAAGGAAATTCATCTGGGATGACCCCACACTTTACAGAACCTGTGCTGATGGCTTGCTGAGGAAGTGTGTTTCAGCTGCTGAAGCGAAGTCTGTGCTGCAGCACTGTCACGCATCTCCTTATGGTGGACACTTTGGTGGCCAAAGAACAGCTGCAAAGGTATTTCAGAGTGGCTACTATTGGCCAACAATCTTCAAGGATGCCCACAATTATGCCCACAGCTGTGATGAATGCCAAAGAACAGGTAACCTCAGTCGAAAGGATGAGATGCCCCTCACCTACATCTTAGAGTTGGAGCTCTTTGATGTATGGGGCATTGACTTCATGGGACCATTCCCTCCATCATCAGGTAACCTCTACATATTAGTGGCAGTGGACTATGTGTCCAAGTGGGTAGAAGCCAAAGCATGTCCTAATAATGATGCTAAAACAGTCACCAATTTCTTGCATAGGCACATTTTTACTAGGTTTGGGACACCTCGTGCCATCATTAGTGATGAGGGGTCACATTTTATTAACAAGGCTATGGAGAGATTGTTGGCTAAGTATAACATTAGACATAGAGTAGCCACTCCCTATCACCCACACTCAAATGGACAGGCTGAAATTTCAAATAGGGAAATTAAGAACATCCTAGAGAAAGTAGTCAAACCTAATAGGAAAGACTGGTCCTTCAAGCTTGAGGATGCGCTTTGGGCTTATAGGACAGCATATAAGACACCTCTGGGAATGTCTCCTTATAGGCTAGTTTATGGCAAGACTTGTCACTTACCACTTGAGTTAGAAAACAAAGCATTTTGGGCCATGAAGGAATTGAATTTTTGTGTAAAAGATGCAGGAACACTAAGGTCTTTACAATTACATGAGCTTGATGAGCTCAGACATATGGCCTATGAAAATGCTAAGATGTATAAGGAAAAGACCAAGATTTGGCATGATAGTAGACTTCGAGTTAAGGACTTTAAGAAGGGTCAACTTGTATTGTTGTTTAACTCACGGTTGAAACTATTTCCAGGGAAACTTAAGTCTAGATGGTCCGGTCCATTTGTGATTACTAATGTGTTTGTTCATGGTGCCATAGAGATAAAAAACTTGCAGCAAGGCCAACCATTTATGGTTAATGGTGCGAGGTTGAAGCACTACTATGAGGAAGGAGATGTGAAGACTCTCTCGGCCTTCCTCTTGACTGAAGCATGAAAAGAGAACGAGAGAGGACGAGTGATTACTGTGCTCGTCAACATGAGGCTCATGCCTTAGTTTATTTTTTGCAAATTTCCGGTTATCGTTTGAGTGTTTTGTTGTGTAATTTTAATTGCGAATTTGATGTTGATTTTATTTCTTTTTGCAGGGAATTAATAGAGGGAATCAAGGAGAGGAAATCCAGCTTTAAAAATCACGAAACGATCGAGCCAAATAAAAGATACGGACGAGCAAAGTTTGACATTTTAATGAAAAAAGATCCCTAAAATTGCGCTGGAATTGCAGGATCCGCAAAATATAGCCGTTGGGGATTTAGCCGTTGCTTTTATATCCGTTGGGAGGTGCTCGTTCGATACGATTCTCTCATTCTCTGATTTCCAAGAAAGCTGCGATTCTCTTCATCTTTGATCCTTCTCTCCAAACCTCCAAGATTCGACAATGGTGTTCACACGGGCTGAAAGATCTGCAGCCAAGAAGAGGGCTGATGACGCTGCTGAAGCGGCTGCGAGGGAAGCACTTCTTACCCTTGCAGATGATGGTGCTGTACGCACCGGACCTCTTCCCAAACTTCCGATCCGTAGGAAGAAGTGGAGGGTTGTCACAGAAATCCCTGCTGGCCCTTCTGAACCAGCGGGCACGCCCAAGAAGCGCCGGTGGAGTGTCGAGACGGCCGCCGAACCAAGCACAGCCAAGACTCTCTCTGTGGAGAGTCAAGAAACAGATCGTGCGTCCCATGAGTCGCCCAAGAAGAGTTCGTCGCCATCTGCCTCACCTGCGCACAACCCTTCATCATCTGAACCAGTGCACAGCCCAGAGCTTTCATCGTCACCGCCTGCACAGAGCCCTGAAACGCCGTCTTCACCACTGAATTCCGTGCAGACGCCTACAGCAGAGCAGAGTGCCACACCTTCGCACACGCTTCCACGGCCTGACCCTGAATTCCCCTATGGGGAGTACCAGGAATCCACTCAGGGCAATGGGGACGGTGGTGACAACGAGGTCTTCTCGCCTGCGAGGGAAGCTAGCCTAGAGAGTCCTGCACAGCAGGATGATTCCATGGAAGAAACGCTGGGGGCATGCCTGCAGCATATCAACATTGAGGCAAAGCTGAAGAAGAAGAAGAAGGCCAAGATCCTTAAAGCCAAGCGATCCAAGAAACTAAAAAGGAAGAAGGCTAAGGAGGTGCCTTCAGCAGATAAAGAGAGCACTGAGCCTTCGCTCAAACGGCTCAAGGTTGAGGCTGCCGAGTCAGCCAAGCCATCAGATAAAGGGAAGGCAAAGCTCTACCCTGAAGACGAACCTCAGTCAGTGAGGTATGTTTCCTCTGATGCTGAATCCAGGGGTGCTGAGCTGAGGAAGAGGGAGTTGCTGCACGAGAAAGGCTTCCTCGACCGCCCTGCTGATCTGCCGCAGTTCTTGCGCGCAGGAGTGCTAAACCACGGCTGGGAGGAATTTTGCAGACCGCCCAATCCAGCCTACACGAGCATGGTGTATGATTTCTACGCCAATGTGCTCAGCCCTGAGGATGGCCTGTCTGTGGTCAGAGGGGTAGAAGTGGATTTCTCAGCCAAGGCCATCAACGAAGCCTATGGTCTCAAGGGCCAAGCACATACAGATTATGCACGGATTGTTGATGAGCCTACTGAGGCTGTTCTGGAAGAGGCCATTCGGACCATTGGCCAGCCTGAAGCTTCCTGGACCGTGTCACGCAATGGGAGGCACACTCTCATGAGTGCCAACCTCACGGCTAAGGCGGCTGTTTGGTTTTCGTTCGTGAGAAGGAGATTGTCCCCAGTGACTCATGAGACTACAATCAACCAGAGCCGTTCGCTGCTGGTGTATGCGATAATGAGAGGTCTCACGATCAACGTGGGAGAAGTCATCACTGCTGCCATTGCTGAGTGCGCTAAGAAAGGTAAGGGACCACTGTTTTTCCCTAACACCATAACCAAGCTATGTTTGCTTGCAGGAGTCCCCACTGAGCGCATGGAGCAGCAGATGGCTTACACAGGCCACTTGGAGCTGCCTGCTAACCTGAGGCTGAGGAGAAAGGGGAATGTGGAAGAGCTTAAGGCTCAGCTTTTCGAGGTAAGTAATACTGTTCTTGCCTTAAAGGATGATGTTCTGAAAGTCCAATCTTCTGTTTCAGGTAAATCTGTTGAGGACATGTTGCAAGCTATCCTTACGATCACCTCGTCCAAGCTCGATAACGTTGGCACTCAGATGCAAGGAATTAAGGAAGAAATGTCTCAGATGACTTGCAAGATCAACAGGATGGAAGAGAAAACTGAGAGTTTGAGTGCCATCACTTTGAGAAGTGGGAAGCAGCTTCCCACGAGTACCCCGCCAGTGGAAGTCGATCATGGCCACGTTGAGCCACAGACAGAAAATCCCGAACCACGGTGGCATGGGGTAAATTTCGATCCTACGTGCACTAGAGTTTATGTGCCTAAGGCTCCTTTTCCTAGCAGGTTAGCGAGGCCGCCCAAGGAAAACTACGAGGAGGAGTTCTTAAACACATTCAAGAAAGTAGAGATCAACATCCCTCTGTTGGATGCCATCAAGCAAATCCCAAGGTACGCTAAGTTCCTGAAGGAGTTATGCACCAACAAGAGGAAGACAAAAGAGAAAGAGCGCGTCGTGGTAAGTAAAAATGTCTCCGCTTTAATCACAAAGAACTTACCAGAAAAATGCGACGATCCAGGTATGTTTTCTCTCCCTTGCACTATTGGAGGTAAGAAAATTAGAAGAGCCATGCTAGATCTAGGAGCCTCCATTAGTGTTATGCCTCACTCTGTTTACCAGGATTTGAATTTAAAAGAAATACAGGAAACCGGTGTTGTTATACAACTTGCTGATAGGTCTTGCGTACATCCTTTAGGGGTAGTGGAAGATGTATTAGTTAATGTTAACGGGCTGATTTTTCCTGTGGATTTTTATATTCTGAAAATGGATGGAAATTCTGATTCTTCGTCTGCGTCGATCTTATTAGGTAGGCCCTTTATGAAAACTGCTAAAACTAAGATAAATGTAGATAAGGGCACTTTATCTGTTGAGTATCGTGGACAAGTTGTTGAGGTTGATGTGTCTAATGAGTTGGAGCATGATGAGAGCGTCCACTCTCTTTGTCAAGTAGATACAATTGAATCGTTAGTTCAGGAAGAATGCATGTCTGATAGAGATGGGGATGACCCATTATTTTTGACTGATCTTTTTGAGGAATCTGATATGCATGAACCTTCCATGTCTGAACTTTGTGATTCAACTGTCTCTTCTTTGGCAACTGTTCAGGATCATGCTAAAATGCTCCCCTCTACTTTGCAGGCACCTAAATTGGAGTTGAAAGACTTACCTGATCATCTCAAATACGCGTATTTGGGGGATGATGAGACGTTGCCGGTCATCATAGCGAAAAACCTTATGCCGGCTCAGGAAGGGAAGTTAATGGAAGTTCTTAAAGAGCACAAGCTGGCGATTGGATGGACATTAGCAGATTTACATGGGCTAAGTCCAGCTACGTGCATGCACAGAATCCTGCTCGAGGATGGAGCGAAACCTTCACGAGAGCCCCAAAGGAGGCTCAATCCCGCGATGAAGGAAGTAGTAGTTTCTGAGATTCTCAAACTCCTCGAGGCAGGTATCATCTATCCTATCTCAGATAGTAAATGGGTTAGTCCTATCCATGTTGTTCCTAAGAAAACTGGCATGACTGTGGTTAGGAATGAGAAAAATGAATTAGTGCCTAAGAGGATTCAAAATGGATGGAGAATGTGCATAGACTTTAGGAAGCTTAATGAGGTCACTAGGAAGGACCATTTTCCCATTCCTTTTATTGATCAGATGGTGGAGCGTTTAGCTGGGAAGCCATTCTTTTGTTTTCTCGATGGTTTCTCTGGCTTTTACCAAATCCCCATAGCCATAGAAGACCAAGAGAAAACAACGTTCACGTGCCCCTTTGGCACATTTGCATTTAGAAGGATGCCTTTTGGGCTTTGTAACGCTCCTAGTACATTTCAGAGATGCATGATGAGTATATTTTCTGAGTTTGTAGAAAAATGCATTGAAGTGTTCATGGATGATTTTACAGTTTATGGCAATTCCTTCGATGACTGTTTAGATAATTTATCGCATGTCCTGAAAAGATGTATTGAGATGAACCTTGTTCTAAATTTTGAAAAATGTCATTTTATGGCGAGTCAAGGTATCGTTTTGGGGCATGTGGTTTTTGCTAAGGGTATAGAAGTAGATAAGGCTAAAATCGATGTTATCTCTAATCTGCCATACCCAACAAATGTTAGGGAGGTTCGGTCTTTTCTTGGCCATGCAGGGTTTTATCGCAGGTTTATCCAGGACTTCTCCAAGGTTGCCATGCCTATGACGTACCTCCTTCAGAAGGATGTAGCGTTCGATTTTGGGGAGGAGTGCCGAAAAGCCTTCGATTTGCTCAAGGATAGTTTGACGAGCGCGCCCATCATACACCCACCCCAGTGGGACTTGCCGTTCGAAATTATGTGCGACGCCAGCAACTATGCCTTGGGAGCCGTGCTTGGTCAGAGGATCGAGAACAAGAGCCGTGTCATCTACTACGCCTCCAGGACGCTTAATCCAGCGCAGTGCAATTACACGACAACGGAAAAAGAACTTCTTTCTATTGTATTTGCGCTTGATAAATTTCGTCCTTACATTATTGGCTCTCAAGTAACTGTTTTCTCTGATCATGCAGCTGTTCGGTACCTGATGACCAAGAAGGACGCAAAACCGAGGCTACTTCGGTGGATTTTGCTTCTCCAGGACTTCGATGTGAAGATCAAGGATAGGAGAGGAGCAGAAAACCCGGTAGCCGACCATCTGAGCCGCTTGGTCAGAAAGGAAGACCTCCTGCCTCTGAATGAAGATTTCCCCGATGAGACACTCTTCAGACTTGATACAGTCCTTCCCTGGTATGCTGATATGGTAAATTACTTGGCCACAGGTAATTTTCCTTCTGGTTTCTCTCATAGTAGGAAAGCGAAGCTGAAAAGCGACGCTAAGTACTATGTTTGGGAGGATCCCAATTTATGGAAGTTCTGTTCTGATCAAATAATTAGGAGATGTGTCCCTGAGAATGAGCATGCGTCTATTCTTGCTTTCTGTCATGATTATGCATGTGGGGGACATTTCGGGCCTAGGAGGACAGCTAGGAAAGTTTTAGATAGTGGGTTTTACTGGACTTCTCTGTTTAAAGATGCGCATGAATTTTGTAAAACCTGCGATAGATGTCAAAGAATAGGGTCGATATCTGGTAGAAATGAAATGCCTCAAACCCCTGTCTTAGTCTGTGAAATCTTTGACGTTTGGGGCATGGATTTTATGGGACCCTTCCCGCCTTCTTGTGGTTTTTCTTATATATTGCTGGTTGTTGATTATGTTTCCAAGTGGGTCGAGGCGAAAGCCACGAAGACTAACGATGCTAATTCTGTTGTTAGGTTCGTTCAGTCTCGTATTTTTACCAGGTTTGGAATCCCACGAGCCATAATCAGTGACCAGGGGACTCATTTTTGTAACCGATCTGTGGAGGCTTTGCTGAGGAAGTATGGTGTGCATCATCGCGTGTCCACCGCCTACCATCCCCAAGCCAATGGGCAAGCCGAGGTCTCCAACAGAGAGGTGAAATCAATTCTGGAGAAAACCGTGAGACCAAGTAGGAAGGATTGGAGCGATCGTTTGTAGGATGCTTTGTGGGCCTACCGCACCGCCTACAAAACCCCTATCGGTATGTCCCCATACCGGTTGGTTTTTGGTAAGGCGTGCCACTTACCCGTGGAGATTGAGCACAAAGCATTCTGGGCGATCAAGAAGTGTAACATGAGCCCTGACGAAGCTGGCGAGGCACGATTGCTTCAGTTACAGGAATTGGAGGAACTGCGTTTGGACTCCTATGAGAACTCCAGGATCTATAAAGAGAAGTCCAAACAGTTTCATGACCGAAGGATCTTAAAGAAAGACTTCGAAGTCGGTCAGAAAGTTCTGCTCTTCGATTCCCGTCTGAAATTCATGCCAGGTAAGCTTCGTTCCCGTTGGAAAGGACCCTATATCATAACTAAAATTTCTCCTTATGGCAGTGTAGAGATTCAGAGCTTGGACTCAGATGAGGTGCAGAAAGTGAATGGGCACCGGTTGAAGATTTTCCACGAGGGGGACGCTGAGTGCTATGACGCCACATTACTTCTAGCGCCGCCCCCGATCGATTATGGATGAGTGGTCAAGAGAATACTGTTGCGTGCTCAATGTGTTGAAATAATTAGGCAATAAAAGAGATAGAGCACTCAGAACATGCAAGCATACATGATCTTATAGCAAGTAGTAAGTATATTTCATTCGTTTTCCCACAGAGATTTATTTTTTTAGCTATTCGCGAAGTGTTTTGTTAAGAAAGAAGGGGTGGATTTGATGGGGTAAAATTGGTTTTTAATTGTCTAATTCTTGCTGAATGTGTAAAGGGTAGTAACATAAACAAGAACAAGTGAAAATTAAGCTCAAATGAAAAGAGACGAGATTAATAAATGAAGATAAAAACAGCTAAACAGAATGGAAACTTAGACGAAATTGCGGAGACCGCAATTCTACCGCAATTATAATAACAGCGAAAGTGGGTAAATGGGTGATTTAAGGGCTACTAATGACTATCCTATAGGCATTTTTATACGATTCTCAAGCACTGGATCTACTCTCTATACATCAAACTATCTCAATCTCATGTATCGTCCGATTCCATGCATTAGATTCTTTAGTTTACTCAACTCAAAGTAAGGTCTTAAGCATCTTGTTAAGGCAGAAAGATATTGTTTGTACTAGGGAAACGCCTATTCCTAGGCCGTTTCCTGGTTACCTTGAAAGGCTAGCATGATAATATGACTCTGAACTCTTACTCCTTCCAGAGGTTAGGAGTTCTTTGGACAAAATGGATGGTCAATCGAAATTGCCCGTGGGATGAAGCTTACATACAATCAATGTTCGAGAGCTATCCTACATGCTTGGTTCACGTTTTTTAGCCTAAAGTGTTGTCATTAGCATGCCCCTAAGTGATTTAGTTACCCATGGTTATAAGGAGAACAGAACTAAAGGATAAAACAGACATGCTTAGAAGGGAAATGTGCTTAAAACAGTAAGGGAAAGCAGTAGAATGCAAAGGAACGAAACTGTGAAATGAAGAATCGAGACTTGATTACTTGATTGTTTGAATGGACAAAAGAATTACTTAAAGTAAAGAACAGAAAGACAGAACACAACGAAATGAACTAAACTAGCCACAAGAACAGAAACAACACAAGACAGAAGGGGAAAATGGAAATGAAGAACAAAAACAGTAAAACAGCTTCGAATGTCTCGTTGCAGTCGCCTCGAATGAAGGATGAGAAAGGACAGCCTTGCTTGGATGAATCCAATCGGGAGAGAAGAAGAATCTCCACTCCTTCCTATCAGATTATCGATTCCAACAGCTGAGCTTCGCAAACCAGCAGACGGCAAAGGAAAACAGGAGTAAAGATGGACTGCGAGAAGACTTCTACGCTTTCGGATGATGCTTGAACCCTCGACTTTGACCCCTATTTATAGTAATCTGCAGGTGCATTTGGGCCAAGGAGAACCATCAATCTTCAACGTCGTACTTCAGAATGGATGGAGGAGAAAGAACGAATCCCTGAAATAAAGGAATTTAACAGAAAAAGATCAGTCAACTTACGGTTTTCACTTGAAACATTGCGAGAACCGCAATGTTTCCGCAATGCTTTCGCAATGCTTGTTTTTCATTCTTTTCCTTCGGTTTTCACCCCTTTTCTTTCCTATTGTGCATAAGTCCTAATTTAGCTACCTTCTTCTAATTCTCATCTTTAAGCATAGGTTTAGGCTAAATGCTATCAAAAACACCTAAGAGTGAACATCTTCCTAAGCTAATTTAGTCCTTAAAAGGTCACTTTTGGAGACGTAACACACCCCCAAACTTAAGGTTTTGCTTGTCCTCAAGCAATCTAAGGACTTTCCTAGGCTGCTGTTTCTTCTTCTTTAACTACTTACTAACTCTCCTATATCCCTATCTATAGCACTGCTGTCCTGTGACACACTTCTAAGCTTAAAACTACCCTCTTATCTAGCTTCTTCTGACTTCGCCTGCCTAACACTCCTTCTGTTTTCATTAACTTCCTACAACTGATCTATTTACTTTTGTCATATCATGCCACTATCCCTAAGGTTTCAAATTCTGCCTAGCTTTACCTCAGACTCAGTACATGCTTCTAGCTTTATTTTTAATGTGTCTAGGATTCCTTAGAGTCATGCCAGTCTTAGTATTAACGGTGACAGTAGTACTTTTAGAGAACAACCTAAACCCTGGCATCACTACATTGGATAAACACTCATCTCCCTAAACAAACCTACAAGTTACAACTTTGTGCTTAGCTAATTGAGGATCAGAGTTCTTTTTAAATAGGACACCTAAGCCACAAAGTTATAACTCCTAGGTATACATTCTTCTTCCCTATTCTTTTCCTTTTTCTTACTTAGGTGGAGCCTCTCCTTTGGTTGCCTTTTGATGCAATGCCACTTGTGGGTCACACACTTGGCACAGATTACTTAGCAACCTAAGAGAGACCCCCCTCTTTATTCTATTTTTCATTTTTTTTTTTTCAGTTCATCATTTTTTGTAAAGGAGAAGAAGAATGCTTATGTTTCTAAGGGAGAGAGGAATGTTCCTAGGCCTAGGGTGGCCTCCCCCAAACTTCAACTACTCATTGTCCCCAATGAGTGTTTGAGGTGGCACACCCCCAAACTATCCTAGAAGCATATAGTCTAAGGTAAAACAAAGAGAATCTAAAAACCCTAGGCATAGACAGAACATTAAAAAGAAAACATCACAGTAGCAGTAATTTTAAAAAAAACAGACAGTTAAGGGCTTAAAGCTGTGCATGCTGAGCTTTTTAGAGGTTGATTTAAACGATCAAAGGGTGTCCTATGACACTCATCCAGCATGCATTTAGATAAGCTATATAAGGTAGTCATGTTAGCAGCAGAAGATAGAATTTAAACAGATCACAGCCTAGCTAAACAGACAGTCCAAAACATGCTTCCAGTAATAAAAATTGCGGGGACCGCAATTATTTCGCAATTAAGTCAGGGCAGATATAACAGTGACTAAGGCCCCTAAGCATGCTCTTTCCAGTCATTCAAGCTCTTCTAAAAATAAAACAAAACTAACCTACCTAGTTACCTATCATCAGACTATACTAAGCAAAATTAAAAACATAAAACTAAGCATCTAAAACAGATCAAAAGTGTATTAAAAACCGCATAATTCACATAGTCTATCAGAAAGCAGAAAATTGTTTTTTTTTTCTAAGGGAACAGCAATACTCCCTTCAGTGCAATTCAAACCAGCACTCAAACATCTTCATCCTCATCTGGTTGTCGTGGTCGTGGAGGCACCCATGGAGTCAGGAGATTTGTGGGGAAGTCAGGGAAGATGCATCCAAGTTGGTCTGCAACTTCCTTGTCCCGAGCCTGCGCATAAGTGGCCCATTGAGCCATCCTCCTTTGCATATCCATCAGGCACGCCATGGATAGTGACTGATCAGCAGCCAACCTATCCAGTTCAAACTCCATATTCCCCTTCCTCTTTAACCTCAAGCTAGCAGGCAACTCCAAGTGGCCTGTGTAAGCCATCTGCTGCTCCAGTCGCTCAGTGGGGACTCCTGCAAGCAAACATAGTTTGGTTATGGTGTTAGGGAAAAACAGTGGTCCCTTACCCTTCTTGGCGCACTCAGCAATGGCGGCAGACATGATTTCCCCCACATTGACCGTGAGACCTCGCATAATGGCATAGACCAGAAGCGATCTGCTCTGGTTGATGGTCGTCTCATGGGTCACAGGGGACAGCTTCCTCCTTACAAATGCAAACCATACAGCTGCCTTTGCTGTCAGGTTGGCACTCATGAGGGTGTGCCTCCCATTGCGTGATACAGTCCACGCTGCTTCAGGCTGGCCAATGATTCGAATGGCCTCCTCCAGTACTGCCTCAGTAGGCTCATCAACGATCCGTGTATAATCAGTGTGTCTTTGGCCCTTGAGGCCATAAGCTTCGTTGATGGCTTTTGCTGAGTAGTCCACCTCTACTCCCCTCACCACAGAGAGCCCCTCTTCAGAGTTTTGCAGGTTGGCGTAGAAGTCATATACCATAGCTGTGTAAGCCGGATTGGGTGGCCTACACAACTCCTCCCAGCTGTGGTTTATAATTCCTGCGCGCAAGAACTGCGGCAGGTCAGCAGGTCTGTCGAGGAAGCCCTTCTCGTGCAGCAGCTCCCTTTTTCTCAACTCAATGCCTCTGGACTCAGCGTCAGAGGACACATACCTCACTGATTGAGGCTCATCTTCAGGGTAAAGCTTGGCTTTCCCTTTGTCTGCTGGCTTGGATGATTCTGCAGCCTCAACCTTGAGTCTTTTGAGCGATGGCTCAGTGCTTTCTTTGTCTGCTGAAAGCGCCCTCTTGGCCTTCTTCTTCTTCTTGAGCTTTTTGGATCGCTTGGCCTTGAGAATCTTGGCCTTCTTCTTCTTCTTGAGCTTAGCCTTGATGGTGATCTGCTGGAGGCAGGCTCCCAGTGTCTCCTCCATGGAATCATCCTGCTGTGCAGGACTCGCTGGACTAGCTTCCCTCACAGGTGAGAAAACCTCCTCGTCCTCACCTTCCCCACTGCCCTGCGTTGATTCTTGGTACTCCCCATATGGGAATTCAGGGTCAGGCCGTGGGGTAGTGTGCGACGGCGTGGTGCTTTGCTCTGCTGTAGGTGTCTGTGCAGAACTCAGTGGTGAAGAAGACAACTCAGGGCTCTGTGCAGGCGGCGATGAAGAGAGCTCTGGGCTCTGCACTGGTTCAGATGGTGAAGGGCTGTGCGCAGGCGATGCAGATGGTGACGAACCCTTCTTGGTCGACTCGTGGGACGCACGATCCGTTTCTTGACTCTCCACAGAAGGAGTCTTTGCTTTGTTTGGTTCGGCGGCCGTCTCGACACTCCACCGGCGCTTCTTGGGTGTGCCTGCTGGTTCAGAGGGTCCAGCAGGGATTTCTGTGACAACCCTCCACTTCTTCCTACGGATCGGAAGCTTGGGAAGACGTTCGGTGCGTGCAGCACCAGCATCTGCGAGTGCAAGAAGTGCTTCCCTCGCAGCTGTTTCAGCTTCATCAGCCCTTTTCTTGGCCGCAGATCTTTCAGCCCTCGTGAGTACCATTGTTGGATCTTGCAGATTTGGAGAGAAGAATCAAAGATGAAAAGAATCGCAGCTTTCTTGGAAATCAGAGAGTGGGAGAATCGTATCGATCGAGCGCCTTCTAACGGCTATAAAGGAAACGGATAAATCCCAACGGCTATTTTTTGCGGATCCTGCAAATCCAGCGCAATTTTAGGGATTTTTTTTCATCTAAATGGCAAACTTTGCTCGTCCGTATCTTTTATTTGGCTCAATCTTTTCTTGATTTTTAAAGCTGAAGTTACTCTCCTTGATCCCCTCTTTCGATTCCCTACAAAAAGAAATAAAAGCAATATCAAATTCGTAATTAAAATCATACAACAAAACACACAAACGATAACCGGAAAATCGCAAAAAATAAACTAAGGCATGAGCCTTATGTTGACGAGCACAGCAATCACTCGTCCTCTCTCGTTCTCGTTTTCATGCTTCAGTCAAGAGGAAGGCCGAGAGAGTCTTCACATCTCCTTCCTCATAGTAGTGCTTCAATCTTGCACCATTAACCATAAACGGTTGGCCTTGCTGCAAGTTCTTTATCTCTATGGCACCATGAACAAACACATTAGTAATCACAAATGGACCTGACCATCTAGACTTAAGTTTCCCTGGAAAGAGTTTCAACCGTGAGTTAAACAACAAGACAAGTTGACCCTTCTTAAAGTCCTTAACTCTAAGTCTACTATCGTGCCAAATCTTGGTCTTTTCCTTATACATTTTAGCATTTTCATAGGCCATATGTCTAAGCTCATCAAGCTCATGTAATTGCAAAGACCGCAATGTTCCCGCATCCTTTACACAAAAACTCAATTCCTTCATGGCCCAAAATTCTTTGTTTTCTAACTCAAGGGGTAAGTGACAAGTCTTGCCATATACCAGCCTATAAGGAGACATACCTAGGGGTGTCTTATATGCTGTCCTATAAGCCCAAAGTGCATCCTCAAGCTTGAAGGACCAGTCTTTCCTATTAGGTTTGACCACTTTTTCTAGGATGTTCTTAATTTCCCTATTTGAAATTTCAGCCTGTCCATTCGAGTGTGGGTGATAGGAAGTGGCTACTCTATGTCTAATGTTATACTTAGCCAACACTCTCTTCATAGCCTTGTTAATGAAATGTGATCCCTCATCACTAATGATGGCACGAGGTGTCCCAAACCTAGTAAAAATGTGCCTATGCAAGAAATTGGTGACTGTTTTAGCATCATTATTAGGACATGCTTTGGCTTCTACCCACTTGGACACATAGTCTACTGCCACTAATATGTAAAGGTTACCTGATGATGGAGGGAATGGCCCCATGAAGTCAATGCCCCACACATCAAAGAGCTCCAACTCTAAGATGTAGGTGAGGGGCATCTCATCCTTTCGACTGAGGTTACCTGTTCTTTGGCATTCATCACAGCTGTGGGCATAGTTGTGGGCATCCTTGAAGATTGTTGGCCAATAGTAGCCACTCTGAAATACCTTTGCAGCTGTTCTTTGGCCACCAAAGTGTCCACCATAAGGAGCTGTGTGACAGTGCTGCAGCACAGACCTTGCTTCAGCAGCTGAAACACACTTCCTTAGCAAGCCATCAGCACAGGTTCTGTAAAGTGTGGGGTCATCCCAGATGAATTTCCTTGCTTCATGAAGGAACCTCTTCTTCTCTTGTCCTCCCTTGAAAACTGGTAATACCTGTGATGCACGGAAGTTAGCAATGTCAGCAAACCAAGGTTCCTCATCGTTATCACGATGAGTCAAAGCAAAGACATGTTCATCAATAAAAGCATCAGAAATTGCGGGCTCCGCAATTTTTTCGCAATTGTGCTGCAATCGAGAAAGGTGATCTGCAACCACATTTTCACATCCTTTCTTGTCTCGAATGTCCAAATCAAATTCCTGCAGCAATAACACCCACCTAATCAACCTAGGCTTAGCATCAGCCTTCCTCATAAGATATTTCAAGGCAGAATGGTCAGTGTATACAATTGTCCTAGTGCCTACAATATAATTCCTGAATTTCTCACAAGCAAACACTACAGCAAGCATCTCTTTCTCAGTGGTTTTATAATTACATTGAGCCTCATTCAAGGTCTTACTAGCATAATAGACAGGGTGTGTTAGCTTGTCAATCTTCTGTCCTAACATAACCCCTACAGCATAGTCACTAGCATCACATAACATCTCAAATGGGAGATCCCAATCTGGCCCTATAATAACAGGTGCGGTGACTAGTGCTTTCTTAAGGGTGGTCCAAGCTACTACACATTCCTTAGAGAAGATGAATGGCCTATTTAGTTCTAGCAACTCACACAGAGGCTTGGCTATCTTAGAAAAGTCCTTAATGAACCTTCTGTAGAAACCAGCATGCCCTAAGAAACTCCTAATGGCCTTGACATTCTGAGGCTCTACCAACTTCTCTATGATTTCTATCTTTGCCCTATCAACTTCTACACCTGCCCTTGACACTCTATGACCTAAGACAATCCCCTCATCTACCATGAAGTGACACTTTTCCCAATTAAGGACTAAGTTAGTCTCCTCACATCTGGCCAAAACTTGTCCTAGGTTCTCTAGACAGTTGGTGAATGAATCCCCAAAGACTGAAAAGTCATCCATGAATATCTCTATCATGGATTCATCCAAATCAGAGAAGATTGCCAACATGCACCTTTGGAAAGTTGCCGGTGCATTGCATAAGCCAAAAGGCATTCTGCGAAAGGCAAAAGTTCCAAAAGGGCACGTGAAGGTAGTCTTTTCTTGGTCTTTGGGGTCTATAGTGATCTGGTTATACCCTGAATAACCGTCTAGGAAACAGTAATAGGCTCTACCAGCTATTCTGTCTAACATTTGGTCAATCAATGGTAGGGGGAAATGGTCTTTTTTAGTTTCTTTATTTAGCTTCCTATAATCCATACATACTCTCCATCCTGTGACAGTCCTAGTTGGAATCAGTTCGTTGTTCTCATTGACTACCACAGTCATCCCACCCTTTTTAGGTACACATTGTATAGGGCTCACCCACTGACTACTAGCTATGGGAAAGATCACACCAGCATCTAACCATTTAATGATTTCTTTCTTAACTACCTCTTTCATAGAGGGATTCAGCCTACGTTGATGATCTACTCTAGGTGTGTGCTCTTCCTCTAGTATAATCTTATGCATGCAATAAGAAGGGCTAATGCCTCTAATATTAGCAATAGTCCATGCAATAGCCTTCCTATGTTGCTTAAGTAGTAAAATTAAATCAACCTCATGCTGTTCACTTAGCTTAGAAGAAATAATTACAGGCAAAGTCTCATTATTCCCTAAATATGCATACTTGAGGTGAGTGGGGAGTGGCTTTAATTCTAATACAGGTGGATGCTCAATGGATGGCTTTAACGGATTTAAGGATCTATCAGTTAATTCTACATTCATACATACATGCTGAGGGTTATTTACAGATATGTCCATTATCTCAGCTATGTTTAAGTCAGTTAATTCTAAACCTACATACTCATTGGCATGCTTGGTTAATAATACATGCTCCAATTGTTCCTCCATTAAGGAGTCTACTACGTCCATGCTAGCACAGGATTCAAGGTCAGAGGGATACCTTAAAGCTTTATATACACTAAATTTCACCTCCTCATCATGAACCCTCATAGTGAGCTCACCTTTTTGGACGTCTATCAGTGCCCTACCTGTGGCTAGAAACGGTCTGCCTAACAGGATGGGGACCTCCTTGTCTGCTTCATAATCCAGGATAATGAAATCTGCAAGGAAAATAAACTTGTCAACCTTTACTAAAATATCCTCAATTTTACCTTCTGGATATGCAATGGATCTGTCTGCTAATTGTAAAGTGACAGTGGTTGGACGTGCTTCTCCTATTCCCAACTGGCGGAATAGTGATAGGGGCATGAGGTTTATGCTGGCGCCCAGGTCACAAAGCGCTCTGCCCACGTGCTTGCCTCCAAGTTCTACAGGTAAGGTGAAGGAACCAGGATCCTTCTCCTTCTTAGGCAGCTTGTTCTGGAGGATGGCACTGCACTCCTCAGTGAGGTTTACTGTTTCAAACTCACCAATTATTTTTTTGTTAGTAATAATGTCTTTCAAAAACTTTACATAGGAAGGCATAGACTGTAAAACTTCTACAAAAGGAATGTTGACATGCACTTGCTTAAGAATTTCTAAGAATTTATTAAAGTGCACTTCCTGTTCCTGCTTCTTCTTAAGCCTTCGAGGATATGGAGGTGGTGGCACATATGCAGGTACGTCAGGGCGCCTTAGGATAGGTGGAGGCCTTGGAATTTCTTCTATCTCCTCAATAATTGGCTCTAGCCTGGCTCCTGATGTGCTAGTTGGTGGTGGACCTTGGTTTGGCAGAGACTCCAGTGGAGCACTAGACTCAGTGTTCTCTACTCTCTTTGGTGTGTCCTTTGTGTTGCTCACCAAGGGTCTACCACTTCTAAGTTCAATTGCTTGAACTTGTTCTTTACCATCTCTCCTTGGCACCTCGGTGTCAGCAGGGAGTCTACCTTGGGGCCTACTCTTGAGTTCATTGGCCAATTGGCCTATTTGGTTCTCTAGGCTCCTAAGAGTAGCTTGCTGGCTTTGAAGAGTAGCATCATTCTTAGCTATGTATTCTTTGAGTAAGTTTTCTACAGAAGATCCTACAGGTTGGTTGTATGGTTTTTGATACATTGATTGGTTATGTTGGGGAGTGAAACCAGGTGTTCCACTCGGTCTAGGCTGGTTAGGATTTTGGTTAGCATTTTGTTGGCCACCCCATGACAGGTTTGGGTGGTTCCTCCAACCAGGGTTGTAAGTATTGGAATAGGGGTTGTTCCTAGGCTGCTGCTGGCTTCCAATGTAGCAGACTGAGGCTGGATTCCCAGGGCAATACTCATACAGGTGCCCTTCCCCACAGAATCCACATACAAGTGTCTCACCTTGACTTGGTTGGGTGCCCATTGACATGGCGGTAGCGGTGTTGGCACTTGTTTGGAGATTGGCTTGAGCCATTTGCTTAACTAAGTTGGTCAGGGCATTTATTTGGGTGCTCATTGCACTTAGAGCATCCTTGTCTTGAGCTCTAGTTGGCTCAACTGGATCATCTGACCACCTACAGTGAGATGCTGAGATCTTCTCCAAGATCTCATAGGCCTCGTTGTAACTCTTGGACAACATGGAACCACCAGCAGATGAATTTAAGACTTGCCTAGTGCTGGGGTTGCATCCTTTGAAAAAGACTTCAATTTGGATACACCATGGGATGCCATGATGTGGACATTTAAGAAGAAGGTCTTTGAACCTTGTCCAAGCTTCGTGAAGAGATTCATTATCAGCTTGTTTGAACTTAACTATATCATCACGAAAGGTAGAATTCCTATCAGGTGGGAAATATTTGACTAGGAATTTCTCTGCTAAGTCTGTCCAGTTGCGGACAGATCCAGAGGGTAATGAGTTCAACCATGTTTTGGCTTTATCCCTCAAAGAGTAAGGGAACAAGTATAGCCTCAAAGCTTCTTGGGACACTCCAGGGATGATGAAGGTATCACTAACTCCTAAGAAGTTCCTAAGATGGTTGTGGGGGTCCTCATTTTCTATTCCAAAGAATTGTCCCACAGTGGACAACATTTGGAACATCACTGGCTTTAACTCGAATGAGTTGGCAGTGATTTCAGGACGGATTATGCTGGGGTTCAGCTCCCCAGGCATAGCTACTAAATATGAAAGAATGGCACTATTCTTGTCATTCGCTATTTCGATGGGGTTGCGAATGACAGGTACCTGATTTGGAACTATCTCGTCCATTTCTTCGATTTCAGGTATGATTTGAGGTATAGGAGGTTGTTTAAAGAGTCGTTTCTTTGCTTTGTTTCTAGCTCTAAGTAGTCTCTCAGGCTCAGGATTGAACTCTAGATTTCTACTTGAAGGCTCACTCATAAACTACCCCAATAGTACCTGCAAAAGAAATGAAACAGATCAGCTTCAATAGGCAATAAATTTAGTGTTTCAAACTTAACAAACTTCGTTTTCACTTAAAATAAATCCCCGGCAGCGGCGCCAAAAACTTGTTACGTGCTCAATGTGTTGAAATAATTAGGCAATAAAAGAGATAGAGCACTCAGAACATGCAAGCATACATGATCTTATAGCAAGTAGTAAGTATATTTCATTCGTTTTCCCACAGAGATTTATTTTTTTAGCTATTCGCGAAGTGTTTTGTTAAGAAAGAAGGGGTGGATTTGATGGGGTAAAATTGGTTTTTAATTGTCTAATTCTTGCTGAATGTGTAAAGGGTAGTAACATAAACAAGAACAAGTGAAAATTAAGCTCAAATGAAAAGAGACGAGATTAATAAATGAAGATAAAAACAGCTAAACAGAATGGAAACTTAGACGGAATTGCGGAGACCGCAATTCTACCGCAATTATAATAACAGCGAAAGTGGGTAAATGGGTGATTTAAGGGCTACTAATGACTATCCTATAGGCATTTTTATACGATTCTCAAGCACTGGATCTACTCTCTATACATCAAACTATCTCAATCTCATGTATCGTCCGATTCCATGCATTAGATTCTTTAGTTTACTCAACTCAAAGTAAGGTCTTAAGCATCTTGTTAAGGCAGAAAGATATTGTTTGTACTAGGGAAACGCCTATTCCTAGGCCGTTTCCTGGTTACCTTGAAAGGCTAGCATGATAATATGACTCTGAACTCTTACTCCTTCCAGAGGTTAGGAGTTCTTTGGACAAAATGGATGGCCAATCGAAATTGCCCGTGGGATGAAGCTTACATACAATCAATGTTCGAGAGCTATCCTACATGCTTGGTTCACGTTTTTTAGCCTAAAGTGTTGTCATTAGCATGCCCCTAAGTGATTTAGTTACCCATGGTTATAAGGAGAACGGAACTAAAGGATAAAACAGACATGCTTAGAAGGGAAATGTGCTTAAAACAGTAAGGGAAAGCAGTAGAATGCAAAGGAACGAAACTGTGAAATGAAGAATCGAGACTTGATTACTTGATTGTTTGAATGGACAAAAGAATTACTTAAAGTAAAGAACAGAAAGACAGAACACAACGAAATGAACTAAACTAGCCACAAGAACAGAAACAACACAAGACAGAAGGGGAAAATGGAAATGAAGAACAAAAACAGTAAAACAGCTTCGAATGTCTCGTTGCAGTCGCCTCGAATGAAGGATGAGAAAGGACAGCCTTGCTTGGATGAATCCAATCGGGAGAGAAGATGAATCTCCTCTCCTTCCTATCAGATTATCGATTCCAACAGCTGAGCTTCGCAAACCAGCAGACGGCAAAGGAAAACAGGAGAAAAGATGGACTGCGAGAAGACTTCTACGCTTTCGGATGATGCTTGAACCCTCGACTTTGACCCCTATTTATAGTAATCTGCAGGTGCATTTGGGCCAAGGAGAACCATCAATCTTCAACGTCGTACTTCAGAATGGATGGAGGAGAAAGAACGAATCCCTGAAATAAAGGAATTTAACAGAAAAAGATCAGTCAACTTACGGTTTGACATGTTTCCGCAAGTCCTAATTTAGCTACCTTCTTCTAATTCTCATCTTTAAGCATAGGTTTAGGCTAAATGCTATCAAAAACACCTAAGAGTGAACATCTTCCTAAGCTAATTTAGTCCTAAAAAGGTCACTTTTGGAGACGTAACAAATACAGTCGAGCAATCGACTTTAAAAATTTGCGCTTCTCGGAGGCACCCGAGTTTGAACTGTATTCCCGTTGTTTATCGCTTTGTTTTTGTTTTTATTTTTGCTTTTGAGTTGTTGTTTGTTTTCTTGTTTTCCTAGGAGAAAAGGTGGAACGACCGACGACTCGAGAGCGCATTGGAGGACGATGGTGCACATCTCCACCCGTCAGCTCCATAAAATTCAGGGGAGGTTTTCTGTTCCCTTAGAATTTTATTGTTTTTATAGTTGATGCATTGGGGACAATGCATATCTTAAGGTGGGGGGTGGAGTTTGTTGATACATAGAGATGAGACTTCTTAGTAGTTGTCGAGCATACGTGTACTCTGGATGTTAGATTAGAATCTGAATGCATGTGTCCGATGAGGACGGTCTGTGATTTGCTTGTGAACACTCTGTATTTGCATGATTCGAAAATTTGACGATGTATGCACATTTTGACCCTATTTTAAAAAATTTTCTGTTATTTCCCTACATTCACTAAGCACATAGCACTCTTATCCTCAGTTCTGTAGGTCTAGACTGATCTTATTTTGTCTGAAACCTTGTTGTCACCCCGAAAGGTACCATTAGGGAGGCTTGATGTGTAGAAGTAGTAATAACTCATTTGTGTATAGCGAAGCTATTGCCTAAAAAAAAAGTATGCATGAAAAATAAAACCTCCAGAGTTGCTCCTCCTTCTTGTGTTGCCCGTGTAACCAGGGGCGATCGTGTAACCCACGGTTGTCACTGCATGAAAGGGGAACTAATGGAAGTGAGCAATGGTCCTTAAAAACGTGAAGCTAAAATTTGGTTTGACGTGTTAGGCTCTCTTGGAGAAAAATAAAAAAAAAGTGGTTCAAAAAGAAGAAAAATGGGTACAAAGTACTCAAAGGAAAAAGAATAAAATTTAGGCCTTTTGTTTTGTTGCTATTCCTATCACTAAAAGCCGTTAGACTGTTCTTATCGCCATAAGTAGGGGGAAAACGAGTCATATGACTGTATAAGGTTATTCCGGGCTTGCGTGAGCTAGGTTGAGAGGTGCTAAGCACACACACACGTAAGGGAATAGGAGTTTAAATTTTGAAATGATTTCAACGTTTGCATGCTTTTGATGGTTTTGAATTTATTACAAGTACCTTGTTTCACAAGCATTGAGATTAGAGTCCAAGCATGCATTTAATTCTTTGGAGATTATTTAGAGTATACCTTGCTCGAGGACTAGCAAGATTTAGGTCGGGGGTATTTTGATAGCTCCAAAATAGAGCTATCTTAATGTCCCTAATTCTAGCTAAAACCATGATATATATTGATTAAAATGCTTCCTTGTAGGTGATTTCATGGTGAAGAGCTCGGGAAGTCCATTGATGATTTTCGGGGCTAAAAAGGTCATTTAACATGTTTCGGGAAGTGTTCGGGTCAAAACGATAGGCCAAACGGAGCTCGGGAGCCAAAACGACCCAAAAGTGGGCTAAGAGCCGAGAGGGCAGCGCCCAAGCGCCGGCGCCCAGCGCCCAGGCGCCCAACGAACGCAGCACGCGCGCGCGCCCGCGCGCACCGCTCGCAAGCACCGCACGCCCGCGCCCAGACGGCCAGACGCGCGCGCGCCCGCGCGCGCCGCCTCGCCCATGTCCGCGCGCGCCCGCGCGCCCTCGCCCGTGTCCGCCTCGCCCGCGCGCCCGTCATTGAAGATCTGCGTGCGCCCCAGCGTCTAGACGCTAGCTCGACGCTGCCCCGACGATTCCCCAAGCTAGACGTGCATCAGCGTCGAGCGCGTGTCTCAACGCTCGCTCAACGCCGACAGCGTCGAGACGCTGGCCGGGCGTCTCGACGCCCCGAAGTCTGAAGCGTGATTCTGGAGTTCCACCCGAGAGCAAGCGTCGAGCGCAAGCGTCTCGACGCTCGCTCGACGCCGCGCGCGCGTCTCGACGCCGCGCAGCGTCTCGACGCCGCCCCGCGCGCGCGCAGCAGCCAACTTAGGGCACAGCGTCGAGACGCTGGCCTAGCGTCTCGACGCTCCGAGCTTAAAAAGCGTGAAACCGTGTTTTTCAGCCTAATTCTTTCCCTCTCCTTCTTCCTCAAGGTTCTCCTCTCGGCTCCAAGACGTTTTTCTGCCATTTTTGTACTTCTTCTCCTTCTTGTGCATGATTCCAAGCTCTTCCATGGGAGATTGGATTAATCCAACCTCCATGGAAGGCTAAACCGAGGTTAGTGCTTGATTTAGAGTTTTGGTTTGTAAGTTTTGGATGTTTGGGGAGATTTTTCCCTTTGTGAATGTTGAGAAATTAGTTTGATTAATGCATCTCTTGCTTGTTCTTCATCAAAATCTAGCATGTGTAGCTAAATTAGATTGACGCTCTAATTCTTATGCATGATAGAGGGCTAAAGGTTGGGACGTATAATTGCCTATACCGCTAGGTAGCACGGGTCTAAGCATGGCTAATTAGTTCGGCCCAAAGTGACATTGGTAAACTGAGTTAATTAACGTTTTCATGTTAGGCTTAAGGCAAGAGAGAAACCGGTTTATTCTTAGGATTAGGCCGTCACAATGTTCCCGTCACTAGCACGTAATCGATTTAGGGGTCGCTACCTTGGATAGATTATTGGCTAAGTTTAATTAGAATTGCACGCTTCTAATTAATTCCTTGGGTCATTTGAGTTAGAGATAACTAAATGAATTGTGTGCATGAACATGGCTAACGCGTAAATTGTATCGATGATCCGAACATCCATAACGAGCAATTCCATCTCTCGAAGTTAAGCACGACCGTTTAATTTTTGCACGTTGTCATTTAATTTTCCGTTAGCATAATTAGGAGCTCCCTTCCCCCAAAACCAAATTACCATTCTTTAATTTGTGCATTCTTTTATTTCTAGCAAATTAGACTTAGTTAGATTGAATTTCTTATTTCCCTGTGGATCGACCCCGTTGCCACTTAGCTACAAATAGCTCGGTGTATTCGGGTTTATAAATTGTATTTTGGCAAGCCTCGACAGCTTGAATTTGGAGTACCCCAAAAGTACGTCTACCAGGATCAGTGTTCACTCTTAACGGAGGGGCAATAGTATGGAGGAGTATAAAGCAAGGTTGTATTGCTGACTCCACCATGGAAGCTGAGTATGTCGCGGCTTGCGAAGCTGCGAAAGAGGCTGTATGGCTTAGAAAGTTCTTGACGGTTTTGGAAGTTGCTCCAAATATGAATTTGCCTATCACACTTTATTGTGATAACACTGGTGCTATGGAAAATTCGAGAGATCCAAGTAGCCATAAGCGTGGAAAGCACATAGAGCGGAAATATCATCTCATCAGGGAGATAGTGCATCGAGGAGACGTGATCGTCATGCAGATCGCCTCAGAGCACAATATTGCTGATATGTTTACAAAGTCCCTCACGGCTAAAGTGTTCGAGGGGCACCTAGTGAGTCTAGGACTACGAGTTGTACAGTAGGATAGTGGGAGAAAAGCCATGGAAATATTTGATATTCCAGTTTTTCTCATCCAGCATGTAATACTCCACTGACGTTTTAGTCCAAGTGGGAGTTTGTTGGGTTTTATGTCCTAAAACTCGTGGTTTGTAAACTGAATGTATATTTTATTTTGCAATAAAGTTGTTATTGAGATTTATTCAGTAAAGTTGTTATTGAATAAAATGAATTGTTTTTACTTTTAACCTAACTCCAATAAACAAAGAACCCATGGCTATAGGTTGTATACTTGAACTTCATGTATGACATGATTGTGGATCAAGTTCAAGTAATAGCCAGAACGGTCTATAGTATAGGGATAAGTGTTGCGTGCTCAATGTGTAGAGATAAATAAGCAAAAGGGTAGAGAGAGCACTTAGAACATGCAAGCATACATGGTCTCACAGCAAGTAGTAAGTATATTTAATTCGTTTTTTCCACAGAGACTTAGTTTTAGCTATTCGCGAAGTGTGTTTGTTAAGAAAGATGGGATGAATTTGATGGGGTAAAATTGGTTTTTAATTAACTACTTTTTGCTGAATGTATAAAGGATTATGCCAATAACAAATTAAAGTTAAAATCAGGCTTAAAAGACAAGAGATGGACTCAATAAACGAAGAAGAAAACAGCTAGACAGAAAGCAATTTAGCAGAATTGCGAGAACCGCAATTAATCCGCAATTAATTGGCAGCGAAAAACTGGTTAAATGGGTGAATTAAGGGCTACTAATGTCTGTCCTATAGGCATTTTATTACGATTATCAAGCTTTGGATCAACTCTCTACACATTAAACTCACTCTATCTCAAGGATCGTCCGATTCCATGCATGAGAGACTCAAGTTTACTCGACTTCAAAGTAAGGTCTTAAGCATCTTGTTAAAACAGGAGTGTTCAGTTTATACTAGGGAAGCGCCTATTCCTAGGCCGTTTCCTGATTACCATGAAAGGCTAGCATGATTATACGACTCTGAACTCTTACTCCTTCCAGAGGTTAGGAGTTCTTTGGACAAAATGGATGGCCAATCGAAATTGCCCGTGGGATGAAGCTTACATATAATCAATGTTCGAGTGTTGATCTACCTACTTGACTTACGTTTTTTAGCCTATAGTTCTGTCATTAGCATGCCCCTAAATGAATTTAGTTACTCATGGATATATGTAGAACAGAAATATAAGATAAAGTAGACATGCTTAGAAGGAAAAAGTGCTTAAAACAGTGAGTGAAACTCGTAGCAGAACAAGGAAGAACTGTGAAATGCAAAAACGTACTTTGATTACTTCAAGTGTTTGAATGACAAAGGAAAGCTTAAACAGAATGAATTCAAGGCAGACAACAACGAAATACAATAATTGAAATGACTAAACTAAGACAACAATGATCAGTAATGGAAATGAGAAGTAAAGAGCAGAAAACAGTAAAGGTTGCTGGAAATCTTCGTGGCAGTCGCCTCGAATGAAGGTGATGAGAATTCAGCCGTGCTTGGATGAATCCAATCGAGAGAGAAGAAGAATCTTCTCTCCTTCCTATCAGATTATCGATTCCAAAAGCTTAGACTCTCACTCCAACAGACGGCAAAGGAAGAACAGTGGAAAGGGTGGACTGCAGAAAGACTTCTACGCTTCGAATGATGACTGAACCTCCGACTTTGACCCCCTGTTATAGTAGTTTGCAGGTGCGATTGGGCCAAGGAGAACCATCAGTCTTCAACGTCATATATCAGAATGGATGGAGGAGAAAGAACGAATCCCTGAAAAGTCGGATCTAAACAGAAAAATGTCAGCCAACTTACGGTTTTAACTTGAATAATTGCGGCCACCGCAATTATTCCGCAATGCATTCGCAAGGGTTATTTTTTCATTCTTTTCTTCGGTTTTCACCCCTTTTTCTACCTATTGTGCATAAGTCCTATATTAGCTACCTTCTTCTAATTCTCATATTAAAGCATAGGTTTAGGCTAAATGCTAACAAAAACACCTAAATGTGTACATCTTCTTAAGCTAAATGGGTCCTAAATAAGTCACTTTCAGAGACTTAACACACCCCCAAACTTAAGGCTTTGCTTGTCCTCAAGCATACTAAGGACTTACTTAGGCTGCTGTTTCTTCTTCTTTTAACTACTCACTAACTCCCTTATATTCTTGCCTCTAGCAGTGCTGTCCTGTGACACACTTCTAAGTTTAGAACTAACCTCTTGTCTAGCCTCTTCTGACTTCACCTGCCTACTATACCCACTGCTTTTGTTGACCCCCTACTACTGATCTAACTACTTCTATGATATCATGCTACTATCCCTAAGGTTTCAAATTCTACCAAGCTTTACTCCAGACTCAGTACATGCTTCCAGCTTATTTTTAATGTGTCTAGGATTCCTTAGAGTCATGCCAGTCTTAGTATTAACAGTGACAGTGGTACTTTATAGAGAACAACCTAAACCCTGGCATCACTACATTGGATAAACATTCATCTCCCTAGACAAACCTAAAAGCTACAACCTTGTGCTTAGCGCATTAAGGATCAGAGTTCTTTTTTCATAGGACATCTAAGCCACAAGATTACAACTCCTAAGCATACATTCTTCTTCCCCTATTTCTCCTTTTTCTTTCTTTTTTACTTAGGTGGAGTCTCCCCTTGGTTTGCCTTTTGATGCAATGCCACTTGTGGTTTACACACTTGGCACTGATTACTCAACAACTTGAGAGAGACTCCCCTCTTTATTCTATTTATCACAATTATTTTTTTTTTTAGGAGAAGAAGAATGCTTATGTCCTAAGGAAGAGAGGAATGTTCCTAGGCCTAGGGTGGCCTCCCCCAAACTTCAACTACTCATTGTCCCCAATGAGTGTTTGAGGTGGCACACCCCCAAACTTGTCCTAGAAGCATCTAGTCTAAAGTAAAACAAAGAGAATCTAAACATCCTAGGCATAGGCAAAACATTCTAGAAGCAACTATCCCAGCAGCAGAAAATTTGAACATAACAGACAGGTTTAAGGACTTATGGTTTATGCATGCTGAGCACTATTCAGAGGCAAATTTAAACTATCAAAAGGTGTCCTATGACACTCATCCAGCATGCTTCAAGATCAGCTATATAAGGCAGTCATGCTAGCAGCAAAAGATAGAATTAAACAGATCACAGCCTAACTAGACGGACAGTCAAAAACATGCAATCAGCCACAAAAATTGCGGGAACCGCAATTATTTCGCAATACAATCTGGGCAGATTTAACATTAACTCAGGCCCCTAGCATGCTTTTTCCCGTGACTTATGCATCCTAAAAATAAAACTCAACTATCCTACCTAATCAACTGACATCAGACTATCCTAAGCAAAAGGAAAACATAAAACTAAACATCCAAAACAGATCAAAACTTAACCACAAAACAGCATAATATACATGAATCTATCAAAAAAAAAAAAACAGGAAAATTGTCTTTGTTTCTTGAGGGATCAGTAATACTCCCTCTAGTGCTCTTCAAACCAGCACTCAATTCTCATCATCCTCATCTGGTTGCCTTGGTCGTGGGGGCACCCATGGAGTTAGGAGGTTGGTGGGGAAGTCCGGGAAGGTGCACCCCAATTGGTCTGCAACTTCTCTGTCCCTCGCCTGCGCATAGTTGGCCCATTGAGCCATTCTCCGCTGCATGTCCATCAAGCAGGCCATGGAGAGGGTCTGTTCAGCCGCCAGCCTATCCAACTCAAATTCCATGTTGCCCTTTCTTCTCAGCCTCAGGTGTGCAGGCAACTCCAGATGGCCTGTGTAGGGCAGCTGCTGCTCCAAGCGCTCGGTAGGAACTCCTGCAAGCAAGCATAACTTTGTTATGATGTTGGGGAAAAATAATGGCCCCTTACCCTTTTTAGCACACTCGGCTATGGCAGCAGTGATGACTTCTCCCACGTTGATCGTGAGACCTCTCATTATAGCATAAACCAGCAGCGAACGGCTCTGGTTAATGGTAGTCTCATGAGTCACCGGGGAGAGTCTTCTTCTCACGAATGAAAACCACACAGCTGCCTTAGCCGTGAGGTTGGCACTCATGAGCGTGTGCCGCCCATTGCGTGAGACTGTCCAGGAGGCCTCAGGCTGGCCAATGGTGCGGATGGCTTCTTCTAGCACAGCCTCGGTCGGCTCATCAACTATCCGTGCGTAATCTGTGTGAGGCTGGCCCCTTAGACCAAATGCTTCATTAATGGCTTTGGCTGAGAAATCAACCTCCACCCCTCTGACCACAGATAGGCCATCCTCAGGGCTGAGCACGTTGGCATAGAAGTCATACACCATGCTCGTGTATGCTGGATTGGGAGGTCGGCAGAATTCCTCCCAGCCATGGTTGATCACCCCTGCGCGCAAGAACTGCGGCAGGTCAGCAAGTCGATCAAGGAACCCCTTCTCGTGCAACAGGTCCCTTTTCCTCAGCTCCACACCCCTGGATTCGGCATCGGATGAGACATACCTCACTGATGGAGGTTCATCCTCAGGGTAGAGTTTAGCCTTCCCCTTATCGGCTGGCTTGGAAGATTCAGTAGCCTCCACCTTGAGGCGTTTGAGCGAAGGCTCAGCACTGTCTTTGTCTGCTGAAGGCACTCGCTTGGCCTTCTTCTTCTTGAGTTTCTTGGATTTCTTGGCCTTGACAAGCTTGGCCTTCTTTTTCTTTTTCAGCTTTGCCTGGAGTTGTGGGAAACAGGCCCCCAACGTCTCCTCCATAGAATCATCCTGCTGTGCAGGCTCATCAGGGCTGTCTTCTCTCATGGGAGAGAAGACTTCTTCTTCTTCTGCCTCTCCACTGCCTTGCGTGGATTCTTGGTAATCCCCATAAGGGAATTCCGGATCAGGCCGTGGAGAATTGTGCTCTGCTGATGGGGTATGCGCAGAACTCCATGGTGAAGACGGCAGCGCAGGACTCTGCACATCCGCAGGTGGTCGATCAGCACTCTGAGGTGCTGGAGATGACTCGGCGCTCTGCGCAGGCGGTGCTGATTCTGTGCTTTGCACCGGTTCAGATGGGAGAGGGCTGCGCACAAGTGACACAGACGGCGACGAACCTTCCTTTGCTGACTCGTGAGATGTACGATCAGGTTCTTGACTCTCCACAGAGGGAGTCTTGGCGATGCTTGGTTCGGCGGCAGTCTTGACAGTCCACCGGCGCTTCGTTGGCGTACCCACTGGCTCAGATGGGCCAGCAGGGATTTCAGTTACCACCCTCCACTTCTTCCTACGAATAGGAAGCTTGCCAAGACGGCCAGTGCGTACAGCACCCTGATCAGCAAGGGTGAGAAGCGCTTCCCTCGCAGCCGCTTCAGCTGCGTCGTCGGCCTTCTTCTTGGCGGCGGATCTCTCAGCCCTAGTGGAAACCATAGCTAAATCTTGAAGATCTTGAGAGAAGAATCAGAGATGGAGAGAATCGCTGAAGATTTGGAGAGCAAAGAGAGAGATAATCGTAACGATCGAGCGGCTTCCAACGGATATAAAAGCAACGGAAAATAAAATCCCAACGGCTCTTTTTGCGGAGTCAGCAATTTTTGCGCAATTCTAGGGACAATATTTCATAATAAATCCCAACTTTGATCGCCCGTATCTTTCATTCGGCCCAACCGATTCTTGATTTTTAAAGTGCGATTTACTCCCCTTGATCCCCTCTTTCGATTCCCTACAAAAACAAACAAAACAAACATTAAATACGCAATTAAAATTACACCACAAAACGTACAAACGATCATCGAAAAAAACAGAAAAAATAGACTAAGGCATTGGCCTTGACTAAACGAGCACAGTAACCACTCGTTCTCTCCCGTTTCTAACTTCATGCTTCATGTAGGAGGAAGGTCGAGAGAGTCTTCACATCCCCCTCCTCATAGTAGTGCTTCAACCTAGCACCATTGACCATAAATGGTTGTCCTTGCTGCAAGTTTTTTATCTCTACTGCACCATGAATAAAGACATTAGTAACAACAAATGGACCCGACCATCTAGACTTTAATTTGCCTGGAAATAGCTTTAATCGTGAGTTAAATAACAGTACAAGTTGGCCTTTCTTAAAATCTTTGATCCTGAGTCTACTGTCATGCCATATTTTTGTCTTTTCTTTGTACATCTTGGCATTCTCATAGGCCATGTGCCTAAGCTCATCAAGTTCATGCAGCTGTAAAGATCTTAATGTCCCTGCATCCTTCACACAAAAATTTAATTCTTTCATGGCCCAAAATGCCTTGTTCTCCAACTCAAGTGGCAAGTGGCAAGCCTTGCCATATACCAACCTATAGGGAGACATTCCTAGAGGTGTCTTATATGCTGTTCTATAAGCCCAAAGTGCATCCTCAAGCTTGAAAGACCAGTCTTTCCTATTAGGTTTGACTACCTTCTCTAGGATGTTCTTTATCTCCCTATTGGAAATCTCAGCTTGGCCATTTGAGTGTGGATGGTAGGGAGTAGCTACCCTATGTCTGATGTTATACTTAGCCAATATTTTCTCCATAGCCTTATTAATGAAATGTGACCCCTCATCACTAATGATAGCACGAGGAGTCCCAAATCTAGTGAAAATGTGTCTATGCAAGAAATTAGTGACTGTCTTAGCATCATTATTAGGACATGCCTTAGCTTCTACCCACTTTGACACGTAGTCTACTGCTACTAGAATATACAAGTTACCTGATGATGGAGGGAAGGGTCCCATGAAATCAATGCCCCATACATCAAAGAGTTCTAACTCCAAGATGTAGGTGAGGGGCATCTCATCCTTACGACTGAGGTTACCTGTCCTTTGGCACTCGTCACAGTTGTGGGCATAGTTGTGGGCGTCCTTAAAGATTGTTGGCCAGTAGTAGCCACTTTGAAATACCTTGGCAGCTGTCCTTTGTCCACCAAAGTGTCCTCCATAAGGAGATGAATGACAGTGCTGTAGCACAGACTTCGCTTCAGCAGCTGTAACACACTTCCTCAACAACCCATCAGCACAGGTCTTGTAAAGTATGGGGTCATCCCAGATGAATTTCCTTGCTTCATGGAGGAACCTCTTCTTCTCTTGTCCTCCCTTGAACACTGGTAATACCTGTGATGCACGGAAGTTAGCAATGTCAGCGAACCAAGGTTCCTCATCGTTATCACGATGAGTCAAAGCAAAGATATGTTCATCTATAAAAGCATCAGAAATTGCGGGGTCCGCAATTTTTTCGCAATTGTGCTGCAACCGAGACAGGTGATCTGCAACCACGTTTTCACATCCCTTCTTGTCCCGAATGTCCAAATCGAATTCCTGCAGCAATAACACCCATCTAATCAATCTAGGCTTAGCATCAGCCTTCCTCATCAGATATTTTAAAGCAGAATGGTCAGTGTATACAATGGTCCTAGTTCCTACAATATAGTTCCTAAATTTTTCACAAGCAAATACTACAGCAAGCATCTCTTTCTCTGTAGTTGTATAGTTACATTGGGCCTCATTCAAGGTCTTACTCGCATAATAGACAGGATGTGTGAGCTTGTCAATCTTCTGTCCTAACATGACTCCTACAGCATAGTCACTGGCATCACATAGCATCTCAAATGGGAGATCCCAATTTGGTCCTACTATGATTGGTGCTGTGACCAGTGCTTCCTTAAGGGTTTTCCAAGCTATTACACACTCCTTAGAGAAGATAAATGGTCTACCTAGCTCTAGAAGCTCACATAGAGGCTTGGCTATCTTAGAGAAGTCCTTGATGAACCTTCTATAGAAGCCAGCATGTCCGAGGAAGCTCCTAATAGCCTTGACATTCTGGGGCTCTACCAACTTCTCTATGACCTCGATTTTCGCCCTATCCACTTCTACACCCGCCCTTGACACTCGATGTCCTAA
This sequence comes from Herpetospermum pedunculosum, assembly GCA_028017165.1. NCBI lineage: Eukaryota > Viridiplantae > Streptophyta > Magnoliopsida > Cucurbitales > Cucurbitaceae > Herpetospermum > Herpetospermum pedunculosum. Next base: position 2,116,736 of record JAPQWQ010000075.1, on the reverse strand, counting down.
GACAATCCCTTCATCTACCATAAAATGGCACTTTTCCCAATTCAGGACTAGGTTAGTCTCCTCACACCTAGTCAGGACTTGTCCTAGGTTTTCTAGACAGGTTTTAAATGAATCCCCAAAGACTGAGAAGTCATCCATGAATATTTCTATCATGGACTCATCCAACTCAGAGAAGATTGCCATCATGCACCTCTGGAAAGTTGCCGGTGCATTGCATAAGCCAAAAGGCATTCTGCGGAAGGCAAACGTTCCAAAAGGGCAAGTAAAGGTGGTCTTCTCTTGATCCTTAGGGTCTATAGTTATTTGATTGTAGCCTGAATAGCCATCTAGGAAACAGTAGTAGGCTCTACCAGCTATTCTGTCTAGCATCTGGTCAATAAACGGTATGGGGAAGTGATCCTTTTTAGTCTCTTTATTTAACTTTCTGTAATCCATACATACCCTCCACCCTGTGACAGTCCTTGTTGGAATTAGTTCGTTATTCTCATTGACTACCACAGTTATTCCCCCCTTTTTAGGTACACATTGGATGGGGCTCACCCACTGGCTACTAGCTATGGGGAAAATTACTCCTGCATCTAACCACTTTATTATTTCTTTCTTCACTACCTCTTTCATAGAGGGGTTTAACCTACGCTGGTGATCTACCCTAGGTGTGTGCTCTTCCTCTAGAATAATTTTGTGCATACAATAAGAAGGGCTAATGCCTCGAATATCAGCAATAGACCATGCTATAGCCTTCCTATGTTGCTTAAGCAGTAAAATTAAATCAACCTCATGCTGTTCACTTAGCTTAGAAGAAATAATTACAGGTAGTGTGTCATTATCTCCTAGATATGCATATTTGAGGTGAGTAGGTAGTGGTTTCAGTTCTAACACAGGTGGATGCTCAATGGAGGGCTTCAGAGGGTTAATAGTTCTATCAGTTAAATCTATATTCATACATACATGCTGAGGGTTATTTACAGGCATGTTCATTATGTCAGCTACATTTAGATCATCTACATCTAATCCTACATATTCGTTAGCATGCTTGGTTAACAGTACATGCTCTAATTGTTCTTCCATTAGTGAGTCAACAACATCCAAGCTAGCACAAGACTCAGAATCAGAGGGATATTTTAAAGCTTTGTAAACACTAAATTTTACCTCTTCATCATGAACCCTCATAGTTAACTCACCTTTTTGCACGTCTATTAGTGCCCTACCTGTGGCTAAAAATGGTCTACCTAGCAGGATGGGTACCTCCTTGTCTGCCTCATAGTCCAGGACAATGAAATCTGCAAGGAAAATGAATTTGTCAACTTTAACTAGAATATCCTCAATCTTACCTTCTGGATATGCGATGGATCTGTCTGCTAGTTGTAAAGTGACAGTAGTTGGACGTGCTTCCCCTATTCCCAACTGGCGGAATAGGGACAGGGGCATGAGATTTATGCTGGCGCCCAGGTCACAAAGCGCTCTGCCCACGTGCTTGCCTCCAAGTTCTACAGGTAAGGTGAAGGAACCAGGATCCTTCTCCTTCTTGGGCAGCTTGTTCTGGAGGATGGCACTGCACTCCTCGGTGAGGTTTACTGTTTCAAACTCACCAATTATCTTTTTGTTAGTAATGATATCCTTCAAAAACTTTACATATGAAGGCATAGACTGTAAAACCTCTACAAAAGGAATGTTCACATGCACTTGCTTAAGTATTTCTAAAAATTTATTAAAATGAACTTCCTGTTCCTGCTTCTTCTTCAGTCTTCGAGGATAAGGAGGTGGTGGTACATATGCAGGCACGTCAGGACGCTTTAGGATCGGTGGAGGCCTTGGAATTTCTTCTACGTCCTCTACAATTGGTTCTAGCCTGGCTCCTGATGTGCTAGTTGGTGGTGGACCTTGGCTTGGCAGAGACTCCAGTGGAGCACTAGACTCAGTGTTCTCTACTCGCTTTGGTGTGTCCTTTGTATTGCTCACCAATGGTCTTCCACTCCTGAGTTCAATTGCTTGAACTTGTTCTTTGCCATCTCTCCTTGGTACCTCGGTATCAGCAGGGAGTCTACCTTGGGGCCTACTTTTAAGTTCATTGGCTAACTGGCCTATTTGGTTTTCCAGGCTCCTAAGGGTAGCTTGCTGGCTCTGAAGAGTAGCCTCATTTTTAGCTATATATTCCTTGAGTAGGTTTTCTACAGAAGATCCTACAGGTTGATTATAAGGTTTTTGGTACATTGACTGGTTATGTTGGGGAGTGAAACCAGGTGTTCCACTCGGCCTTGGTTGGTTAGAATTTTGGTTAATGTTTTGTTGGCCACCCCATGACAGGTTAGGGTGGTTTCTCCAGCCAGGATTGTAAGTTTGTGAGTAGGGGTTGTTCCTTGGCTGCTGCTGACTTCCTACATAGCAGACCGAGGATGGATTCCCAGGACAGTATTCATAAGGGTGTCCTTCCCCACAGAATCCACAGATTGGTGCCTCGCCTTGACTTGGTTGAGTGCCCATTGACATGGCTGTGGCGGTATTGGCACTGGTTTGGAGATTGGCCTGAGCCATTTGCTTAACTAAGTTGGTCAGGGCGTTTATTTGGGTGCTCATGGCGCTTAGAGCATCCTTGTCTTGAGCTCTAGTTGGCTCTACAGGATCATCTGACCATCTACAGTGAGATGTTGAGATCTTCTCCAAGATCTCATAAGCTTCGTTGTAACTCTTGGACAACATGGAGCCTCCAGCAGATGAGTTTAAGACTTGTCTGGTGCTGGGGTTGCATCCTTTAAAGAAAACTTCTATTTGGATACACCATGGAATGCCATGGTGTGGACATTTAATGAGAAGGTCTTTGAATCGTGTCCAAGCTTCGTGAAGAGACTCACTTGGAGCTTGTTTGAATTTTATAATGTCATCACGAAAAGTTGAATTCCTATCTGGTGGGAAGTATTTGACTAGGAATTTTTCTGCTAAATCTGTCCAATTGCGGACAGATCCTGAGGGTAAAGAATTTAGCCACGTTTTGGCTTTGTCCCTCAAAGAGTAAGGGAAAAGATATAGCCTCAGGGCCTCTTGGGAAACTCCAGGGATTAGGAAGGTGTCACTAACTCCTAAGAAGTTCCTAAGGTGATTATGGGGGTCCTCATTTTCTATTCCAAAGAATTGTCCCACAGTGGACAACATTTGGAACATCACTGGCTTTAACTCGAAGGAGTGGGCAGTGATTTCAGGACGGATTATGCTGGGGTTCAGCTCCCCAGGCATAGGTACTAAATATGAAAGGATGGCGCTATCCTTGTCATTCGCTATTTCAATGGGGTTGCGAGTGACAGGCACCAGGTTTTGATTTACTCCAGCCATTTCTTCTTGAGGTAATTGCGGAGGAATTGTAGTCTCTGCAATGATTGGAGGTAAGAGGGTTTGTTTAAAGAGACGTTTCTTGGCTCTATTCCTAGCTCTAAGTAATCTCTCGGGCTCAGGGTTGAACTCTAGATCACTACTTGGAGTCTCATTCATAAACTACCCTCAATGGTACCTGAAAAAGAAATGAAGATAAATCAATTTCAATGAAAAATAACTTGATGTTTCAATCTTAATAGACTTCGTTTTCACTTAAAATAAGTCCCCGGCAGCGGCGCCAAAAACTTGTTGCGTGCTCAATGTGTAGAGATAAATAAGCAAAAGGGTAGAGAGAGCACTTAGAACATGCAAGCATACATGGTCTCACAGCAAGTAGTAAGTATATTTAATTCGTTTTTTCCACAGAGACTTAGTTTTAGCTATTCGCGAAGTGTGTTTGTTAAGAAAGATGGGATGAATTTGATGGGGTAAAATTGGTTTTTAATTAACTACTTTTTGCTGAATGTATAAAGGATTATGCCAATAACAAATTAAAGTTAAAATCAGGCTTAAAAGACAAGAGATGGACTCAATAAACGAAGAAGAAAACAGCTAGACAGAAAGCAATTTAGCAGAATTGCGAGAACCGCAATTAATCCGCAATTAATTGGCAGCGAAAAACTGGTTAAATGGGTGAATTAAGGGCTACTAATGTCTGTCCTATAGGCATTTTATTACGATTATCAAGCTTTGGATCAACTCTCTACACATTAAACTCACTCTATCTCAAGGATCGTCCGATTCCATGCATGAGAGACTCAAGTTTACTCGACTTCAAAGTAAGGTCTTAAGCATCTTGTTAAAACAGGAGTGTTCAGTTTATACTAGGGAAGCGCCTATTCCTAGGCCGTTTCCTGATTACCATGAAAGGCTAGCATGATTATACGACTCTGAACTCTTACTCCTTCCAGAGGTTAGGAGTTCTTTGGACAAAATGGATGGCCAATCGAAATTGCCCGTGGGATGAAGCTTACATATAATCAATGTTCGAGTGTTGATCTACCTACTTGACTTACGTTTTTTAGCCTATAGTTCTGTCATTAGCATGCCCCTAAATGAATTTAGTTACTCATGGATATATGTAGAACAGAAATATAAGATAAAGTAGACATGCTTAGAAGGAAAAAGTGCTTAAAACAGTGAGTGAAACTCGTAGCAGAACAAGGAAGAACTGTGAAATGCAAAAACGTACTTTGATTACTTCAAGTGTTTGAATGACAAAGGAAAGCTTAAACAGAATGAATTCAAGGCAGACAACAACGAAATACAATAATTGAAATGACTAAACTAAGACAACAATGATCAGTAATGGAAATGAGAAGTAAAGAGCAGAAAACAGTAAAGGTTGCTGGAAATCTTCGTGGCAGTCGCCTCGAATGAAGGTGATGAGAATTCAGCCGTGCTTGGATGAATCCAATCGAGAGAGAAGAAGAATCTTCTCTCCTTCCTATCAGATTATCGATTCCAAAAGCTTAGACTCTCACTCCAACAGACGGCAAAGGAAGAACAGTGGAAAGGGTGGACTGCAGAAAGACTTCTACGCTTCGAATGATGACTGAACCTCCGACTTTGACCCCCTTTTATAGTAGTTTGCAGGTGCGATTGGGCCAAGGAGAACCATCAGTCTTCAACGTCATATATCAGAATGGATGGAGGAGAAAGAACGAATCCCTGAAAAGTCGGATCTAAACAGAAAAATGTCAGCCAACTTACGGTTTTAACTTGAATAATTGCGGCCACCGCAATTATTCCGCAATGCATTCGCAAGGGTTATTTTTTCATTCTTTTCTTCGGTTTTCACCCCTTTTTCTACCTATTGTGCATAAGTCCTATATTAGCTACCTTCTTCTAATTCTCATATTAAAGCATAGGTTTAGGCTAAATGCTAACAAAAACACCTAAATGTGTACATCTTCTTAAGCTAAATGGGTCCTAAATAAGTCACTTTCAGAGACTTAACAATAAGGCTGGGTACCTTATCCTGGGGACACTATTGGACGCGGCCCACTTTGTATAGTACAAACGATGTGATCCGAAATCGTTCATGTGGAGACATGTGAGTGGGGGCGTCCTATGCAATGAGTTTGCATAAGACTGAACCGCGAAACAAGTCGCTCTTACTTTACAACTCTGTTTACTGTAAAGACCGACTTTTTTCATATGATGACCTAGGTAACTCGATCTGAATCCTGAGCACGCTATGAACTCCTGTTTATTCAGGCTTATCCTTTGACTTGTATGGGTGAGAGTGGCCCGAGATCGCCGACTCAATAAGCCTACCATCTTGGGGATAAGACCGGGTAGGTAGCTGGGAACATAGTCCTGCGAGATGGAATTCACTCCTACCCGCTTTTAGGGATTAGTAGAGAGGTTGTTCCCTTAAGTGCTGACTCCGGGTCTTGAACTAGGGATCCCACCCTCTCATTGGCCCGAGAGGGACTTGGTATAGTGATGAGATCACTTACCAATCAGTTTGGTGGTTGGACCACAAACCAATAGTTCATTAGAGGATCAGTGGGACTTAAGGAACAAGATGTAATTACGGGGGTAAAACGGTTATTTTGACCCAGCTGTAATTACGAACGACCTGTGAAGGATCGACTTACTGATGATGGTTATATCAAGAGGACAGAAATATATCTACGGTGAGGAGAGTGCAACCCTTGGACTTTAGTGGAGTCTCCGGGGGTTAACGAATGTTGGTTAGCTTGGTTAAAGAGTTTGACCGGTTAATCTCGTATCGTTGGAGCTCATGATCTGTAGGTCCTTTAGGTTCTCCTGGCTAGCTCGGATTAAGCCGTGTAACAATATGAGAGAAAAAGAATTTGAATTTATTGAAATTCGGTTTTGGAAGAATGATGGACATATTTAAATATGATTTAAATATGGGATCGGTGTAAAACATGAATAGGGATTCATGTGTGATGATTCGGTTTAAGAAACCGGGATTAGTCTTATTATTTAATTAATATTTGATATTGAATTAAATAATAATATTAATTAATTAAAAAGTTTAATTAATTATAATTTATTTTGCTTATTAAAATTAATTATGAATTAATTTTAAAATGACAAAATATTACAAGTGTGATTATAAGTCAAAGTGGAATTATCCATGTTGAGTGGATTTATCCAAGTTGAGTGGGTTTATCCAAGTTGTGAAGTGGATTGTGAATCACCAACAACATGAATATAAACTCATCAATTTTGGAACACTTGGTTGAAGACTAATCCATCCAATTTGAGGTGTCATGCTAAGCAAAGACTTTGTTGCATGTGAATTGCCTATAAATTGGATGAAGTTCAAATGGTTTGAAGTTGATGAATTTTCAAAGAGTTTGAATATTTGGATGAGCATGAAGAGTTCATGTTACTTGAGAAATTATAAAGCTAAGTGTTAGATATCTTCTCACAAAATACTCATCACTTTCATCTTCTCATCTTCTTCTTCCAAAACTTTTTCTTTCATAAAGGAGTCCCACCACTCCGTTGCTCGGCCCGAGGATAGCGGGACTACCGGAGGTGGTTCTCGAGGAGTTCGAGGGAAGCTTCGAAAGGTTCGTGAGGAGATTCGAGCGTTGGAAGAGAAGTGTTTAGAACTACAAGAGGTATGTGTTCTAATTCCTTTTATTTCAAAGCTTTGTGCATGTTTCTTATTTAGCTAAATTGATGAAATTAGAGTGCCAATGATCTGTCTCGCTTCCGCTGCGCTACATGCGCTCCATCAAAGCAGCGCCTCTCTCGCAGCCTCTTCTACGTCAGGCGACTTCTTCTTGGACGCAGATCGATCAGCTCGCGTGGACACCATTGTTTGTTTTGGGAAGATCTGAAGGTAGGAGATGCAGAGGAAGAAGATGCTTGATTCTTGAGGTCCAACGAATGAAGAAAGCGTAAGGGGCAACGCTGATCTGACGACTATTTGTAATCGAGTGGATCCCAACGGCTCTTTCTGTTGCGGTCTCAGCAAATCTACCGCAATTAAATGGCCTGGCCGTTGGAAGATTTCTTGATTTGAATTCCAAGATTCAAACAACCAAATCTTTGTTTTAGCCCGATTTCTTCATTAATTCTCTTCCCTTGATTCATCTCCTTGATATCCTCTTAACGATCACTTATTAAAATTTAACAAATTAAAACAAAATCCGTAAAAAAAATCACAACTAAACACACAAATAAAAACCGAAGAAATACTAAAAAAACTAAGGCATAGCCTTCATATGGACGAGCACAGTAATCACTCATCCCCTCTCGATTTGATTTTCAAGCTTCAGATAAGAGGAAGGCCGAGAGAGTCTTCACATCTCCTTCCTCGTAGTAATGCTTCAAACGTGCACCATTGACCATAAACGGCTGCCCGTTCTGCAGGTTCCTAATCTCAATCGCACCATGAACAAACACGTTAGTTATAACGAAAGGACCTGACCATCTGGACTTAAGTTTGCCTGGAAATAACCTCAACCTTGAATTGAATAATAAGACGTGTTGGCCCTTCTTGAAGTCCTTAATCCTAAGTCTACTATCATGCCAAATTTTAGTTTTTTCCTTATACATTTTGGCATTTTCATATGACATATGTCTAAGCTCATCTAACTCATGTAATTGCAGAGACCGCAAAGTTCCAGCATCGGTCACTCAATAATTTAGTTCTTTTAAGGCCCAAAAGGCTTTGATTTCCAATTCGAAGGGGAGATGGCATGTTTTTCCATACACTAGTCTATAAGGAGACATACCTAGGGGTGTCTTATATGCAGTCCTATATGCCCAAAGTGCATCCTCTAACTTAAACGACCAGTCTTTTCTATTAGGTTTGACCACTTTTTCGAGTATGTTCTTAATCTCCCTATTTGATATTTCAGCTTGTCCATTCGAGTGTGGGTGATAAGGGGTTGCTACTCTATGTTTAACATTGTACTTAGCTAACACTTTTTCCATAGCCTTATTAATGAAGTGAGTCCCTTCATCACTAATTATAGCCCGTGGTGTACCAAACCTTGTAAAGATATGCCTATTAAGAAACTTAATGACTGTTTTGGCATCGTTCGATGGACATGCTATGGCTTCTACCCACTTAGATACATAATCTACAGCTACAAGTATATAGAGATTACCTGCTGATGGGGGGAATGGTCCCATGAAGTCGATGCCCCACACATCAAAGAGCTCCAACTCCAAGATGTAAGTGAGAGGCATCTCATCCTTTCGACTAAGGTTACCTGTTCTTTGACATTCATCGCAGCTGTGCGCATGGTCGTGTGCATCCTTGAATATCGTGGGCCAATAGTAGCCACTCTGGAATACCTTTGCAGCTGTTCTTTGGCCACCAAAATGGCCACCATAGGGAGACGTATGGCAGTGCTGTAACACTGACTTCGCCTCAGCAGCTGATACACACTTCCTTAGTAACCCGTCTGCGCAAGTCTTGTAAAGTGTAGGATCGTCCCAGATGAACTTCCTAGCTTCATGTAGAAACCTCTTCTTTTCTTGCCCTCCCTTGAAAGTTGGTAGTACCTGCGAGGCAAGGAAGTTAGCAATATCCGCAAACCAAGGTTCCTCATCGTTATCACGATGTGCTAACTCAAAAACATGCTCATCGATAAAGGCATCAGAAATTGCTGGCTCAGCAATTTTATCGCAATTATGCCGCAATCTAGAAAGATGGTCAGCAACTACATTTTCGCATCCTTTCTTATCCCTAATGTCTAAGTCAAATTCTTGCAGCAATAATACCCATCTAATTAACCTAGGCTTAGCATCAGCCTTCCTCATTAGGTATTTTAATGCCGAATGATCAGTATACACAATGGTCCTAGTGCCTACAATGTAATTCCTAAACTTCTCGCAAGCAAACACTACAACTAGCATTTCCTTCTCCGTGGTTGTGTAATTACATTGTGCTTCATTCAGAGTTTTACTTGCATAGTATACAGGATGTGTTAGTTTATCAATTTTTTGTCCTAGCATAACCCCTACTGCGTAATCACTCGCATCACACAACATCTCAAACGGTAGGTCCCAATTTGGTCCCACTATAATCGGTGCTTTGACTATTTCTTCCTTAAGGGTTGTCCATGCTAAGAAACATTCTTTTGAGAAGACAAATGGTTTGTTAAGCTTTAGAAGCTCACACAACGGTTTAGAGATTTTTGAAAAGTTCTTAATGAACCTCCTATAGAAACCTGCATGACCTAAAAAACTTCTAATAGCTTTTACATTTTGAGGTTCCACTAGTTTCTCTATTATTTCTATTTTGGCCCTATCGACTTCTACTCCTACTCTAGACACTCTATGACCTAGGACTATCCCTTCTTCCACCATAAAGTGGCATTTCTCCCAATTTAAGACTAGGTTGGTCTCCTCACACCTAGCTAGGACTTGTCCTAAGTTCTCTAAACAATTACTAAAAGAATCACCAAAGACCGAGAAGTCATCCATAAATATCTCTATCATGGATTCATCCAAGTCAAAGAAAATGGCCAACATGCACCTTTGGAATGTTGCTGGTGCATTGCATAAGCCAAAAGGCATTCTGCGAAAAGCAAATGTTCCAAAGGGACATGTAAAGGTTGTTTTCTCCTAGTCCACAGGGTCTATGGTAATTTGGTTATATCCAGAATAACCATCTAAGAAACAGTAGTAGGCTCGGCCAGCTATCCTATCTAACATTTGATCTATGAATGGTAAAGGAAAATGATCTTTTTTTGTTTCTTTGTTTAATTTTCTATAGTCCATACAGACTCTCCATCCTGTAATAGTTCTAGTTGGAATTAGTTCATTACTCTCATTAACTACTACAGTCATCCCCCCCTTCTTAGGCACGCATTGAATTGGACTCACCCATTGACTATTGGCTATAGGGAAGATTACACCTGCATCTAACCATTTGATTATTTCTTTTTTTACTACCTCCTTCATGGAGGGATTCAACCTACGTTGGTGATCTACTCTAGGTGTATGTTCCTCTTCCAATAATATCTTATGCATGCAATAGGAAGGACTAATACCTCTTATGTCAGCAATCGTCCATGCAATAGCTTTTTTATGTTGCTTAAGCAGCAAAATTAGCGCAATTTCATGCTTTTCACTCAATTTGGACGAAATGATAACAGACAAAGTATCATGCTCTCCTAAATATGCATACTTAAGATGATCAAGCAATGGTTTTAATTCTAATAGGGGTGGATGCTCAATGGATGGTTTCAATGGATTCATGGATCTTTCAGTCAAGTCATTAGTCATACAAACATGCTGAGGTCTATTCACAGGTATATCCATTATTTCAGCAAGGTTTAAGTCAGTTACATCTATTTGTACATAGTCAGTGGCATGCTTAGTTAACAATTCATGCTCAAGTTGTTCTTCCATCAGTGAATCTACTACATCTATACTTGCACAAGATTCAGAATCAGAAGGATACCTTAGAGCTTTAAAGACACTAAACTTAACCTCCTCATCATGAACCCTCATGGTGAGCTCACCTTTCTGGACATCGATCAGGGCCCTACCTGTGGCTAGAAATGGTCTGCCCAATAGGATCGGTACCTTCTTGTCTGCTTCATAGTCTAGAATGATGAAGTCTGCAAGAAAAATGAATTTGTCAACCTTGACAAGAATATCCTCAATTTTCCCCTCCGGGTATGCGATAGATCTGTCTGCAAGCTGCAAGGTGACAGTAGTAGGTCGTGCTTCCCCTATGCCTAACTGACGGAATAGGGATAGGGGCATGAGATTTATGCTGGCTCCCAGGTCACAAAGAGCTCTGCCCACGTGCTTGCCCCCTAACTCAACTGGTAAGGTGAAGGAACCAGGATCCTTCTCCTTCTTTGGTAGCTTGTTCTGGAGTATGGCACTGCACTCCTCGGTGAGATTCACTATTTCAAATTCACCAATAATTTTTTTGTTAGTAATTATATCTTTCAAAAATTTAACATACGAAGGCATAAACTGCAAGACTTCTACAAATGGAATGTTCACATGCACTTGTTTTAAAATTTCTAAAAATTTATTAAAGTGCACTTCCTGATGACCCCATTGGTGGGTTATATGGCTTTTGGTACATGGATTGGTTATTTTGTTGAGTGAAACCAGGTGTCCCACTCGGTCTTGGTTGGTTTTGACTTTGGTTAGTGTTTTGTTGTCCACCCCAAGAAAGATTTGGGTGGTTCCTCCAACCAGGGTTATAAGTGTTAGAATATGGGTTGTTCTTAGGCTGCTGTTGACTTCCAACATAGCAGACTGAGGCTGGATTCCCAGGGCAGTAATCATACAGGTGCCCTTCCCCACAGAACCCACAAATTGGTGTCTCACCTTGACTATTTGATGTGCCCATTGAAATGGTTGCGGCGGTGTTGACACTGGTTTGGAGATTGGTTTGAGCCATTTGTTTAACTAGATTGGTCAGGGCGTTTATTTGGCTACTCATTGCACTGAGTGCATTCTTGTCTTGAGCTCTACTTGGCTCTACTGGATCATTTGACCATCTACAGTGGGAGGCTGAGATTTTCTCCAAAATCCCATAGGCTTCATTATAGCTTTTAGAAAGCATGGAACCACCAGCTGACGAATTCAGCACTTGCCTTGTGCTGGGGTTGCATCCTTTAAAAAAGACTTCTATTTGGATACACCATGGAATGCCATGGTGTGGACATTTAAGCAAAAGGTCCTTGAACCTTGTCCAAGCTTCGTGAAGGGACTCGTTTTCGGCTTGTTTGAACTTGATAATGTCATCACGGAAGTTGGAATTCCTATCAGGTGGGAAGTATTTGACTAGGAATTTTTCAGCCAGATCAGTCCAATTGACAATTGATCCGGAGGGTAATGAATTTAACCACGTTTTGGCTTTATCTCTTAATGAGTAGGGAAAGAGGTAAAGCCTCAAAGCTTCTTCAGAAACTCCAGGGATGATGAAGGTATCACTGACTCCTAGGAAGTTTCTTAAATGGTTGTGGGGATCTTCATTTTCCACTCCAAAAAATTGTCCCACAGTGGACAGCATTTGGAACATTACTGGCTTTAACTCGAATGAGTTGGCAGTAATTTTCGGGCATATAATTCTTGGGTTAAGCTCCCCAGGCATAGGAACTAAGTAGGAGAGGATGGCATTATCCTTGTCATTCGCTATTTCGATGGGGTTGCGAATCGTAGGTACTGGTTTTGGGACTAGTCTATCCATTTCGGTTTGTAGGAATTGCGAAGACTCCGCGGAGTCAGCAAAGTTTTGAGTTACAGGGGGTTGTTTGAAGAGGCGTTTCTTAGCTCTGTTTCTGGCCCTAAGTAATCTTTCAGGCTCAGGATTGAACTCTAGATCTCTACTTGAATGCTCATTCATAAACTAACCCAATGGTACCTGTAAAAGAAAATGGAAAGAGATCAGCTCCAATAGATATTAAGAATTGGTTTTTCTAACTTAACAGACTTCGTATTCACTAAACAAAATCCCCGGCAGCGGCGCCAAAAACTTGTTGCGTGCTCAATGTTTAAAATAAAGATGCAATGGGAGAGCACTCAGAACATGCAAACATACATGGTCTTGTAGCAAGCGATAAATATTTTTTCATTCGATTTCCCACAGAGATTTATTCTTAGCTACTAGCGAAGTGATTTGTTAAATTAGAAAAGATGGTTTAGATGGGGTAGATTTGGGTTTAAAGTGCCTAACTATTAAGGAATGTGCGAGATATGAAAGCATCAACAAGGATAAGTAACGAGGTTAACTTGAATGTAGAAGAAAAAGAATTGCGGAGAAAGCAATTATCTAGCAATAAAATCGCAAAACAGAAAACTAAGAAAAATGGCTAAGGCAAAAATTTGAACTAAGAAAATTGCGCAGACAGCAATTTTCTAGCAATGTTACTAACAGCGATTTAAGGGTAATGTGGGGAAACAAGGGCTACTAACGACTCCTCGATAGGTTTTTTCATACGATTCTCAAGCAGTAGATCAACTCATCATGCATCAAACTAACTCATTCTCATGTATCTCTCGATTTCATGCATTAGATCCCTTAGTTTACTCATGTCCAAGTAAGGCTAAAGCATCTATTTATATAAGCAAGTTAATGATTTGTGCTAGGAAAACGCCTATTCCTAGGTCGTTTTCTGGTTACCATGAAAGGCTAGCATGGATGTACGACTCTGAACTCTTACTCCTTCCAGAGGTTAGGAGTTCTTTGGACAAAATGGATGGCCAATCGAAATTTCCCGTGGGATGAAGCACACATACATTCAATACACTTTGAGCTACCCTACATGCTTGATTCACGTACTTCTACATACAGATTTGCCATTAGCATACCCTTATGCGGTTTAGTTACTCATGGATGTAGATGGAATGGAAAGAATAAATGGTGTAGACATGTTTAACAGAACGTGAATGACAGAATAGAAGAAGAAAAACAGTAAGACAAGTGTGAAATAGTCGAATTCACTCTTTGATTTACCAAGGTTCAAACTAAACAAGCAGCAACTTAAACTGATGGAAACTAAACAGAAAGAGACGAAATTAATTGGAGTAGCAAACATAAACGAGTTGCAACAGACAGAAACGAAAAGGGAAACGGAAAGCAATGGAAAGCAGAATAAAGCCGTAAACGTGTGCGTGTGAACTCCTCGTCGCAAGCGCCTCGGATGAAGGACGAAAGTGAGCGTGATCGTGGATGAATCTAATCAGAAGAGAAGAAAGATCCTCCCTTCTTCCTCTCAGACTATCGATTCCACCAGCTGAAACCTTCGCACCAACAACCGGAAGAGAGAACAAGTGAGAAAATGCGTTGAGATGGGAGTCTACGCTTCCGAGTCTGTGTTCCACCTTCCCCCTTGACCTCCTTTTATAGTGTTCTGCAGGTACGATCGGGCCAAGGAGAACCATCCATTATGAACGTGGTTCTTCTACGTGGCAGCAAGAGAAAAACCGAGCGGCTGAAAGATCGCAACAAAATGGAAATCAGTTAAACAATTTAACAACTTTCACTTAAAACATTGCTGATACAGCAATGTTTTCGCAATGTTCCAGCAATATAGAAATTTCAACTCTTTAGTTTTGTTTTTGGTTCTTTTTCCTTCCTTTTACACATAAGTCCTAATTTAGCTTCATTCTACAAATTCTCATATATAAGCACAAGTTTATGCTAAATTCTACCAAAAACGCTTAAGAGTGTACATCTTTCTATAGCAAATAAGTCCCTAAAATAGTCACTTTTGGAGACGTAACAATCGGTTTTGGCATTCAGCAAGCAATAACTATTTTATTACAAGCTTGATCAACAAGCTAAGTCTTGAGCGGACTTAGAACTCTTCGCACCGCCTTTGACAAGCTTACTCCCCCGAACGCTTCGGTCAATTTCTCTTCGAACTTCTCATTTGTATCGCCTAGAATGAGTTTGAACTTGTACCGAACATTTCGGCGAGCTCAAAACTCGAGCTTCTTTCACAAAGAAACCAATATGGACTCTAATGACTCTAAAAATACAAACTCTTCAGCACGCATTAAAGCCCCTACAATCTCGGGCAATTACAAATAATGAAATTAAAAAAGAAACGATGTCAAAACAGATATCCACTTTAGATATCCATTCAGAAACAATTTCTAAAATAAAATACCCACCAACTTAAATTGATGCAAATTGAGTTGTTCAAAAAATCGCTCGGAGCGTATTACGCTGCGGAAGCGATTTTGGATCGTTGAAACTCTAATTTCATCAATTTAACAAATAGAAAACATGCTTAAACGACAGAAATAAAAAAATTAGAAAACATACCCTTGTAGTTCCAATTTCTTCAAGCTCTGCCGCACGTTCTTCGTCATGAACGCTTCCGACCTCTTCTCACGAAAGCCCCGAGGACCACCCCAGGTAGTCCCGCTATCCTCGACGTCGAGCAACCAAGTGGTGGGATTTCGTTAAAAGAGAAAAAAAAAAAGAAAGTAAAAAGAAGGAGATGGAAAAAGTAAAACTGGAAATTGAGAGGTTTCTTGAGAGCTCAGAAGCGATTCACTTCGTATTTTTGAAAAACCAAAATGAAAGCCCATGACTAAAACTAAAAATAGAGTACCCCTCTGCCAAATTCCATAACCATATATATAATATATATATATATATATATATATATATATATATATATATATATATATACTTACATGATATATGTGTCTATATATATATATATTTTTTTTTTATTATTATTATTTTATAAAATTAATTCTTAATTAGTTTTAAATAATAATAAATATTTTATTAATTAAACTTTTTAATTAATAAAAAATATATATATTAATTAATTAAACTTTTTAATTAATTAATATTATTTAATTCAATATCAAATATTAATTAAATAATATGGCTAAACCCGATTTTCCGAAAATCGACTTTTTGTACATGAATCGTATTCATGTTTTAGACCATTCTCATCTCATATTTAAATCATATTTAAATATGTTCATCCTTCTTCCAAAAACCGAATTTGAACATTTCAAATTCTTTTTCTTTTTCTTTTCTCTCATATTGTTGCACGACGTTATCCGAGCTAGCCAGGAGAACCTAAAGGACCTACAAATCATGAGTTCCAACGATAGGAGATTATCCGGTCAAAACTCTTTCAACCGAACTAATCAACATTCGTTAACCCCCGGAGACTCCACTATAGTCTGAGGGTTGTACTCTTTTCACTGTAGATATATTATGTCCTCTGATATAACCGTCAGGAGCAAATTGACCCTTCACTGGTTATTCGTAATCACAGTTGGGTCATTTAAATCGTTTAACCCCAACATTACATCTTGTTCCTTAAGTATCACTGACACCTCTAATGAACAATAGATCTATGGTCCAACCAACATATCAATTAACCCTCTCATCTCATGAGAGTGTGAGCTCTAATTGTTCAAGCCCCGGAGTCAACTATTTAGAGAACAACCTATCTACTAACCCTGAAGAGCGGGTTAGGAGTGAACTTCAATCTTGTTGTACTATGTTCTCATCTACCTATTCGAGTTTATCCCCAAGATGGTAGGTTTATTGAGTCGGCGCTAATGAGCCACTCTCACCCGTGCAAGTCAAAGGATACTTTCCAATAAGCAGGAGTTCATAGCGAGCTCAGGATTGAGATCGAGTTACCTAGGCCATCAAATGAAAATATCGGTCTCATCAGTAAACGGTGTTATAAAGACAGAGCGACATATTTCGCGGTTCGGTCTTATGCAATCTCTTTGCATAGGACGCCCACACTCGCACATCTCCATGTGAAACGATTCAGATCATATCGTTTTGTACAATACAAAGTGAGCCGCATCCGATAGTGTTACTAGGATATGGTACCCAGCCTAATCCGTATACTATAGACTGTTTTGACTGACTACTTGAGCCTAATCCAAAATCATGTCATACATGAGGCTCAAGTACCCATATTCAACCAAGGGTGTTGGTCATTGGTAAAGGTTAACCTAAACACGTTTCACTTTATTCCAGTAAACTCTTTTACTGAATAAAACTAATAACTTTTTATTCTAAATAGAATATTCACAAACATAACAGTTTACAAACCACGAGTTTTAGAACATAAAACCCAACATGCTTGATGCCAAAAACTGAATCGCTTTAGTGTGCTTAATTTGTTTCTAGTTCATGAGATGTATGGTTTAAATTAACGCCCTTGCATTGTGCATAGAGTATGTCATGTAGATTTCAAATCCCACCATAGGTAGCATGTTTCATGCATTTCGTACGTTATAAGTGATATAATGTATAAGATGCATGCTTAATTCATGAGATTCAATATAAGTGTTATATTGATTATGAGTTAGGAGTTGTATGTTTAAGAACATAATAAATATAAGTGTTATATTGATTATGAAGTTAAATATTCAACTTGCCATGCCTTAGTAATGCATGTTTGAGGAACATGTACATGTTTCTTTTAGAAAGTCTTAAGTTTTGCAAGCATTGTAAAATTGGCTTAGACTTTTAAAATCTATAACAAACACTACAACAAATTAAGCCTACGATGACAGTTCTGAACGACCATCGTAGTCGTATGATGGCAGGTTTACGACCGCCCTCTAAAGTGGTGCCCTCTTAGGGGTATGATGGCAGTTATCTTTTAATGGCGGTTTAAAACCGCCATTAAAAGCAACCGCCATCTTATCCCTACAATGGCAGTTTAAAACCGTCATCGTATACGTACAATGGCGGTTTATAACCGCCATCTTATCCCTACAATGGCGGTTTATAACCGTCATTCTAAGTATACAATGGCGGTTTATCGTATATGTACGATGGCAGTTTCGAACTTCCAAACCGCCATTGTACGTATAAGATGGCGGTTATAAACCGCCATTGTACGTATATGATGGCGGTTTTAAATCGCCATTGTATGGATAAGATGACGGTTTTAAACCGCCATTGTACGTATGTTTAATGATGGGTGAAAACGGTCTTTGTAAGTTGTTTTAATGACCGGAGAAAAAAGTCATTTTTGGGCGCTACTAGATGCAGACAATATATTGTTGTTTTGTTTCAGTGCTGTTTCATAACTAAAATTGTGCTAATTCAATTAATACAATGTTGGATGTGGAATAAAACTAGGATTCTGGTCATTTCATTCAAAACAACAAAATATTTCAATATTTACATCCAAATTACTACAAAAGCTATCATTGTTCTTGAAAAGAGTCTAAATACAAAGACGTATGTACCCATATTTCATATTTACATCCAAAATTGGCACAAAAGCTACAAAGTACACTACATTACACTAGTTTGCCCAAATGCGAAGCTTGCAACATGATTTGCCCATTATGTTCGTACTACGTCGAGTTCTTCTCGTGTAAATGACTTCTTACTATTAAACTACATGAAAACAAAAGATAAATATTATGATTAAATGAAAAAATACAATAGTAAAGATGCATTAAATATAAGAGAGTTCAAAGGAGTCCATAAATTATGCAAAATCTCTCCCATAAACTTCAGCACATAATACCCACATTTCACGCTACCTTCTCAGCGTTGACACTACAAAATATAGAAATAAATAACAATATTTGAAATTGGTCAAACATATAATAACAATTGATTATAATTCATTTATATATTCTTTCGTGATATTCAAACGATACTTTGACCATACAAACTTTCATTGCCCTAAATAAAGTTGAAAAACATGTAAAATAAACGCATAATTTCTACCGACGCTCAGGCATGATCATCTTTATATCCCGGTTAGTATGCTCCATTTGTTAGAAAGCAAGGGTTGAAAAACATCCTGAGCAGAGTTAGTAACATTCCTAGCAACCATTTATTAACTTCAAGAAGAGATACCTTCATGCAAGCTTAACCACAGACAAGCAGGCATGATCATCTTTATATCCCACGGTAAATCAAAGAGAAAAATTAAAGTAACCTTAAACAGAAAATCACAAAAGGAAACCAAAGATTAAATTGAGTAGAGAAGTCTAAATCAATATAGAGGTCTTCAATTTGCCTATTTCTCCTAACCTCATGAGATTGCTAATGTAGAAGGTCAATGTTAGACTCATTCAAAACTTCATATTAAAATCCAAAGTCTAATGACATTTCAATCCAAAGTCTAATGACATTTCAACTTTTATCCAATTGACTGAATTGAGTTGCTCATGACATGGTTCCTTTATATTTTTATGGGAATATAAAATAATTAGTTGTAGTTCAAGATCACACACCAATCACTAACAAAAACAAATATAATTTAATTATCCTATCCATTTGAACTTGCAATTGTGAAATTTGTGGTGAAGGGTGTGAAAGCTTTAGTTAAAAAAAAAATAAAGTAAACCTGGATCTTGTAGATACTCATCCATCCTGCACACTTTAAAAAAATAAAAGAAAACCTAGATAAGAACAAAACGCTTTCATCAAATAAATAACAGAAGTATAAATAACCATAGTGAAATTTTACACTCAAGTGGTACCTAAAGAGTTATTTTACCCAAGAGCTCTCCTTCACATAACCTGAAAAATTGCATATAACATTTGATTTTGTCTATTAACAAAAGGTATTAAAAATATCTGCTTTTTAGATATGATTTTCTCTTAAGTTTTATTAGTTTGTTATTAGATAGCCTATTTCTTAACAATTAAATTTATTATTTCTAGTTCAAGTATTAATGATTTCGAGATACAAGCCATAAATCATGAGAGAATGTTTACCGAATACTCTCGTAATCCTCACATTTGGATTTCTTAAAATGTTTGGTAGTGGTTTACCTTTTGTTTTAGAAAACAAGAAGTAGCTTCCCAACTAAACTTCCATTGAGCCACTAAAATTGACTTAAAACAATAATCTAAATCTTCTAATGATCCCAACCTCTTTACTTGTTTTCCCTTTTGTTCTACAATTTTGGTTAGTCATATGTTGGTTTTTTCTGCTTTTTTTTTTAGAACAAGTAAAATCTGCCTTTGTCTCTGGACATCATCTATGATTCTCTTTAACCCCAATCCTAAATGTTTCTTCATTTTCCAACAACTTGGGAGCTTTGGTTTTTTATTATTAGAGGCATTTGCTTGGGTTGAAAATCTAGAACAACTTTCTAAACATCAAAGTTGTGGTAATACTTGGGATACTATTCAGTACAGGAATTCTTGGTATATCTCCCGGTTAAAACGAGTTCTAATTTATTGATAACGATTGGAGGAATTTTTTTTGTTCTAAGTTTGATATCTTATCCACCTATTGAACTTTTAGTTGTGTAATGAAATATTTCATGTTTCCATTGAAAACAACAAAATTAGAAATCATCCATTAATATATACCTCAATATCAGATCAAAATACATGTGTTAAGCCTGTGGGATGGAACTTAACATTTGTTAAAGATCAAAATAGAGAACATTGAAAGAGAAGGAAGGCTGTATAATTTGGAATATTGTCCACATTCCATACTGATCCTAAGAATTATCCTTCTCTTACAAGTTGCAAGTTCTAAATCGGTCCAAATAATATATATACCCTTTTCTCAAGACTACATGATGATTTGGGTTAGAAGTATGTGGAGACAAAGGGATGCTATCAAGTATCAAGGTATTGTCGTTGAGATGAAATAATTGAAAAGAACCAAGAGTCTATAAATCAACGAAAGCAAACCAAGTAAATTAAAGAAAGAAAATACTCGTTTTCAAATTTCAGCACCTGCAAACGATTCAACCAATGCATAAACACACGCCAAACATTCCCAAGAACATAACTCAAATCGTTGAAATCCTTGCCGACTGTATCCATAAAAACTAGACAATTCAGGTTTTGGAAAAGACGTAACTCAAATCCATCACTTCCCAAACAATCTCTACACAATCGATTAGTTACAATGCAAGCTCGAAAATATTAGCTTGAGAGAGCTACAGAAGAAAGGTAAGTGAAAAGTGAGACAAAAATAGAGAAGTGATGGAGAAAGAAATAGCACCTGGCTTGCGATAAAAAGAAGTGGAAGAGGCCAAATCATGGCGAAAATCACAAAACCTCTGAAGCCAAAGACGGAGGGTGAAGGAGAAGTAGCCATCGAAGAATATAGCCGGCTTGTGGCAGTGGTTGTCGATGGCGACACGGAAGCTGAAGAATATAGCCGACCTGAGGCTCGATATGAGAGGAAAAGAAGGCAGAGAGAAAGACCGATGTAA
Organism: Herpetospermum pedunculosum; assembly: GCA_028017165.1. NCBI lineage: Eukaryota > Viridiplantae > Streptophyta > Magnoliopsida > Cucurbitales > Cucurbitaceae > Herpetospermum > Herpetospermum pedunculosum. The sequence goes on along the minus strand of JAPQWQ010000075.1, from coordinate 2,095,736 downwards.
AAGTCTGGAGCTTTTGTTTTCTCTGCAAAACACAACCAATTTATAGAGAGTTCAAATTTAGGATTATACGTTCCTCAACCTCGCTCAACTAGTTAAGGCTTTATATCCTTGAATCTTGAAATATATATGGTTTCAAGTTTGCAAAAGGAATTTGCAATCAAGCCATGATGATGCCATACCATTTTCAAATTATTTACGGATCCTATCATTGTAAAATTCTTCAACTCTGGAAATGCAACCTGCAATTTTACAACCCATCAGTGAAAGAAAGAACAAATTTATTTTCATTTTATATCATGAAAATTAAAATTATTTATTAACAATTTTTTTCTTTAAAATTCTTCAAACCAGAAAACTAAAAACAAAATCTTGGTGAAATATACTAACAAATTAAATAAAAAACTCTGAAAGGGAAAATATGATACCTCATCATCAAAAAAGGCAATGTCATTTTCTGTATTTTCTTGCCTTGTCATCAAAAAAGGATGGCCATGTTCATTTGATCGTCTAATGCTTCTATATATAGATCTTCACATTTTTGCCATAGTGTTCCAAATACCCGATCAATTAAATCAACTTCTGATTTAATCTTAAGAGCCAAGGTTCTTGAGAATTTAAGCTTATCAAACCACATGCTCCCAACATTAAAAAAAAAAGGTTTCTAACTTCAAATTTTCTAAAAGCAAGAGATATAATTTACTCAAAGTAAGATTATACTAAACCTCGAGATGAAGAGTGCACCCCTTCAGTAAGCTTCATCTTCCTCCACCATCTTCGTCGCCGACGACTTGAACAACGCTGTTTGCAGATGGGATTTCGGGCGCTAAGGTCTCGTTTGCGGAGGAGGAAAGTCATGATTTAGAAGAGTGAGGATGAGAATGTTTTCGAGGAATAGGGTTGGAGTTATGGTTGAATCAAAACGGAGTCTTTTTTATTAAAACTTTTAATGGCGGTTCAATCAAAACGACGTCATTTTAGAGGTTTCTATGACGTTTTTTGAGCGCCATCATAGGTCTCTATTAATGGCGGTTTTAAACCGCCCTTATATGTTTAATTTCTGGGGGAAAAAATCATCAAAATGAGCGCATTTTCCAAAAACCGCCATCTTAGGGTCTCCTTAATTTTTTAACTGTCATCGTAGGTGGAATTTTTTGTACTAAAAGCTAAAAAAGCATGTTCATTTAAGGGTTAAATGAGTTGATCCGTTCATTAGATGAATAGGTCGATATCTCGTAAATGCTAAGGTTATGAGAAACTCACCCGATGAAATCCTGTCTAGGTTGGAGGACTATGAATTGAAGGATAACCTCCTACCTGGGGACTAATCGGTACTTGAGTCAAGTTAACCCGACTTTATGAGCATGCGTGAGAGGTGTGAGGTTAATAAACTGTTTATAACCTAGACATCTCAGGTAAATAGTTTGCCTAGACTTAAGGTTTTATTTTCTTAGCCGGATAAAACCAGAGTATTTTACCCTTTCACCGTCTATGATGCTTAGTAGATGTGTTGAGAAGGAATATATGATATATCTCTCTCCTGCTACATACTCCCTGTAGTTCACAACGTGAGAATTTTGTTTGGTCGTGTAATGTCAATAGGGCATTCCCCAGAAGGGCGGTGTTTGCAACTTTCAATAGCAAGGTGAATGGAGTAAGTGTCTATAGTAAGTGGGAGAAGAAAGTGCGTCAGTATTTCCTACGGTCTCCTCCATTGGATTGAACCGTGAGATTCTCATGTTCTGCCTGCAAGGTGCCCAAGAGTGGCACCAATCCCTATGGAGGGTCGTTTCATGGGAGATCGAACACCCCAATCACCATTTATGGATAAAGAAACACATGGCCATTCCCAACTCTGATATTCCCTACAGTTGCACTGTTGGGGTCGTCCTGTGAATTCTAAAAATGGAGGGTCACACTTACGGGATTTGCTAAAAAGTTAGTAAATCTAGACCAAAAGCGATAACTAAAGTGCTATAGGAATATGAGTTATTCTGGCATTAGCATTTAGTCAAGACTGTCTTGATTTAGTAAAGGAGTGCCCGACTACCAGTCAGTAGAGACCATTCTATCTTACTAAAGTATCGTTGCTAGTAAATAAAGAGTTTGGGTCATTTATTTGATGTTAAATCTTTTAATTGGTTTAAATAGGTTAAAATTGTTTCATTAATAGATTTACATTCTGTTTTCAGCATGTCGAGTTCATTTATTCAGCTTCTATCACACAACAAACTAACCGGTAAAAATTATGGGACATGGAAGTCGAACATAAATACGATTTTGGTTCTTGACGACCTGAGATTTGTCTTAACGGAGGAGTGTCATCCGCTTCTTGGTTCTAGTGCTTCACGAACAATTCGTGAAGCTTACGATGGTTGGATTAGGGCTAATGATAAAGCCTGAGTCTATATCTTGGCAAGCATATCAGATGTTCTGGCCAAGAAGCACGAGGCTATGGTTTCCGCGAAGGAAATCATGACTTCCTTACAAGGGATGTTTGGACAACCGTTCGCATCGCTTCGACATGAAGCCCTCAAGAACATTTGCAACTCTCACATGGGGGAGGGTACCGCTGTTAGGGAACATGTCCTTAACATGTTGGTTCACTTTAATGTAGCGGAGGTAAATGGTGTTACCGTCGATGAGAACGGCCAAGTTGTTTTTATCTTGGAATCTCTTCCGAAGAGTTTCCTTCATTTCAGGACCAATATGGTCATGAATAAGATAGAATACAATTTGACGTCTTTTCTCAATGAGCTTCAAATTTACCAGTCTTTGCATACCTCAAAAGGAAAGGAGAAGGAAGCAAATGTTGCTACTTCTATGAAATTTCATAAGGGGTCAGGGTCAGGGAGTAAATCTGAACCTACTTCTGTGAGTAATAAGATTATTCACAAGAAGAAGAGAGGTACCAGGAAGGGCAAAGCCCCTACTGTTGGCAAGGTCAAACCTTCACACAGTGGAAAGTGTTTTCATTGTGGTGAAGAAGAGCATTGGAAGTGCAACTGCCCAAAATAGCTTGCTGAGAAACAGGCCAAGAATGAACGACAAGGTTAATGTGATATATTGATTGTCTAAACATGTCAAGTGGATTATGATAGTCATACCTGGATCTTGATTCAGGAAACACTAATCATGTTTGTTATTTTTTTTCAGGAAATTAGTTCCTGTCAGCTGGTTTCTCGACGGAGATGACTTATGAAGACATCTTCGCAACTAATATAGTGGGAGCTTGCTTGTTTGTAGTTGTTTCTATAGAAATAATTTCATGTGATGTAATTATTGTCTATAACTCAAGTTTGAATTGAAAACCAGTATCTTTTGTTTTATCTAATGAATGGGTCATTTTGCAAAAGATGTATACTGGTTGTGTTCTATTAAAACTTGAAAAACAACTAAGCAATTAAGACTTATCTTGTTTTTAATGGAAGCTTAAATTAAGCTAACAATAGTTGTTAGTATAGCTTGTTCTTCTCATGAGTTGAGCAAGCCTTGATACAATGGGAGGATTATGAGATAACCCGGACCACTGTATTGGCTTGTGACCAGTGGCTCAAAGTCATGGATCTTCGAGTGGTTTTGAGACCTAGTCTATGAGGTAAAAACCTCTAAGACTTGACTTTCTCGTAAAAGGATTCTCCTAAAGAGAAATGGGTTAATTGTGTATTAACTTCTTCTTTTGTTGTCAGTTATAAGTTAAATAGATTACTCGTATCCATTGCCCTGTTCTATCTGATAGAAAAAGGTAAATGGATGTCAAAACTAGCTATCTTAATTAGAGTATCTATTAGTCTCAACTACGGAGATTCATTATTTAGGATTAAGAGCAAATTGTTTGCGTGCTTATTCAATCCATTTATGAATTGGATCAAGCGTCTAAATCCTGAATTATAAGATTTTATTCTATGATAAAATCTTATGGCTTTGATCATTACATTGATAAAGTTTGTTGGACAAGTGTTTAATCAATGTTATAGCTTTCATAATAAATTCTCGTAATACATGTTCTAATCATTGTGAATGATGTAGGCTTCATTTCTCTGATATTTTATACTAACTCTGTTGGTTCTAAGGATTCAGGTTGATCTGAATCGCAAGAACAAATTCCTAGTAGGAGCTGTCAGTGAAATGCGGTAAAAGTTTTGTCAAGTGCAATAGGAGGAATAGAATACAAGAGTTGTATTGTTGATTCCTCGAGTGATAGTTGAGCTTTCTTGCAGCTTATGAAGCAACAAAAGTTTATAAGTTGAACTCTAGAATAGTGTTTAGAGAGGTTGCGATGGACACATGGTTTACCTCTCAGCACTTCATGTTGATTTGTTTACTAAGTCTCCCACGGCTAAACTGTTTGAGAGACACCTAAAGAGTTTAGGGCTCCGAGTTGTTCAGATAGGACAATGAGAGAAAACTTGAGATATGAGATATTTTGGTTTCATAACCAACATGTACACCACAGACGTTTTAGTCCAAGTGGGAGTTTGTTGGGTTTTATGTCCTAAACCTCGTGGTTTGTAAACAGTTATGTTAGTAAATACTCTATTTAGTAATAAAGAGTTATTAAGTTTTAATACAGTAAAGGATTTTACTCAATTAAAGTGAAACGTGTTTAGTTTATCCTATACCAATAACTAACGCCTGTGGCGTCATGGTAGTGAACTTTTGTACGTTCATAAATTTCAAGTTGTCGAGGCTTGCCAAAATAATATTTATAAGCCGATTATACCGACTAATTTATAGTTAGTGATAACTGGGTCGAACCACAGGGAATTAGCTTAATTCAAACTTAATTAATTCTAAATTGCTAACGGTAAAAATAGGGGAAATTGGATTTTAAAATGGAGCTCTAACTATTGTAGCTAACGGAAAATTAAAACAATAAAAACTGTAAAGTAACAAATTTAAATGGCATATTTGACTTCAAAGAATGGGATTGATCACAATTGGTGTTCGGATCATCGATAACTAAATACATAGACACAACGCTTAAAGCACGCAATTCGTTTGGTTATTTCTAACTCAAACGACCCAAAGATACAATTAGAAAAGTGCAAGTCTAATTGTTCTTGACAGTTACTCAGAATAAGGTGATCAATCTTAAATGATTAACGGACAGAGACGGGAACATTGCGACGAATTAACCCGGAGACTAAATCGATTATTCCTCTTTACCCAAAATCTAACATGAAGGTTATCTAATTTCTACCCCCAACTGTCACTTGGGATCAAACTAAATACCCATATTTAGATTTGTGTTACCTAGCGATTGAGGCAATTATACGTCCTAATCTCTAACGGTAAAGCATGCATAAGGACTCGGGCGTCACTCCTAATCAGTTACCCAAGCTATTTAGATGAAGAACAAGGAAGAAGATGCATAAGGAAGACAATCTAATCCATACACAAATTAGGGAAAATCTCCCCTTAATCCAAATTGATTACAATCCCAAACTAGAAATCAAACACTTACTTGTTTAGCTATCCATGGAGAAGAAGAAGAGAGCCACAAATGGCTAAGAATGCCCAAAATTCGAAAGAGGTAGGAGAAGAGCCAAAAGAGAATGGCCTAAATTAAGAAAAATGGGTATTTATACCCATTTTTCCGTCGGGCCAGCGCCTAGGCGCCATAATTGGGCGCCAAGGCGCTGGGGCGCGCGCGCGCAAAATCGGGGCAGCGCCTGGGCGCTAACCTCTCTGGGCAGAATTGATGACAAGCGCCTAGGCGCTGCGGGACAGCGCCGCACCGCTGGGGGATCTGGGAATCTTCGATGTCGGGCGCCTAGGCGCTGTGCGGCAGCGCCGCACCGCTCAGCTCTCGGGTTTTCACGCAGAGGTGTTGCGCGGTCAGCGCAGGGGCGCTGGCGTCTCGGGTCTGGAACGATGTCGGGCGCCTAGGCGCTACGTCTGGGTCTGGGAGGTTTGCGACGGCGCCTGAGCGCTGTCGGCCAGTGCCTAGGCGCTGGGCCTTCTGCCTGATGCCTTTGGTTGGGCGCCTGGGTGCTGCGTGCCGGCGCCTGGGCGCTGACCTCTTGGGTCTAAGCCAAATTTTAGGTATTTTTAGCTCCCAAGCTCCTTTTTGCCTATCTCTTTGACCCGAACAGTTCCCGAAACTCCTAAAATGCCCGATTTAGCCTTGAAAATCATGAATGGACTTCTCGAGCTCTCGACCATGAATTTACCTACAAAAAGGCATTTAATCAATATTAAGCATGGTTTTTAGCTAGTATTAAAGACATAATAATAGCTCTATTTTAGAGCTATCAAATTACCCTCGGCCTAAATCTTGCTAGTCCTCGAGCAAGGTGTACTTGATTTATCTTATAAGAAACCACTTGCATGCTGACGTCTCAAATCTCAAAACTCGTGAACACAAGATATTAATGCTAACGGAAAAACAAACAAGTGTATGCATAAGTTAATAACATTTCAAAATTTTAAATCCTACACTCTCACGTGTGTGTATGCTTAGCTTCTCTTAGTCTAGCTCTTATAGACCCGGAATTCCTTTAATCGATCCCAAGACTCGTTTTTTCCTACTTCTAGTGTTGAGAACAGTCTAATGGCTTAACGGGTCGGAAAGAGCAACAAAACAATTGGCCCAATTCTTTTCTTCTTTTCCTTGGTACTTTGTACTCTTTTCTTTTTATTTTTCTTCTTTCGAGAGAGCCTAACACGTCAAGCTTAATTCACTTCACGTTTTTAAGGACAAGTGTTCACTTCAATTAGTCACCCTTTCATGCAACCGTGGGTTACACGATCGCCCCTAATTACACGGGCAACACAAGAAGGAGGAACACCTCAAGAAAGAACATTTTCATGCTTTTTACTCACAGAAAATTGAAAAAATTTAGGCATAAAGCTTTGCTTAAATCAAATGAGTTATTACAAATTCTAACACATCAAGCCTCCCTAAATATGTCTTTCGAGGTGACAACGAATTTTCAGATCAAACAAAATAACTCTAAGCCTATCAGAACCAAGAGTAAGAGGGCTATGTGCTCGATGAATGTAGAGAGTATTCGGAAAATTTTTAAAATAAGCTCAAAATATGCATACAACTCATGGTTTATTCGAAATGCACAAATATGGAGTATTCACGAGTAAATCACATACAGTCCTCATCGGACAACATGCATTCAGATTCTCATACATCTCAAAATTAGAGCATCCATGCACAAAGACTATAAAGAAGTCTGAAACTAAACCCACCCCCCACCTAAAACATTGCATTGTCCCCAATGCAACTAATCCAACAGATAAAACAGTGAGAGCGATAAAATTATTAAGGGAACAGGAACCTCCCCTGAATTTTAACGGGATCGGTGGAAAGGGATGCGTGTCCTCATTTTTTTCCAAAATGGATCCGCAATGGTGGTCACTTCTCTTCTCTCACCTAAGTCAACTAGAAATAAACAACAATAGTAAACTAATAACAAACAGAAAATACAGTCCAAGCTCGGGTACCTCCAAGAAGCGCAAATTTTTAGAGTCGATTGCTCGACTGTACCAACACTTTTTTCAACCGTTCTTATACACGGGTGGCACTAGAAGTAGTGCAGCATCATAGCACTCGGCTTCACCTCGTGGAAAATCTTCAAACGGTGTCCGTTCACCTTTTGCACCTCGTCCGAGTCCAAACTTCGAATCTCTAAAGAGCCATAAGGGAAAATTTTAGTTATAATGTAGGGTCCTTTCTAACGGGAACGAAGCTTACCTGGCATGAGCTTGAGGCGGGAATTGAACAGTAGAACCTTTTGACCAACTTCAAAGTCCTTCTGCAAGATTTTTCGGTCATGGAATTGCTTGGACTTTTCCTTATAGATCTTGGAATTCTCATAAGAATCCAATCGCATCTCATCCATTTCTTGCAGCTGAAGTAGTCTTTCCTCGCCCGCTTCATCGAAGCTCATGTTGCATCTCTTGACTACCCAGAATGCCTTGTGTTCTATTTCAACTGGCAAATGGCAAGCCTTACCAAAAACCAACCTATAAGGAGACATCCTTATAGGTGTTTTGTAGGCAGTGCGGTAAGCCCACAAGGCATCCTCGAGACGAAGGCTCCAATCCTTCCTGCTTGGTTTCACAGTTTTCTCAAGCACCAACTTTACCTCTCTATTGGAGACCTCGGCTTGCCCGTTTGCTTAAGGATGGTACGCGGTGGACACACGGTGATGCAAAAGTTAGTTCCCTGGTCGCTGATTATGGCTCGTGGGATTCCAAACCTGGTGAAAATGTTAGACTTAACAAATCCAACAACAGTATGAGAATCATTAGTCTTAGTGGATTTCGCCTCAACCCACTTAGAAACATAATCAACAGCCAGTAATATGTATGAGAAACCACAGGAAGGAGGAAACGGTCCCATAAAGTCCATGCCCCAAATATCAAAAATTTCACAAACTAAAACAGACGTTTGAGGCATCTCGTTCCTACTAGAAATTGACCCAACTCTTTGACATTTATCACAAGTTTTACAAAATTCGTATGCATCTTTAAACAAAGAAGTCCAGTAAAACCCGCTATCCAAAATTTTCCTAGTTGTTCTCCTAGGCCCAAAATGCCCCCCACATGCATAATCGTGACATAAAGTAAGTATGGATGCATGCTCATGCTAAGGGACACATCTCCTAACAATTTTATCAGAACAGAACTTCCATAAAAAGGGATCCTCCCATACATAAGACTTAGCGTCGCTTTTCAGCTTAGCTTTCTTAACAGAGGAGAAACCCAAGGGAAAGTTACCTGTAACCAGGTAATTTACCATATCAGCGTACCAGGGAAGCACTACATGAATTCTAAAGAGTGTCTTATCGGGGAAATCATCGTCGATAGGCAGGAGGTCCTCTTTTTTAACCAATCTACTTAAGTGATCAGCTACTGGATTCTCCGCTCCCCTCCTATCCTTGATCTTAACATCGAAGTCTTGGAGAAGCAAGATCCATCGCAGCAACCTCGACATCAAATCTTTCTTGGTCATCAAGTACCGAAAAGCTGCATGATCAAAAAAGACAGTTATTTGAGATCCTAGTATGTAAGGACGAAACTTATCTAACGCAAATACAATAGAAATGAGTTCTTTTTCTGTTGTGGTGTAATTGCATTTCGCTAGATTGAGTGTCCTGGAGGCATAATAGATGACATGGCTCTTGTTCTCGATCCTCTGACCAAGCACTGCTCCTAAGGCATAGTTGCTGGCGTCGCACATAAGCTCGAAGGGCAAGTCCCACTGGGGTTGGTGTATAATTGGCGCGCTCGTCAAACTATCCTTCAGCAGATCGAAGGCTTTTCTACACTCCTCTCCAAATTCAAACGTGACATCCTTCTGAAGGAGGTACGTCATTAGCGTGGCAACCTTGGAGAAGTCTTTGATAAACCTGCGATAAAAACCTGCATGGCCAAGAAAAGATCGAAGCTCCCTAACATTCGTTGGGTAAGGTAGATTAGAAATAACATCTATTTTGGCTTTATCTACCTCTATACCCTTAGCAGAAACCACATGCCCTAAAACGATTCCTTGACTAGCCATAAAATGACATTTCTCAAAATTAAGAACAAGGTTTGTTTTAATACAACGTTTTAGAACATGCGATAAATTAGTCAAACAGTCATCGAAGGAATTGCCATATACCGTAAAATCATCCATAAACACTTCAATGCATTTTTCTATAAACTCAGAAAAAATACTCATCATGCATCTCTGAAATGTACCGGGTGCGTTACCAAGACCAAAAGGCATCCTTCTAAATGCAAATGTGCCAAATGGGCACGTGAACGTTGTTTTCTCTTGGTCCCTTGAGCAATAGGAATCTGGTGGAAACCAGAGAAACCATCGAGAAAATAAAAGAATGGCTTCCCAGCTAAACGCTCCACCATCTGATTTATTAAAGGAATGGGAAAATGGTCCTTCCTAGTGACCTCATTCAGTTTCCTAAAGTCTATGCACAACCTCCATCCATTTTGAACTCTTTTGGGTACTAATTCATTTTTCTCATTCCTAACAATTGTTATCCCGGTTTTCTTAGGAACGACATGTATTGGACTGACCCATTTACTATCAGAAACAGGATAGATAATACCTGCTTTATGGAGCTTGAGGATTTCTGACATGACAACCTCCTTCATCGCTGGGTTGAGCCTTCTCTGGGGCTCTCGTGAAGGTTTTGCTCCATCCTCAAGTAGGATTTTGTGCATGCACAAAGCTGGACTTAGACCTTGTAAGTCGGCAAGCGTCCATCCAATGGCTAGTTTGTGCTCTTTAAGAACTTCCATCAATTTCGCTTCCTAGGTCGGTATAAGGTCCTTCGCTATTATGACCGGCAACGTCTCCTCATCACCCAAATACGCATATTTTAAATGTTCTGACAAGTCTTTCAATGCCAATTTGGGTGCCTGTAAAGTAGAAGGAAGCATCTTAACATGGTTTTTAACACTCGCCAAAGTAGAGACAATTGGTACACCATTTTCATGTTGGGATTTATGCCCTAAAGCCTCGTAATTAATTAATAATTATTTGATAATTATTTCATTATTAATATTTGCAATTTATAATATTCATTATATAAATAAAATCCAAGGTTATTAGTGTAATCTTGAACTGTATGTAGTTGACATACGGGAGGATCATGTTCAAGTAATAACCTAAAGGGTCTATAGTATATGGATAAGGTCGGGTGCCTTATCCTGGTAACACTATTGATACGGCCCACTTTGTAACTGTTACAAATGATTTGATCCAAATCATTCATGTAGAGACATGTGAGTGGGGTATCCTATACAATGAGTTTGTATAAGACTGGACCACGAAATATATAATCTCTCTTTATAAATTCGTTATTTGAGAAGATTAATATTTCACAGGATGATCATATGTGACTCGATCTTAATCCTGAGTGAGTTATGAACTCCTGCCTGTCAGGGCTCGTCCTTTGATTTGTATGGGTGAGAATGGCCTTTATAGCCGATTCAATAAGCCTACCATTTTGGGGACTTGACCAAATAGGGAGTTGGGAACATAAGTTTCACAAGATGGAATTCACTTCTTCCCATATAGGGAAAGTAGATGAGTAGTTCCCTTAAGTGCTGATTTCGGGACTTGAACAATGGGGCCCCACCCTCTCACTGGCCCGAGAGGGACTTGGTTTATGGTTGGATCATAAACAGGTTGTTCATTAGAGAATCAGTGGTACTTAAGGTGTAAGATGTAATTACAGGGGTAAAACGGACTTTTGACCCAGTTGTAATTACGAACAACTCGTGAAGGATCGACTTGCATGTAATGGTTATATCCATGGACACAACTTGTCTTACAATGCATAAGAGTGCAACTCTAGGCCTATAGTGGAGTGACCTAGAGTTAATGAATGAAAGTCAATTAATTAATGAGTTTAATTAATTAATTTTGTATCATTGGAGCTTCCGCTGCGGGGAATGAAGAGTTCATTCCCTTCAATTGGTATCAGAGCTTCTTTGAGTTTTGTTTAGAATTAATTGTAGATGGTGGGTATTTTAATTTTGTTCATATATGTGATATATGTGGTTTGCAAAATTGATTGTTTAGGCATATTTGATTGGCATTAGATTTATCGCTTTTGATTAGATCAATTGTAAAACCTTAAAAGGTTTAGGGTCGTATGTAATTTGGAGAAATTTCATGCGGCGGTTGTTCTTTGCAATTTTCATTTGTTTATTTTATGAATCCAACATTTGTGGCTGCTGGTTAAACTAAATTTCCTCAAATCATTAAGCACTCTTGAAGTGGTTGAACCAAGATCAATTCAATTGTTGAATTGAATCTGGTGGAATTGAATTTAGTGGCGTGAGGATGTGTCAGGCTTCTTCAACTTGTGGTTGATGCGGGTAAACAAAAGATCAATTGAATTGTTAAATTGGATTCAAATTTGGAAGGCTCAAAAAAAGAAGATTTTGAAGACCAAGATATGTCTTGGATTTAAATTAATGTAATTCAAAATTGCTTTCAATTTCTTAGGATATGCCAAATATGCCGGTCAATTTTGCTGTGTTATTAATTTTAATTATGCATGTTGATGTATGATTTAAATTTATTGATTTCATAAAGTATGTCATCTAGATTAAAATCCCACCATAGGTTAAGCATGACCATGCATTTTAATTATTTTTAATATAATTGTTATATTTGGAATAGTATGATTAAAATGCTTTCTAATTTGATTAGATGATTTCCTAATATGTTTATATTTCAATATCTTTCAATATAATTGTTATATTTGGAAATTTTAAACCAGGGATATATTTTTCTAGATATAGTGATATCTTTTAATATTATTGGGAAATCTTTTATTGGGAAGTCTTTTATTGGAAAATCTTTTTACTAATAAGATTGGAAAATTTTTTCCCAAAATATTTTCCCAATAAGATTAAGATATCTTTTCTCAATAAGTATTAGGATATTTTCCAAATGAGCTTAGGATATTTTCCTAATGAGATTAGATTTTTTCTTTCGTTATTTAAAAGATAATTAATTCATTCTTTAAATAGTTTAAATATTTGAATTTCGTTTATCTTTTATTCTAATAAGGTTAGAATATATGATAATCTTTAATTTTGTTTTAAAGGGTTTAAAATTGTTAAAAATTCAAGATTATCTATGAGGTGAATTAATTTTTAATAGGATTAAAAAGATTGCTTAAAATCAACTAAAGTTCATTGATCTAGTAATTAATAGTTAATTAAAGATTAATGAATTTGAAATAAAAATTGACTATAAGGGAACCCTATCTAAGAAAGGTTACTCGGGTGAGGTACTTAAGTTGACTGAAAAGGAACACCTCTACCTGAGAACTGGCCTGGGGGTTGAATTAGTCAAATTTTATTTTATTTCATTAATCTGACTCATAATGTGATTAGTTTTAAATAGTTTAATATACTTGGTAATTCACATTAAGATTAATCTAACCAACATAAGGGTTATGAAAGGGTAGATTGAAAGACTTAGATAAATGAGATTAGCCTAATTTGTCTAAGTAATAGAAAACCTTATTTCAAAATACTTAGTGGGAGAAAGACATATGTCAAAATAACCCTACGGTCTCTACTATAGATTCACAACGTGAGATTCATGTGAGGCCTCGAGGCGGCTTTGGACCGTCCCCCTACGGAAGGTGTTTACATGGGTCAATATCAGGGTGAATCTCTTGAGAAAGTATTTTTAAATAGTAAGTGGGAGAAGGAAATGTGTCAACATATCCTACGGTCTCTATCATTGGTTCACAACGTGAGATTCATGTGGGGCCTCGCGGCGGCTTTTGGACCGTCCCCCTACGAAAGGTGTTTACATGGGTCAATATCAGGGTGAATCTCCTTAGAAGGATAGGATTGTAATTTTATTTCCAATACTTGACCTACCCTACGGCGGCACTTGTTGGGATAAAATTATAAAATCTAAAATGATGCCCTAAAGCCTCGTAATTAATTAATAATTATTTGATAATTATTTTATTATTAATATTTGCAATTTATAATATTCATTATATAAATAAAATCCAAGGTTATTAGTGTAATCTTGAACTGTATGTAGTTGACATACGGGAGGATCATGTTCAAGTAATAACCTAAAGGGTCTATAGTATATGGATAAGGTCGGGTGCCTTATCCTGGTAACACTATTGATACAACCCACTTTGTAACTGTTACAAATGATTTGATCCAAATCATTCATGTAGAGACATGTGAGTGGGGTATCCTATACAATGAGTTTGTATAAGACTGGACCACGAAATATATAATCTCTCTTTATAAATCTGTTATTTGAGAAGATTAATATTTCACAGGATGATCATATGTGACTCGATCTTAATCCTGAGTGAGTTATGAACTCCTGCCTGTGAGGGCTCGTCCTTTGATTTGTATGGGTGAGAATGGCCTTTATAGCTGATTCAATAAGCCTACCATTTTGGGGACTTGACCAAATAGGGAGTTGGGAACATAAGTTTCACAAGATGGAATTCACTTCTTCCCATATAGGGAAAGTAGATGAGTAGTTCCCTTAAGTGCTGATTTCGGGACTTGAACAATGGGGCCCCACCCTCTCACTGGCCCGAGAGGGACTTGGTTTATGGTTGGATCATAAACAGGTTGTTCATTAGAGAATCAGTGGTACTTAAGGTGTAAGATGTAATTACAGGGGTAAAACGGACTTTTGACCCAGCTGTAATTACGAACAACTCGTGAAGGATCGACTTGCATGTAATGGTTATATCCATGGACACAACTTGTCTTACAATGCATAAGAGTGCAACTCTAGGCCTATAGTGGAGTGACCTAGAGTTAATGAATGAAAGTCAATTAATTAATGAGTTTAATTAATTAATTTTGTATCATTGGAGCTTATAAATCTGTAGGTCCATAAGGTCCCCTTGCTAGCTCATAGTAACACTAAAAGGATCAATTTAGTTGAAAGAAAATTTGAAATATTCAAATTAATATTTAATATATTTGATATATTCAATGTAGAAGAGTAAAATATATTTATTGTATTTGATACATTAAATATTAGAGGAAATAGTTTATGTATATGATACATTAATATTAAAAACTATATACTTATGTTATTTGAATGTGATTCAAATTGGTTTAAAGTATATTATAAAAGATTAATTTTATAATATTTGAATAAGATTCAAATAAATATAAAATACATATTTTAATATATTAGATATTAAAATGTATTTTATAAAATAAAATTAATTCCTAAAAGCCTTATTATAAATAAGACATTTAGGTTTAGCCAAAGGGTTGGCCAAACATACTACTCATCCTCTGCAGAGAGAATTGTTCTCTCATTCTTTCAAAGAGCTCCCACAAGCCTTGATCCCGTGTTCGAGTCATAGCGAGGAAGACTTCGTGGAAAAAGGAACACAAGAAGGTTATTGTTCTTCAAAGGTAATACATATGCTTAAACTTATTTTTTAGTTTAATTCTAAATAAAACCAAGCAACGATTCCAAACGCTTCCGCTGCGGGGAATGAAGAGCGGCGACCTTGGGAGGAGGAAAATACTTCGCTAAAAATGCTCCCTGTAGCTCTTCCAAAGAAGTAATGGACCCAGTCGGTAAGTAATACATTCAATCCTTCGCTTTCTCCTTTAAGGTGAAAGGAAAAGCTCTAAGATGGAGTTGATCTTCAGTGATGTCGTCGGTCCTAAATGACGAACACACCATCCGAAATGCTTTGAGGTGTCTGATTGGATTTTCATCTGCGTTACCACAAAAAGAAGGTAAATAGTTAATCAGACCAGCTTTAAGTTCAAAATTACCTGATGCTACCGGATACAATATACTCGATGAGTTCCGGCCTAGCTCAGATGACGCAAGCTGCCTCAAGGTTCTTTGTTGCTCATAATTACCCCGACCTCCATTTCAACGCTTCTTTTGAATTTTCAAAGAATAACTGCGCTCAAAGACTCAAACAAGAACGGGTAAAATAATACAAGAAAAAATTAAAAATAAATAAATAAAACTGTACAAACAAAAGGAAATTTTTTAAAACAAACAAATTAAAATCAACCAAGCCGAATTAAATTTAATTCTCCGGCAACGGCGCCAATTTTGGTAGTGAACTTTTGTACGTTCACAAATTTCAAGCTGTCGAGGCTTGCCAAAATAATATTTATAAGCCGACTATACCGACTAATTCATAGTTAGTGATAACCGGGTCGAACCACAGGGAATTAGCTTAATTCAAACTTAATTAATTCTAAATTGCTAACGGTAAAAATAGAGGAAATTGGATTTTAAAAGGGAGCTCTAACTATTGTAGCTACCGGAAAATTAAAACAATAAAAACTGTAAAGTAACCAATTTAAATGGCATGTTTGACTTCAAAGAATGGGATTGATCACAATTGGTGTTCGGATCATCGATAACTAAATACATAGACACAACGCTTAAAGCACGCAATTCGTTTGGTTATTTCTAACTCAAACGACCCAAAGATACAATTAGAAAAGTGCAAGTCTAATTTTTCTTGACAGTTACTCAAAATAAGGTGATCAATCCTAAAATGATTAACGGACAGAGACGGGAAAATTGCGACGAATTAACCTGGAGACTAAATCAATTTTTCCTCTTTACCCAAAATCTAACATGAAGGTTATCTAATTTCTACCCCCAACTGTCACTTGGGATCAAACTAAATACTCATATTCAGATTTGTGTTACCTAGCGATTGAGGCAACTATACGTCATAATCTCTAACGGTAAAGCATGCATAAGGACTCGGGCGTCACTCCTAATCAGTGTTACCCAAGCTATTTAGATGAAGAACAAGGAAGAAGATGCATAAGGAAGACAATCTAATTCATACACAAATTAGGGCAAATCTCCCCTTAATCCAAATTGATTACAATCCCAAACTAGAAATCAAACACTTACTTGTTTAGCTATCCATGGAGATGAAGAAAAGAGCCACAAAGGGCTAAGAATGCCCAAAATTCGAAAGAGGTGGGAGAAGAGCCAAAAGAGAATGCCCTAAATTAAGAAAAATGGGTATTTATACCCATTTTTCCGTCGAGCCAGCGCCTAGGCGCCAAGGCGCTGGGGGCACGCGCGCGCAAAATCGGGACAGCGCTTGGGCGCTAACCTCTCTGGGCAGAATTGATGACGGGCGCCTAGGCGCTGCGGGACAGCGCCGCACCGCTGTGCGAATTGGGAATCTTCGATGTCGGGCGCCTAGGCGCAGTGCGGCAGCACCGCACTGCTGAGCTCTCGGGTTTTCACGCAGAGGCGCTGCGCGGCCAGCGCAGGGGCGCTGACGTTTCGGGTCTGGAACGATGTCGGGCACCTAGGCGCTGCGTCTGGGTCTGGGAGGTTTGCAACAACGCCTGAGCGCTGTCGACCAGCGCCTGGGCGCTGGGCCTTCTGCTTGATGCCTTCGGTTGGGCGCCTGGGCGCTGACCTCTCCGGTCTAAGCCCAATTTTAGGTATTTTTGGCTCCCGAGCTCCTTTTTGCCTATCTTTTTGACCCGAACACTTCTCGAAAGTCCTAAAATGCCCGATTTAGCCCTGAAAATCATGAATGGACTTCTCGAGCTCTCGACCATGAATTTACCTACAAAAAGGCATTTAATCAATATTAAGCATGGTTTTTAGCTAGTATTAAAGACATAATAATAGCTCTATTTTAGAGCTATCACGTCACTTGAATACTTGAGCTTCATGTATGACATGATTGTGGATCAGGCTTAAGTAGACAACCAAAACGGTTTATAGTATATGGATAAGGTTAGGTACTTTATCCTGGTAACATTATTGGATGTGGCTCGCTTTGTATAGTACAAAACGATGTGATCTGAATCGTTTCACATGGTGATTTGAGATGCGAGGGCGTCCAATGCAATGAGTTTTCATAACATCGAACCGCGTATAAAGTCGTTGTCTCTTTATAACTTCGTTTACTGAAGAGACCGACTTATACAAATTGATGGCCTAGGTAACTCGAGCTTAATCCTGAGCTCGCTATGAACTCCTACTTATTCAGAAGTATCCTTTGACTTGTACGGGTGAGAGTGGCTCATTAGCGCCGACTCCATAACCTACCATCTTGGGGATAAAGCCGTATAGGTAGCTGGGGACATAGGACAGCAAGATGGAATTCACTCATAACCCGCTTAAGGGTTAGTAGATAGGTTGTTCCCTTAATAGCTGACTCCAGGGCTTGAACAATGCGCGCACATCCACTCTTGTGAAGAAATGTTGTATGATTTGTTGGTAGAACCACTGATCAATTGTTCATTAGAGGTGTCAGTGGTACTTAAGGAACAAGATGTAATGCAGGGGTTAAACAGTTTAAATGACCCAGCTGTGATTACGAACAACATGTGAAGGATCGACTTACCGATGACGGTTATATCAAGAGGACACAATATATCTACAGGGAGGAGAGTGCAGCTCTTGGACTTTAGTGGAGTCTCTGGGGGTTAACGAATGTTGATTGATTTGGTTAAAAGAGTTTTGACAGGATAATCTTGTATCGTTGAAGCTCATGATTTGTAGCTCCTTTAGGTTCTCCTGGTTAGCTGGGATAAAGTTGTGTAACAGTGTTATAGGGAAGAATTTGGAGAAATCCAAATTTGGGTCTGTTGATCGAGGTTGAACATATTTAAATATGATTTAAATATGGGATTGGAGGAAGATGTATTTAAATATGATTTAAATACACGACCGGAGAAAGACGTGTTTAAATGTGATTTAAATACGGGATCAGAGGAAAATATGAATAGAGTTTCATTTTGGAAAATTCGATTTTCGGAAAACCGGAGATTGGTTTATTATTAAATTAATATTTTATATTATATTTAATAATAAATTTTATTAATTAAATTTTATTTTAATTAATTTTGATTTATAATTTTTATTAATTCTGAATTATTTCTCCACTAAAGTTCAACATGCATTGCATTTTGAACATGTGGATTTCCCACTCATTCTCAAGGGATGAGTGAGAAGGGATTGAGTTAGGTCAGTTGTTCACTTCCTTCTCAACAAAGTCTTGCAACTCTCTCTCTAGCTTCTCCCTCCGAAATTCTCTTAAGCTCTCTTCAATGGTTGAAGTTGAACTTAGATGAATTGGTTGAAGGTTGAAGATAAGGTGCATCAATTGAGTTGTTCTTGTGAAGAAGATTGAGGTTTGAAGATTTCAATTCCTCAATACTCAATTGGTACTTCAATTGTTGAAGTGAATGAAGAATTAGAAGTGGTTTTAACATTGTTTAAGAGTTCAACAAGCTCAAGAATCAGGTTCTTCTTTTGTTCATTCTTCACCTTGGCATCTTCATCTTCTTCCTTTTATCCCCTCTCAACAAACCCCCTTAGTTCAAGGAGTCTCACTACTCTGTTGCATAGCCTGAGGATAGTTGGGATTACACTAAGGGTTGTCCTCGCCTTGTTGTGTTCGTGCTGAGTTCGTGACCGGAGGAGAGGTAGAGTTCGAGGGGGCTGTAGAGATGCTGAGGAGACGAGAAGACAAACAACAAAACAAGGTATGTTTTCCCTTGTTTTGGCATTCTGGTAAAATTACTGGTCAAATTTACCGATCAAGTAATACCGATAGGTAATTTAACGATTGCTTCCTAAACGTTGTTTCTTAAGCGTTTAGGGTTTGATACTTCGGTTGAGATTTACCGGTTGTGCTTACCGGTGAAACTTTACTGAAGGATCAGACCGGTGAGTGTTACTGGTTTACCGGTGTGAGTATGTGATACTTACTTTACCGGTTTATCGGTGGTAAGCTTTCCAGATCGGTTTTTACCGATGTGATTTAATCACAAGGTATTACCGGTCGGGGCTTCTCGGTAGAATGCTTGTGTAGCCTTTACCGGTCAGGGCTTACCGGTGTGCCCTTTACCGGTCAGATCTCACGATCTTTACCAGTGGCACACCGAGGTGCCTTACCGGTCAATTATGGGGTTGACTTTTATCGGTTGGTGAACCGATCGATTATGACATTTACGGGTGGTTTTCGAGGATCATAAAAATGCTAAGTGTTGGTATTTTTCTTCATCCTGTGTTTGTTGCTTATTGATTGCTGAAGATCCTCGGCCAGTTTAGGCTTCTTTCGCTGCGCCTCTGGTTGTGTCGGGATCTCAGTTCCATCAGGTTGTTCGAAGACGCCACCGTTCAAATGTTGTTGTGGGTTTGTTTGGGTCGTCGGTCGCTAGAGTCCGAACGAAGTTGATGGTGGCTGGATTTTGGTTGTTGGGTTCTGGTGTTTAGTTTGAAGTTTTACAACCTTGTAGGTTTTGTGTCAATGCTAGTTTTACAACCATCATAATTGAATTGTTCTGATTGTCATAGAAATATAGACAATTGATCTTTTAATGAATATTGTTATTGCTCGAGAGAGAGTAGCAAGCCTTTTGAGTAGAACTTGTGAACAATCTAGAAATCAAACTTTTATAACTTTCAATTATTGAAGAATAGGAGGAGATATCGATGAAATCTTTACTCTAGAGTCTTAATCATCTACATTTGGCATAACTGTTCTTGGTTTTTGTGTTTTTAATTACTCTGAGTCCTAAGAAATTTTATATTTCATCCACTCTTGATTAATTGATTGCTTAGATAAAATTGAGGCTTAGAATTTGGGTAATTAGGAGCTTTCATTCCCTGTAGAGAACGATAAATAGATAAATAGTGCTTACACACTATATTAGTTGGGACGATTCGTACATTTGGAAAATCGGACAACACATAGTTGGAGATGAGACTTCCAGAAAGTAGTTCATTTTCGGGTAATATACGTGAGTGGGGTAATTTTTGAAAAGATTTAGAAAAAACGAGTTATTATGAAACAATTTAGAAGAAAGGGGTTGTTTTTTTTTTGTCTTATATGGGACTGGCAGGCGAGAACAAGCTGTGACGCCACTAGTCGAACGCGCACACTACTGGGATGTTGACACTACAAGCTTAATGGGCAAATCACCTTAAGCGGTGTGTTTCGCCTGCCCAAAGTTTGCACTTATCCTGCTTCAAATTCAACTTTTGCTTGTTACAAGATTAAAACAGAGCGTCGCTCATTTCAAGTCCAAGTTCAAGGCCTCACTCACTTCAAGTGTGTGTTTCATTCGCTCCAGGTTAAAGTTTCGCTTACTTCAGATTTGAGGTTCGCACAGCCTAAGTTCTGCGCTGCGCATCTCCAAGTTCTCCAAGTCCAGCAACGTTGTGCGAACGCATCTCCAAGTCCAACAGCGCGAGCGCTGTCCAATCTCCAAGTCCCGCCGCGCGAGCGCTGTCCAATCTCCAAGTCCCGCCGCGCGAGCGCTGTCCAATCTCCAAGTCCCGCCGCGCGAGCGCTGTCCAATCTCCAAGTCCCGCCGCGCGAGCGCTGTCCAATCTCCAAGTCCCGCCGCGCGAGCGCACCTCCAATCTCCAAGTCCCGCCGCGCGAGCGCACCTCCAATCTCCAAGTCCCGCCGCGCGAGCGCACCTCCAATCTCCAAGTCCCGCCAAGTCCCGCCAAGTCCCGCCGCGCACCTCCAATCTCCAAGTCCCGCCAAGTCCCGCCGCGCGAGCGCACCTCCAATCTCCAAGTCCCGCCGCGCGAACGCATTTGTTTAAGAAAATTATCTAAAAATTTGTATAGAGGTGGACTTGAACCAAAGACCAAAGGAAACAAAGGTTGTACATGTTCCACTTTGCCAAACAAACTTTATTGTTACCATTTGTCTTCAGTTTGTAATACTTCATTCAACTTGAAATTTAGGCGGGTTCTAAATTTCCTTCCATAATCATGAGCTTAAGTTCAAATTTTCGAACTTCATGTCAAAATTGATTTGAATCCCAAAATTATACCAAGTCAAATTTCCATCACCTCTACTATGAGTTCAAGCTAAGTTTCGAGCAAAATCCAAAATTTTCCTAGAATTAAAATTTGGGCATGTTCCTAATTTTATTCCCGAGCAAGATGTAGGTTCATAAATTATCCAAATCCAAGTCTCAAATCGAAATTGGTGGTTTGGGTATACTCCAAATTTTATCCCACCTCGAAATTGGAGGAAAAAAAAAAAAAAAAAAATCAAAGTCAAACCCTTTTTCAAAATTCAATTGGGCAACTCCAAAACTCTACTCTACATCCAAAATGGAATTAAAGTAGAACACAAGAATCTACTAAAGTTCAAGTCAAGCTTCTGCCAAATAAGAAAGATCAAAATTGTAAGCCCAATTCATATTTTTTGGTCAATTGGCATAGAAAGATGTATCAATCAAAATAATTGATTTATGAACCAAATTTCATATTTCGATAAAATTGATATGTCGAGGCGGATTCGAAATTAGGGGTGTCCTACATTTCGATTTCAAAATTTTACTTTTCCGAGACTCACCCACACATACATGTGCATAACTCTCGAAAAAGGGGGCATTTGTTGACCGAGAAATTTCGGCCAATCAGCGGTCGCCACGTGTCTTCATCTTGGCCGGCGGATCGAATAAACTTAACCGAGCAAATTCGGTCATAGCTCAATTGGGCTCGAAATCGAATCGGGCTAAAAAGTTATTTAAATGGCAATTTGGCCCAAAGCCCAAAAATCCATTGGGCTCAGAACTCAAAAGTCCATTGGACCCAAGCCCATTGGATCCAAGCCCAAACCCATTGGATCCAGGCCCAAGCCCACCAGGCCCATGAGAACTCTATAAATAGAGAGCTCATTCTTTATTTTCAAGGTTAAGAAAATTTCTACTCTTAAGAGCTCAGAGAGAATTTCCAAGACTGAACCATCATCCAACATCGAGAACAAGCTGCGAAGCCCTCGATACAAATCCAACATCGAGAACAAGCTGCGAAGCCCTCGATAAAAATCCAACATTGAGAACAAGCTGCGAAGCCCTCGATATCCAACATCGAGAACAAGCTGCGAAGCCCTCGATACAAATCCAACATCGAGAACAAGCTGCGAAGCCCTCGATACAAATCCAACATCGAGAACAAACTAAGAAGCCCTCGATCCAAATTCAACATCGAGAACAAGCTGCAAAGCCCTCGAAACAAATCCAACATCGAGAACAAGCTGTGAAGCCCTCGATACAAATCCAACATCGAGAACAAGCTGCGAAGCCCTCGATACAAATCCAACATTGAGAACAAGCTGCGAAGCCCTCGATACAAATTCAACATCGAGAACAAGCTGCAAAGCCCTCGATCCAAACTCAACATCGAGAACAAGCTGCAAAGCCCTCGATCCAAATTCAACATCGAGAACAAGCGGCAAAGTCCTCGAAACAAATCTGACATCGAGAACAAGCTGCGGAGCCCTCGAAACACATTTACATTTGAGAGAGAAAGAATCAGAGGATTAAACATTAGAGATTGTAATCCACTACGCACTGATATAGAAAATACAAACACAAGGTCAAATTTCATTTACACGTGTTCGAATCTCCATCCTTCGTCGAAATTTTCGTGTGAACAACACCCACATATATAATAATTTTTAATATATTATTAATTTTAAACTTTTAATATTCAATCTTTTTTATTGAAAAAAGATTTAAATGGAGAAAAAGATTCTCAATAATAACAATCTCCTATATTGGAGATATTTCACTCGCACAATTTAATTTAAAATGAAAAAAAGTAAGAATCCATTCATAGTTTTTTTTTAATATGTTCATTAGATTTTTAATTTGTATCAACAAATAATCACCGCATAAATCGTTATTGTATGGATTTGAATCATCATATACTTTTATATATTTTTTTAAAGTTGAATTACCCAAATTGAGTTTATTGAAATTTAAATAGAGTAATTTTCAAAAAAAATAACAATAAATGAATTTAAATAATCACAATGAATAGTAGGTAAATGAAAAAATGAATCGAGAAAAAAAAAAACATGAAATCATCATATCTATAATTTTTATAGAGAGCAATTGAATCATGGTAGAAACTTAGTTTTTTATTGGGAAATTGTAACAGATGTCAATTTAGAGTAAAATAATTAAAAATATAGCATTTTTTTAAAAAAAATTGCGGATATGACAATTTCTATCACTGATAGTATGGTCTATCGCTGAAGAAGTTTATCGTTGATAGAAGTCTACTGCTGATAGTAGTCTTTTTTATAGAATTTTGTCAGTGATAATAGTCTATCAGTGATAGAAGTCTATCAGTAAGAGTAAGTCTAGTAGTGATAGCCACTGATGTTTTGCCATATTTACAAAAGGTTTTAAACTTTGCTAAATTTGCAATTAGTTTTGGCCTGATTGTTATTTGTGCAACCAACCCTTTTTTATTTTGAAATTTGAATAAATCAAGTAAAATTGAATTTAAGACATATTGTTTTAATTAATGTTTTGTTATACTTCTGACGTGTGAAACACGAGCTAAATATGATGTTGGATGATGGTAAGATTTTAAAATTATTCAAATTATTCAAAAGAATATAAAGAAAATATATTGATTTATAATAAAATTGGAATTTACAATTTTAAAATAAAATTGTAAAATGATTTCTATTTTTTCTTCCCCACTTGGCCGCTTCAAATTATTTTTTAAAATATATGTTCACACGAGAATTCGAACGACGAATGGAAATTCGACACGTGTAAATGAATTTGAATTTGTATTGATGTATTGTATTTATCAGTGCGTAGTGGATTACAATCTCTAATGTTTGATCCTCTGATTCTCTCTCTTAAATGTAACGTACTCGAGGGCTTCGTAGCTTGTTCTCGAGGTTGAATCTTCAGCTTCGCGTAGCGGTGAAGTCTTCAGATGTTTGAACTTGGAGTGGCGTTCAGTCTTCAAGATTCAAAGAGTCTTTCGTTGTTTGGGAATTCTCTCTGAGTTCTTAGGAGAAGAAATTTTCTGAACCTTAAAAATGAAAATGAACTCTCTATTTATAGAGTTCTCATGGGCCTGCTGGGCTTGGGCCTGGATCCAATGGGCTTGGGTTTGGACCCAATGGGCTTTTGAATATTGGGCCCAATGGGTTTGATCTTTGGGCCACATTGTCTTTTGCATATCTTTCTGGCCCGATTCGATTTCGAGCCCCATTGCAGTTTGACCGAATTTGCTCGGTCAAGTCTACCTGATCCCCGGTCGTGATGGAGACACGTGTCGACCGCTGATTGGCCGAAATTTCTCGGTCAACAAATGCCCCCTTTTTCGAGAGTTATGCACAAGTATGTGTGGGTGAGTCTTAGAAAAGTTAAATAGATAAATCAAAACGTAGGACACTCCTAATTTCGACTCCGCTTTGACGTATAAATTTTATCGAAATATGAAGTTCGATTCATAAATCAATTATTTTAATTGACGCCTCTTTCCATGTCAATCGATCAAAAATATGAATTTGGCTCGTAGTTTTGATCTTTCTTATCTGACAGAAATTTGATTTAAACTTCGGTAGATTTTTTTCTACCTTAGTTTATCTTGGGATGTAGAGTAGGGACTTTTGTCTGCCCAATTGAATTTTGAACAGGGTTTGACTTTGAACTTTACTCTAATTTTGACGTGGATAAAATATACCCAAACCGCCAATTTTGATTTGAGACTTGGATTTAGATAACTTTTGACTCTAAATCATGTCTGAAAATAAAATTTGGAATATGCCCAAAAATTTTAATTTTAGTAGAAAAAAATGGTAAGCTTCTAAAGTTTGGCTTGAATTCGGAATAGTAGTGTTGAATTTTTATTATTTTTGGTATAAATAATTGGCCGAATGCAACAGTAGAATGTGAAGACAAATAAAAACCAAGAAGGTTGTTTGGTAGAGCGGAATTTGGACGACTTTAGTTGTCTTTGGTCCTGAGCTCGAGTTCGACTTCGTACATTATTTTTGCAACTTTTTTAACTTAAATGAAGGACATTTAAGTAATTTTACTCTCCAAACCCTAACTCATTTAGGTTTTCTAATCCATATAAATAGAATAAGATGGCCTCCATCTCATTTGTTTGAGAAGTTGAAGAGTTGGGGGAAGTTGAATAGTTGGAGAAGAAGAAGAGGGAGCTTGTTTGGAGAAGAAGAAGAGGGAGAGCTCCACGCCGCCAGCTTCGCCCGCGCCGCACCGCCGCCCGCGCTGCACCGCCGACTCAGCCCCGCGCGCCAGCCCTCGTCGCCGCTAGCAGCGTCGTCGCCTCGCCGTCTCGCCAGCCCGCGCTGTGTCCTCCGCTGCAACCCCAAACCGTCGTCAGATCTGCAGCACCACCAGCCGCCAGCCGCACCTCCGTCTCCAGATCTGCAGCCGCAACCCGTCTCGCGCCCTGCGCCGCCGCCCGCCGTCTCCAGATCTGCAGCTGCACCGCCTCAGCCCCGCGCACCGCCGTCTCCAGCTCTGCAGCCGCGCGCCAGCCGCACCGCCTGTACAAGGTGGTTGTTTTTTTTTATTTTTTATTTTTTTATTTTTTATTTGGTTTTATTTTATTTTTTTTTATTTTTCTTTTATCAATTCTTTACTGTATATTTTAATATGTATATATTTTTTTTATATACAGGTGCCTATTTCCATCCTCACGGTGTTCTTCGTACCAACATTAATTTGGTAAATAAACATCTTTTAATATCATTGATACAGTATGTAATTTAATTTATTGTATGCAATTTATGGGCTGTAATTTAATGTATGTAATTTAATGTATGTAATTTAATGTATGTAATTTAATTTATTGTATGCAATTTATGGGCTGTAATTTATGTTATTTATTGTATGCAATTTATGGGCTGTAATTTGTTGCTGTAATTTATTGATTTATTGATTTTGTTATTTTGTTGGCTGTGATTGATAAATTAGATTTATTTTATGCAAGATTGGGCTTTGTTATTTTGTTGGCTGTGATTGATAAATTAGAATTATTTTATGCAAGATTGGGCTTTGTTATTTTGTTGGCTGTGATTGATAAATTAGATTTATTTTATGGCAAGATTGGGCTTTGTTATTTTGTTGGCTGTGATTGATAAATTAGATTTATTTTATGGCAAGATTGGGCTTTAGGAATCCTCACTAAATAATTTTGAATTTGGGATTTTGTGATTAAATAACCAATAAAAAAAATTTAATTTGAAATTAAGGCTTTTAAAATTAGTTAAGTGATTTGGGATTTTATGATTAAAAAGCCAATAAAAAAATTTTATTTGAAATTAAGGCTTTTAAAATTAGTTAAGTGATTTGGGATTTTGTGATTAAAAAGCCAATAAAAAAAAATTTAATTTGAAATTAAGGCTTTTAAAATTAGTTAAGTGATTTGGGATTTTGTGATTAAATAGCCAAAAAAAAAATAATAATTTGAAATTAAGGCTTTTAAAATTAGTTAAGGAATTTTGAATTTGAGATTTTATAATTAAATAAAGTAATTCGGGAATTGAGGGTTAGGAATTTTAAAATTAGTTAAACGATCTTAAATTTGGGATTTTATAATTAAATAGCAAGAAACTTTTTTTTTTATTTTTTTTTGTTTTTTTTTATATGAATTTGAATTCAAGATTTTATATATATACAATTTGAAATTTATTCACTTTTCGATTTTAATTTGTTTATTCCAAATGGGGGAAAAAAGTTTTTTTTTTGTAGGTGTGACATTTTTTTTTTACCGCCGATTCAGGATTTGGCGTACTGATTTGGGCGTTACTTCCTCTTTGCAGAGGCTTCGGTTCTTACTTTGTGTGAGATCGGAGTGTTGTCTTGGGGAACGTACTTCGTCCTTGTTGGTGCGCCAAATCGTCATGTTCAGATCCCGTGGCCTCGACGTAACAATCTAAGGGCGTTACTTCTCCTATGCAGATGCACGTCTGTTTAGGGAACGTATTCCGTCCTAGGTTGTGCGTCGAGTCGTTCTGTTCGGTTCTCGTGGCCTCGGCGTAACAACTTAAGGGCGTTACTTCTCTTATGCAGATGCACGTCTGCTTAGGGAACGTATTCTGTGTCCTAGGTTGTGCGTCGAGTCGTTCTGTTCGGTTCCTGTGGCCTCGGCGTAACAACTTAAGGGCGTTACTTCTCTTATGAAGATGCACGTCTGCTTAGGGAACGTATTCCGTCCTAGGTTGTGCGTCGAGTCGTTCTGTTCGGTTCTTGTGGCCTCGGCGTAACAACTTAAGGGCGTTACTTTTCTTATCCAGATGCACGTCTGCTTAGGGAACGTATTCTGTCCTAGGTTGTGCGTCGAGTCGTTCTGTTCGGTTCTCGTGGCCTCGGTGTAAACAACTTAAGGGCGTTACTTCTCTTATGTAGATGCACGTCTGCTTAGGGAACATATTCCGTCCTAGGTTGTGCGTCGAGTCGTTCTGTTCGGTTCTCGTGGCCTCGGCGTAAAAACTTAAGGGCGTTACTTCTCTTATGCAGATGCACGTCTGCTTAGGGAACGTATTCCGTCCTAGGTTGTGCGTCGAGTCGTTCTGTTCGGTTCTTGTGGCCTCGGCGTAACAACTTAAGGGCGTTACTTCTCTTATGCAGATGCACGTCTGCTTAGGGAACGTATTCCGCCCTAGGTTGTACGTCGAGTCGTTCTGTTCGGTTCTTGTGGCCTCGGCGTAACAACTTAAGGGCGTTACTTCTCTCATGCAGATGCACGTCTGCTTAGGGAACGTATTCCGTCCTAGGTTGTGCGTCGAGTCGTTCTGTTCGGTTCTCGTGGCCTCAGCGTAACAACTTAAGGGCGTTACTTCTCTTATGCAGATGCATGTCTGCTTAGGGAACGTATTTCGTCCTAGGTTGTGCGTCGAGTCGTTCTGTTCGGTTCTCGTGGCCTCGGCGTAACAACTTTAGGGCGTTACTTCTCTCATGCAGATGCACGTCTGCTTAGGGAACGTATTCCGTCCTAGGTTGTGCGTCGAGTCGTTCTGTTCGGTTCTCGTGAGATCGACGTACTGATTTAAAGACGTTACTTCTCTTTTGTAGATGCGTCAGTTTGGGCATTTCCACTCTACGTGAAATGAGCACATCTACTTAGAGAACGTACTCCGTCCTTGTTGGTGCGTCGGATCGCCGCGTTCCAATCCTATGAGATTGGCGTGCCGACTTGAAGGCGTTACTTCTCTTTTGTAGATGCGTCAGTTTGGGCATTTCCACTCTACGTGAAATGAGCGCATCTACTTAGAGAACGTACTCCGTCCTTGTTGGTGCGTCGGATCGCCGCGTTCCGTTCCTATGAGATTGGCGTGCCGACTTGAAGGCGTTACTTCTCTTTTGTAGATGCGTCAGTTTTGGCATTTCCACTCTACGTGAAATGAGCGCATCTACTTAGAGAACGTACTCCGTCTTTGTTGGTACGTCGGATCATCGTGTTCCGTTTCTGTGAGATCGACGTAACAAATTAGGGACGTTACTTCTCGTTTGCAGATGTATGTCTGCTCAGGGGACGTACTCCGTCCTTGTTGGTGCGTCGGATCGCCGCGTTCCGTTCCTATGAGATTGGCGTGCCGACTTGAAGACGTTACTTCTCTTTTGTAGATGCGTCAGTTTGGGCATTTCCACTCTACGTGAAATGAGCGCATCTACTTAGAGAACATACTCCGTCTTTGTTGGTACGTCGGATCATCGTGTTCCGTTTCTGCGAAGTCGACGTAACAATTTAAGGATGATACGCCGACTTAGAGACGTTACTTCTCCTTCGTAGATGCGCTAGCTTGACATTTACACTTTATGTGAAATGGGCGCGTCTACTTAGAGAACGTACTCCGTCTTTGTTGGTGTGCTTCCCCCATAACACTCTCTTTTTTTTTTTTTTTGCTTTAAGATTTCTCCCCTTTTTTTTTTGGAAGGCTATATGTGTTGTCATTTTCTTTTTGTCATTCGGTTATATATATATATTTTTTTTTGTTTTGTTTTAAGGTTGTATATAGTTCCTTTTTTTGTTGTTGTATTTTCTTGGTAATCACTTCATGCTCGCATTTTTGTGTAGCTCATTCAATTCCTTCGCCATACTTATCGCTTTGTTTTGAATTTATTAACTCCTTCGAATTTGTTTTGCAGGAACATGGTGTATTTTGCAGAGCAGATCGTCTCTGAAGAGAAACATCTCGTTCTTTTAAAAGATGAACATCAGCCCTTAAAACGCGGAGTTAACCTCCTAGTAGAAGAACCCAAGATCGGCGATTACTCCGATAAGTGGCCGCGACTCGGAAACCCAGGTCGTTTGTCAAAATGGTCCTCAGAAAAAACTTTGGGTCAGGGTTCCTCGTCTAAGGTGTGGATGTTAGGTTTTGCGCTTCACCGCCAAAATCCCAGTCAAACCCCCGAGCTAACATTGGGATGTCGAATTATCGAAGGTACCACTCCTTGGCGCTCTGTATTAAAGATTTCTGGAGAATTCCTTTTTATCCTTCAATATTGGGAGTGGTTGGAGCTTGTCGTCGGTCGCAGTAAGAAGATACTTCGCCATGCTTGTCTGCTAGATGCCGTGATGGCTTCGCTCTATACTTACGATCGCAATAAAGCCGTGGTACGAGCCTTTTGTGAAGCATGGTGCCCTGCAACCAATACTCTTCATACCCAAGCTGGGGAACTTTCCATCTCTTTGTGGGACCTTTGGAAATTCGGGGGTCTTCCTATCGATGGACAATTTTACGAGGAAGTCATTCCGTGTCTTAAAGAGTTGACTGGATCGGGGCGGAATGGCAGACATCTCCCAAAAAGTTGCGAACATTTATTTCGCGCTTATCATACACTAACTGCTAAGAAGACAAATCATTCTCACGTTGCCATCAGTGATTGGATTTCACTATGGTTTAAAGGCACCCAGCGATATGGTAAAATATCGGCGCGAAGGTCAAAGAAAAGAACTGCTTCTAAGCCTACTTCTCGCCCCGGCGAGACTCATAACCCCGACGGCACGAAAGTTAAATATCGTGAATGGTCAGACGATGAGTGCAACATGTTCCGTAATCTAAATATTGAAGAAGGATGGAAGGATAAAACATACTTGGCCGCCTTTTTATGTTGCTGGCTTTGTGCCTTCGTATTTCCTCAGGCCAATGCTCACCACATCCGTCCAGGTGTTTTGAAGATTGCTTGTCCGATGGCCGAGGGTGAAACTTTTAGTCTTGTCGTTCCGGTCTTAGCTAACCTTTACCACGTGTTAGGCAAAATCTCAATGACTGCTAGTTCGGTCGGCCGTATCGAAACCTGTCTCCCGGTGCATTACATTATTGGCTGGTTAGCTCATTACTTCAATACTCATCACAAGACTCCTGAGGAGGTCCAAGGTCCAGGGATGGTTGAATTTTCCGGCGAAGGTGGGGCTAAATATCTAGATGAATCTGAAGCGCATGAACTGATCCATGAGGGCGCATCGATAGCATGCCACGTGAATCTCCAACATAGGAATAAACATGAAATCTTAAATAGAGAAACCATCAACGACTCTAAAGATTCTTCATATTTTTCGAGCCTCCGATCGTGCTATATATCAGCGCGATGTGGGGAGTCGCTTGTCATCGAATCATACAGTCCGTATCGATTTGGTCGCCAGTTCGGGTTCTACCAAGACGTGCCAAATGATATAAGGGAAGCTTCTCCTTCGGTCAATTTGTCTACTATTTTACATCATTGGCGGGTTTGTATTTGCGCTGACGTAGGGTGGGAAGTGTTTCTTCCAGCTCGAATGTTGAACCCCCATGACCATGTTACTTAAAATTATCGAAAGTGGTGGTCGATTAAGCATGGAGATTATTTGAGAAAAGGTGTGGATAAATTGATTGACAGCGCTCTTCCTCACTCAGATTATTCAAAACCGAAGAAGCCTAAGAAGGTCAATGCTAACCTCGGAGGAAAGAAAATTCATTTGCTCAAAGATAAACCGTCATGCAATGCCTCAGATCAAGCTAAAGATAGTCAAGGCAATGATAGAGACGTTTATTGGAAGAAGGATAAAAGGCTCAGACAGACCCCCGATCTCCCCGATCTCGGTGACATATTCTTCGACGATGTCCCTACTGCTTGTGACATACCTGATGATGTTAGAGCCTTAGTTCAGTAACTTTCTCCTTCTTCTTTTTTTCTGAATATTTTTTTATATCCACCTTTCGTTTAAATTTTTATGTATATATATATATGTATCAGTAAATAACTTATTTGAAAATCTTCTATTGTTACAGCTTCACCTGGATGATTATATTCAAGCCGAGGGCGAGCAAAATAGCGACCGATCGTCGGAGGGTTCAGAAGCTTCGGTTTCTATTGATAGGCGACCTGGGAGCTCTTCTGCCCCATTGGAAGAGCGAAGTACCAATTTACCTCTGCTTACCATCAGGGAGCGTTCTCAGCATGTTCCATTGAATGCAGTTTCGCAAGCTCCTGAAACCTTCGTTTATTGTGCTGACAATATAGTATCAAGCCTTCAACGAAAAGCGGCCATGTCTATGTGGCAAAGCTTGCGAGAGAAAATGGCGCGTACCCCTTTTGAGGATGTTCCGAAACTTGAGCCAGAGATTCGTAAGATTCTTAAAGGCATCTCGGACACTCGGGCAAACAACCAGGTGTCTCTGCAAGAATTTGTAGAAGGCTATTGTAAGAGAAAGGAAGACTACAACCAGATGCAATCTTCAATTTCCACCCATCTAAACTCCAACAGTAGGGATCGTCAACTAGAAGAAAAGAAGATTTATTTGGATCGATCCCTCCTAGAGGTTACAGAGGCGAAAACGGAGATAGAAGAGGCGAAAGCGAAGATAGAAGCTGCGAAGATCGAGCTTGAGAGGCTTTCCACTTTTGTCTCTGCCCGGGAGCAAGTCTTGAGTCGCGGGACACTTGAAGTCTCGCGTGTACGCGAAGAGATTCGTGCCCTCGAATGTGCCCCCATTATTGACGAGGACGATGCTCGAGCCGTTGCTGCAGTTCGCGAGCTTCTAGAGAGCTCGCGCGCGGAGTTGAAAGAGTTTCAGTGGGCGCCTTGATTTACGCATATATGTGCATATATATTTTTTTATCTATCTTCTTCTAGATTTCTCTCGTGTAAAAGAACTTTATGTTTTCTTTATGACCATTTGGCTTGTCTCCCTCATTTTGGAATAATACTTTTCCTTTGTTGCTTTGTTGAACTTAATTTTTTTTGTTGCTTACGTATTTTTGAAATCAAGAGATCACTTGTTTGAACGTAGCTCGAATGGAATGAATGTATATTTTTTTATTGCGCGCGACTGGACTTAAAGTATATATGTATTTTTTTTCTTTAAGTTGCCTACGTACCCTTAGATGGAAGGGATCAAGTCATAACGTAGTTCAAATTACATGAAGAGTAAAAAAAAAGAAATTTTGCTTGGGCCGTTCACCTTTTAAGCTCGTGCGGGCCAGGAGCAACATGTAGTTTATACTCTTACGTTAAGGAGTATTACATTTTTTTTTTATGCATAAAATTTCTTAAGAAATTTGCCGTTGATTGGGCCAATCCTTAATCCATCTTGATCCACAATTTTGTATGCCCCATTTGTGTAGACTTCTTTGACAACATAGGGTCCGTCCCATTTAGGAGTGAACTTGCTCCCCGTGTGTCGCGTTGTGATAATGGGTCTTCGAACTGCAAGTACTAGATCACCAACTTGAAATGATCGAGGCTTCAAATTTTTGTTGAAGGCCTTAGTCATTCGTGCTTGGTAGCATTCCAAGGCCTGTTGAGTATCTAATCTTCTTTCATCAAGTGCTTCCAATTCTTGAAGACGCAATCTTGCATTTTCTTCCGTAGTTAACCCCTCTTGCACCGCCATCCTTAAGGATGGGATTTCTCTTTCCAAAGGGAGTACGGCTTCAACCCCATAGACTAGGGAATAAGGTGTGACCCCTGTAGGAGTGCGGTGGGTAGTTCGGTAAGCCCATAATGCCTCACCAATCTTTTCCTGCCAGTCTCTTTTTGACTTGGAGACCACCTTTTTCAACAAGTTGCACAATGTCTTGTTGAATGCTTCTGCCAATCCATTTGCCGGAGCGTTGTACATGGATGATTTGCATTGCTTGAATTTGAATTTCTCACATAAATTGTCCATTAGACTATTGGAGAATTGTCTTCCGTTATCGGTCACGATGCGGTGAGGGATGCCGTAACGGTAAATGATGTGGGTTCGGATGAAATTCACAACAGTTTCCTTCTTTGCCTCCTTTAACGCAATTGCCTCGGCCCACCTTGAAAAATAATCTGTCCCAGCGAGGATATAAGAATGTCCTGCTGAGGACTTAGGTGTTATTGGACCAACGAGATCAAGCCCCCAAGCTTCAAAGGGCCATGAAGCTATGGTTGGGTGAAGGGGTTCTGGCGGTTAATGTATGAAGTTTGCATGAAACTGACAAGCCTCACATTTCTTAGCATACTCCATCGAGTCTGGAATCATCGTTGGCCAGTGATAACCCATTCTCTTCAACTGAAAATGAAGTTTCGGTCCCGATTGATGAGCACCACAGACCCCTGAGTGTGCTTCCTCTAATGCCTTTATCGATTCTTCTTTTCCTAGGCATCGAAGAAAAAGTTCGTCATAGGAGCGTCGATAAAGAGTTTTCTTGTAGTAGATGAATCGAGCACTTCTTCTTCGTATATCGGCCTTACATCGGGACTCTGTG
Source organism: Herpetospermum pedunculosum (assembly GCA_028017165.1). NCBI lineage: Eukaryota > Viridiplantae > Streptophyta > Magnoliopsida > Cucurbitales > Cucurbitaceae > Herpetospermum > Herpetospermum pedunculosum. Next base: position 2,061,734 of record JAPQWQ010000075.1, on the reverse strand, counting down.
GGAAGTTTTCCATGTTGTAGATAATCTACAATCGGTTGTCGCCAATCCTCTTCCTCAATCACATAGACCGATATTACGTTTGCTTCTTGACTTTCACCTTCAGTTGGCGGTATAACCTATTTTTGACAAATCGGAACGTTCAATATTTCAATTTCTGATACACTCAGGTTGTGGCCAAGTTTGCTAATGCATCTGCCTTTGCATTTTCAGCTCTTGGAATATGCTCTATCGTCATACTATCAAAGCTCTCTAAGAGTCGTCTTGCATAATTAAAGTAAGGCATTAAATCGGGATGCTTCACCTCGTATTGGAGCGACAACTGATTAATTATCAGTTTTGAATCTCCATAAATCTCAATGTAGGACACTCCAATTTCTATTGCTATTTGAAGACCCATAATGAGTGCTTGATATTCAGCAACATTATTCGAACATACCTCTTCAAATGCGAAGCTATACGGCAGCATGTGTTTTTCAGGGGTAATGAATACTATACCCGCTCCTGCGCCATATCTTCGAGTTGCACCGTCAAAATACATAATCCATGGGTCAACGATTTCAACGTAGAAGATTTCTTCGTCAGGCAGGTCGTCAGATAATTTCCAGTCTGACGGCACTGGATGATCTGCCAAGAAATCAGCCAAGGCTTGCCCCTTCACCGCCTTTTGCGGAACATAAACAATATCATACTGTTGTAGTAAAATTGCCCACTTTGTCAACCGACCTGAGATAATTGGTCTAGACAGAACATACTTGATTAGGTCAGCTTTAGCCACCAGATGCACTGTGAATGCCTGCATATAATGCCTCAACTTGTCGATGGCGAAGAAGAGCGAAAGACACATCTTCTCAATGGGTGAATAATTCAGCTCTGCCCCATTGAGAGTTCTAATTAGGTAGTAGAGGGCACCTTCTTTACCCTTCTCACTTTCTTGTGCAAGCAATGCCCCAAGCGACCTTTCTTGCGCGGTAATGTAGAGTATCAATGGCTTTCCAGCTACGGGTGCGCCCAAGATAGGAGGGTTAAGCAAATATTGCTTTATGTTGTCAAAGGCATTTTGACATGCTTCATCCCACTCAAAGGTCGTGTCTTTCCTCATCAGTCTCTGAAATGGTTGGCATCGGCCTGCTAGATTGGAGATGAACCTTCTGATATAGGCAAGTCGTCCTTGGAGACTTCTTAGTTCATGCAAGTTTCGCGGCTCTGGCATTTTTTGAATGGCGTCGATCTTGGATTGATCAATCTCGATCCCTCGATGTTTTACGACGAAACCAAGGAATTTCCCCGAAGTTACACCGAATGCACATTTGAGGGGATTCATCCTCAATTGGTACTTTCTCAAACGATCGAAAACCACCTTTAGATCTTTCAAGTGATCCTGTCGCTTTTTGGACTTGACTACAAGATCGTCGACGTAACATTCGACATGCTTATGAAGCATATCATCGAAGATCTTTTGCATGGCACGTTGATAAGTCGCGCCGGCGTTCTTTAATCCAAAGGGCATTACCTTGTAACAGTATATCCCTTTCGGAGTCCGGAACACTGTCATTTCTTCATCTTTGAGGGTCATTCGAATCTGGTTGTATCCTGATGACCCATCCATGAAAGACAAAGCTTCATGCCCTGTGGTAGCATCGGCCATTAGCTCAGTGATGGGCAATGGGAAGTCGTCTTTCGGACATGCACTATTCAGATCGCGAAAGTCAACGCATACCCGTAATTGTCCGTTTTTCTTTCTGACGGGGACAATGTTTGCTATCCATGTCGGGTAGTTTACTTCGCGAATGAACTCTGCTTCAATTAGCTTGTTAACCTCATTTTTAATTTGGGGGATGAGCTTTGGCCTGAAACGTCGTTGAGCTTATTTGACTGGTCGATACCCATGTTCAATAGCGATATGATGTACTGCGACTTTTGGATCAAGTCCCGGCATCTCTTTATACGACCAAGCAAAGACATCTTTATACGCAATGAGCAAACTCAATTACTCGCACTCCTCTTCACCGGAAAGTGATGCGCTTATAAAGGTTGGACGTGGTTCTTCCGTCGTACCCAGATTAACTTCTTTTAGCTCATCAACTGTTGGTTGGCTTCCATCTTCGAGTGGTAGTGGAGCCTCTTCAACATCCTCTTCAGATATCTCGGCCTCCATTTCTTCCTCGGCAGTAATATGATAACAAGAGGCTTCATCCCCATTCTCTGCACGTTTGCTTGCAGGGTTGGTGATGATGACATTACGTCGTTTAACCTTCAATGCACCATCTGTATTCACGGTAACAAAAGTTTTTCTTTTTATCCGTGAGGGGACGATACTGCGGATCTCTTCATCGCTTTTTGTTTTGCTAGACTCTTTATTGTTCAAAGTCTCTCGAGCCTCTTCGTGTAGGAGGCGATCGAAAATGGAAGTGGATGAAAGTTTCTTATCTCTCTTTGTGGTCACGCTTAATCTTTGCAACGCTGACGTTCGTGAGAGAGATTTATCGGGCAACGTATTTTCTTTCTCCTCTGTCGGCTTACTCAACCTTTGAAATGCTGACTTTCGTGAGAGGGGTTTAGCGGACGCTGTGTTTTCCTTCTCATCTGCTGGCTTACTCAACCTTTGAAATGCTGATTGCCGTGAGAGAGGTTCAGTGGACGGCGTGTTTTCTTTTTTATCTGCCGACTTACTCAACCTTTGAAAGACGGAAGATCGGATGGGATTAGGTGTTGAGTGCGAACTGTCTTCTTCTGTCACAGCCGCTTTCAATCGCTGGAAGGCTGAAGCGCGCGTAGCCGGCGGCTTGATGCGCTTAAAGATAGAGATCCTTGGTTTGACAGCTTCCTCTTCTTTTGAGTTGTGTGCCTCTTTGGTCGTTATGTTATTACTGTTGACCACTTTCTCTTTCCCTTTTCGGGTTATACGGACCGGCTCAGGCGACTTATATCCAACCCGCTTTCTTGATGCCGGTATAGGATATCCCTCCTTTAGGATTTTCTTCTGTGTCGAAGAAAGCTCTGACCTGCCCTCGAGGATTTTCAGGCCCTTGAACTCAGTGTGAGTTGTGAAGTCATATCCTGCCTTTGCTAGCAGTTTATATGCCTTTGGATCGTATCCTTCTTTCGTTCGTTTCTCAGGTAGGACCATCCCTTTCTGAGTCTCTTTGGACTTCGTGACCTCTTGTTTCGTTATCTTCGTAAGAGGGGTGACAAAGTTTTCTTTTAGGATCTTAATGTCACCAACTTTCAAACTTTTAGTACATTCTGCGAATGGTGATTCACCTTTCTTACGCCGGGACAAGGGGACGTAGCGCAGAACAGAAGGGTTCGAACTTTTCTCGTCTTTCAAGGCCTTAGCCTTCGTAGGGCTGATGGATGTCTTGCTTTCGCAAAACTTGGGAACAGTTTCTTCTTTGATTGATTATTTCCCTGCGAAAGTCTTCTGCTCCCCGCTGATCAAAGGGATTTGTTTTGGCATTATTTCTTCTATGTTGCAGTTATTTATATAAAACTTAGCATCCGCGAAATGAGACTCGGCCTCTGAAAATGGCTTAGTGTCTGCCTCAACCTTTTTGACGCCGTTCTGATAAAACTTGAAGCACTGATGCAAGGTGGAAAGTTATTACCCCATTTCCATGAATCCAAGGGCGACCCAACAATATTTTATAGGTAGTCCTGGAGTCTATGACATGAAATAAGGTATGTGCTTTTAAGTCTCCGATGATGAGCTGTAGGCGAATCATGCCGATCGCTCGTTGTCCTCCCTGATTGAAACCCTGGATCACCAGCTTGCTACTTGATAGCTCTTCCATCAGGATGCCAATCTCCTTCATGACTGATTTCGGCATTATGTTGACGGCCGATCCATCATCAATGAGGATTCGACCGACCCTCTGTTCTCGAATGTATCCTGAGACAAACAAAGGTCTATTGTGAGGTTTTGACCCCAACATCAAATCATCATCGGTGAAGCTTATGGACATGCAATCAGACGCGCATGCATGTGCTGTAGAGGTTGAAGGTTCTGAAACATTAGAGTCCTTCAACGTGTTGACGTGAGCTGTTTTGTCCATTTTAGGCAAATCTACTACATTGAGGGAAGGTGTATCGTCCAGCTTTATTAACAACTCCGTTGAACTTGGAGTGGCGCTGTCATCCTCAATTGCCACAACGATATGGCACGTAGCAACTTCAACTATTTTTTCCTGCTTCTCATTAAAGAATCCCTTGGGGAAAAATTCCCGTAGGGTCATAGGCTGCTGGGGTCGAGGGAGGTCTTTGTTTTCCTCCACGACAAGTTTTGGCCTTCTCATACTCTTTCTTCCTTTTCTCTTTGGAAGTTTGCTTTTTCGCCTATACTCTCGAAGTAGGCGGGCTTCTTTCTGAACAGGTCTCTGTCGCCGCATTTTCTGACGAGTTACGACGGTCCATCCTTCATCCTCATCCCCAACGGGTTCGGGTTTCACCCGCGAAGTCTCCTGTAGGATTTCATGTTCGTATCGAACGATTACAGGTTCGCAAGTCCCGAACTGGATCAAACTCTCCTCTTGCTTCTTAGGAGAGACAGGAGATAATTGAACGTCGGAGTTCAATGTTATGGCGGCGTGATTTGCTTGAGCTATCTCGTCGAGATCCAGCTCAATCTTCTTTTCACTAGCTAACTTCATGATTAGCTCTTTCAGGACGAAACATTTGCCTATCGGATGACTGACGACCCGGTGGTATTTGGAGTAGTTAGGATCATTTACCTTTCCTAACTCCTCCGGTCGTTTGCACTCTGGCAGTTGGATGAGTTGCGTTTCCAGCAATTGCTCTAACATATCGGGAATGTCAGAGTCTGGAAACGGGTAGATCTTTTCTTGTCTTTCTTTCAACGTAAGGCGACGTCTTTCGCCTTTGTCATTTCTTGCTTCCGTTTTGTTTTCCTTTGCTTTGGAGGAAAACTTTAAAGGGGCTGTGTTGACGACCATGGATTCTTTCACGACATTCTTCGTGATCTTCCCAACGCCCTTCATTTCTGTCTTTGTTTTCTTTACGTCGGGGATTAAGAGGTCTTTGTTTCCTTTATTGGCAATACTCAATTTCATATCATGGGCGCGAGTTGCCAACTCCTCGAATGTTTGGGGCTTTATTCCTTACAGGATGTAGTGAAGTCCCCAATGCATGCCGACGATGCACATCTCGACAGCAGACACTTCCGTGAGTCGGTCCTTGCAGTCAAGACTCAACGATCTCCAGCGGTTAATGAAGTCGACGACAGGCTCGCCCATTCTTTGGCTAGCATGCGAGAGTTCAGACATGCTGACTGTTCGCCTCGTGCTGTAGAAGCGATTCAGGAAGTCTCTTTCAAACTGCTCCCAACTGTCGATCGTCTCGGGTTCCAAGTCGGTGTACCAGTCAAAAGCGTTTCCTTTCAAAGTTCGGACGAATTGCCTAACCAGCAAGTCTCCGCGAGTTCCAGCATTCTCGCATGTTTCGACGAAATGGGCAATGTGTTGTTTAGGATTGCCCTTCCCATCGAATTGTTGAAACTTTGGCGGCTGATACCCGATGGGCATTCTTAAGCTGTCGATCCTCTTGGAATACGGTTTGGTATACAAGAGGGTGCTTTGGGCTGGTCCACCGTACTGGACTCGGATGGTGTTGGTAATCATGTCCTGCAGTTGTTGGACAGATAAGGAAGCGACTGACGTCGAGTGTTGCGCTTGGTCTTCCTGGCTGACCATTTTTTCTTTGCCATTCTTTCTGGCCGCAGGAGTTAGGCTTGACTCCGCGACCTCACGGCTCTGCATCTGACTCCTCAGTTGGGCAATCTCGAAGTCTTTGTCCTCGACTGCTTTCATCAGGAAGCTAATTTTCTTTTCCATCTCAGCCATCGCTTCGTCATTAGTACGCGCATCCGCCATCATTACAGATACGTTGGAGTCAGACATCTTCACCAGCTGATCAGAGGAGGGAACAACTTCATCGAACAAAGGATTGTCCTTGATGATTATCCCAACCTGCTCGGACTCCGTCAGTCGTTTGTATATTTTGCGCACTATGGCCGGAGTGTGTTCGTCCGTCCGCGAGACTTCTTTGATGACGCGGCTGCGGGTGGCAGGTCCTCTGTAAGGGTTGTTGGAACTGACAGCCTTGAATGTTGTTTTCTTTGATGCCATTGTTAATTTTTTTTTTGAGAGAGAGAGATGGAAGGTAGAGTGGTCCCACTGGGCGTGCCAATCTGTTCACACGAGAATTCAAACGACGAATGCAAATTCGACACGTGTAAATGAATTTGAATTTGTATTGATGTATTGTATTTATCAGTGCGTAGTGGATTACAATCTCTAATGTTTGATCCTCTGATTCTCTCTCTTAAATGTAACGTACTCGAGGGCTTCGTAGCTTGTTCTCGAGGTTGAATCTTCAGCTTCGCGTAGCGGTGAAGTCTTCAGATGTTTGAACTTGGAGTGGCGTTCAGTCTTCAAGATTCAAAGAGTCTTTCGTTGTTTGGGAATTCTCTCTGAGTTCTTAGGAGAAGAAATTTTTTTAACCTTAAAAATAAAAATGAACTCTCTATTTATAGAGTTCTCATGGGCCTGGTGGGCTTGGGCCTGGATCCAATGGGCTTGGGCCTGGATCCAATGGGCTTGGGCTTTGGGCCCAATGAGCTTTTGAATATTGGGCCCAATGGGTTTGATCTTTGGGCCACATTGTCTTTTGCATATCTTTCTGGCCCGATTCGATTTTGAGCCCCATTGCAGTTTGACCGAATTTGCTCGGTCAAGTCTACCTGATCCCCGGTCGTGATGGAGACACGTGGCGACCGCTGATTGGCCGAAATTTCTCGGTCAACAATATATTCTATATAAAATTAAATAAAAACTATTTTTAAAATACAGATATTGATGGAGAGATGTACGCAGCGGAAAGGAATTTTGGACCGATGATACTCTAATTTCATCAATTTAACAAATAGAAAACATGCTCAAAAGACGGAAATAAGAAATTTAGAATACATACCCTTGTAGTTTCGAATTTCTTCAAGTCCGTCGGTCGTTCCTCGTCACGAACTCTTCCGGCCTCTTCTCACGAACGCTGCAAGGACCACCCCAGTTAGTCCCGCTATCCTCGGCGTCGTGCAACGGAGTTGTGGAACTCCGTTACAAGAGAAAAGAAAAGAAAAAAAAAAAGAAAGAGGAAGAAAAAGGAGAAAGAAAGAAGAGGGAATGGCCTCTAAATAAAACTTCAGAGGAATCTTTTTCTTTTTCAAGCCCATAAGAAGCAAGGAGAAGAAGAATTAATAAAAATGTCTTCAACAATTTGAAGACCCAAATCCCATCCCACCTTCTTTGCCAAACTTATCCCACATATATATATATATATATATATATTATTATTAATAAATAATAATAATAATTTTATTTATTAAACTTTTTAATAAATAAAATATATATATATATATAAGTATTAATTAAACTTTTTAATTATTAAATATTATTTAATTCAATATCAAATATTAATTAAATAATATGATTAAACCCGGTTTTCCGAAAACTGACTTTTTTACACATGAATCTTATTCATGTGATAGGCATACTCATATTTAAATCGTATTTAAATATGTCCATCATTCTTCCACAAACTGAATTTGAACAATTCAAATTCTTTTCCTTTTTATTTTCTCTTATACTGTTGCACGACGTTATCCGAGCTAGCCAGGAGAACCTAAAGGACCTACAGATCATCAGCTCCAACGATACGAGATTATCCGGTCAAAACTCTTTTAACCGAACTAATCAACATTCGTTAACCCCTGGAGACTCCACTATAGTCTGAGGGTTGCACTTTCCTCACTGTAGATATATTATGTCCCCTAATATAACCGTCACTGGCAAGTCGACCCTTCACAGGTTGTTCGTAATCACAGCTGGGTCATTTAAACCGTTTAACCCTTGCATTACGTCTTGTTCCTTAAGTATCACTGACACCTCTAATGAACAATAGATTTGTGGTCCAACCAACAGATCAATTAACCCTCTCATCACATGAGAGTGTGAGCGCTCATTGTTCAAGCCCCGAAGTCAGCTATTAAGGGAACAACCTATCTACTAACCCTGAAAAGTGGGTTAGGAGTGAACTCCATCTTACTACACTATGTCCCCAGCTACCTATTGGACTTTATCCCTGAGATGGTAAGTTATTGAGTCGGCGTTAATGGGTCACTTTCACCCATACAAGTCTAAGGATACTGTCTAATAAGCAAGAGTACATAGTAAGCTCAGGATTAAGATCGAGTTACCTAGGCCATCAAATGAAAATGTCGGTCTCATCAGTAAACGGTGTTATAAAGAGAAAGCAACATATTTCGCGGTTCGGTCTTATACAAACTCTTTGTACAAGACGCCCTCCCTCGCACATCTCCATGTGAAACGATTCGGATCACATCATTTTGTACAATACAAAGTGAGCCACATCCTATGGTGTTACCAGGATAAGGTACCCAGCCTTATCCGTATACTATAGACTGTTTTGACTGATTACTTGAGTCTGATCCACAATCATGTCATTCATGAAGCTCAAGTATCCATATTCAGCCAAGGGTGTTGGTCATTGTATAGGTTAACCTAAACATGTTTCACTTTATTCCAGTAAACTCCTTTACTGAATAAAACTAATAACTCTTTATTCTAAATAGATTATTTACAAACATAACAGTTTACAAACCACGAGTTTTAGGACATAAAACCCAACAAACTCCCACTTGGACTTAAACGTCCGTGGTGTACATGTTAGGTGGAGAAAACTAATATATCATATATGACAAGTTTTCTCCCATTGTACTCTCTAGCAACTCGGAGCCCTAGACTCTTCTAGGTGTCTCTCAAACACTTTAGCTATGAGAGACATAGTAAACCAATCAGCATGAAGTACAACGAGGCTTTCCATGTGACCATCACATCTCCTCATAGCACTATCTGCAAGCTCAACTTATAAACCTATTGTTGCTTCACAAGCTGCAAATAGACTTAGCTACCAACGAGAAATCCGCAATACAACTCTTGTATTCTATTTCTCTACGTACAAGGACAAAACCGGTCAAACTACATAGCACATATCGGGTCATATATCTATTGTTGCTTCACAAGCTGCCAATTGGACTAATATTACTGACAGCTCCCACTGCATAGCACATATCGGGTCATATATCTCAAAAGATACACCTAACCTCCAATATGTAAATGCACTTCGGTGCATCTCGTATCCTCAACACTTGAGATGTCTCAGGAAACCATTTCCATAGACCATCAAATATTGACAACAACTTATCAATAAAAGATTTTAGAGACAACACTAGCGATATGTCTTACGACTCAGATCAACCTGAAACCTTAGAATAAACTAAGCCCTCCTCCAAATAAACTATTTGGGTGTGGGTCGCTAGTTTAAGCTAAAAGTCTGAAATGAATCCTACACCATTCTCAATGATTAGGACAAGAATTACGGGAATATGTTATGAAAGCTACATCATTGACTAAACCCTTGTCAAACAAGGTTTATCAAACTTTGGTTCAAACTTCTGTTCAAAACCATAAGGTTTGATCACCATATCAAACCTTACAATTCAGGATAAAGATGCTTATTCTAATTCATAAATGAATCGAATAGGCTCGCAAACCATTTGCTTTTTGTCCTTGAAATATGAATCCATCTGGTTGAGGCTTATAGATACTCTGATCAAGATAGCTATTCTGCAGGAAAGCTAACTTGACATCCACTTGCCTTATTCTATGAAGATAGAACATGACAATGGACAAGAGTCATTTATTTAACTTGCATCTGGTAACAAGAGAAAGTGAGTATACCCAATAAACCCTTTCTCTTCGGGACAGTCCCTTTACCAGAAAGTCAAGCCCAAAAGGTTTTCACCTTAGAGGCTTGGTCTCAATACCACCCATAGATTTGTGGCTTTGAGCCATTCAACCTTGTCTATGTGATCTATTGTTTGTTTAGAGACAATGAATCCTCAATGTCATCATCAAGTATGATAACTTTGAGTTTAAGACAAGCCAATACAGCGGGCTTGGTTGTCCAACATCCCTCCCACTGCATTGAGGCTTTCTCAACAGTTGAAAAGCTTCAGTTTGATCAACAACCATTGTTGAATTCAACTATAGCTTTCTTATTAAAACTGTAAGTCTTAACACACTAGTTGTTTTCAAGTTTAATAGAACATATCAGTATACATCTTTTGCTGAATGAACTGTTCATTATAAAACAAAAGATACTGTATACAATTGTTCAATACAAACCAGTAATATAGACAATAATTACATCCAATGAAATTATTTCTATAGAACAACTACAAAGACTCCCACTAGTTCAGCTGCAATGATATCTTCATATCTTACAGCGAGAAAACGACTGTCAGGAACTAGTTTCCTGTAGAAAAACAAACATGAATAGTGGTTCCTAAAGACATCCAGGTATGACTTCATGTTCACTAAACTTGTTAGACAAATAAATCACATTTATCTTGTCGTTCTTTCTCAGCTTGTTTCTCAGCAAAGTATTTGGAGCAGTTACGCTTCCAATAGCCATCTTCAGTACAATGGAAACATTTTCCTATGTTTGAAGACATTACCTTGCGAATAGTAGGGGCATTGCCATTTCTCCTGTTACTCTTCTTCTTCTAAATAATCTCATTACTCAGAGAAGCATAGGTTTACTCCCTGACGCCAACCTCTTAAGGAATTTCTTCGAAGTGACAACACTTGCCTCATTCTCTATTCCTTTGGAAGTGTACAGAGACTGATAAGTCTGAAAAGACGATGGTAGCAACGTTTACTTCTGTCGCATTAAAGTGGACCATCATGTTAAGGACAAGCTCCCTAACAGAGGTATCCTCCACTATGCGAGAGTTATAAACGAACTTGAGGACTTCATTACGAAGTGATGAGGACGACTGTCCACCATTGCTTGTAATGAATACATGATTTCCTTTACGGAAATCATAACGTCATACTACTTGCACAAGGCATCAAATATGCTTGCCAAGATATAGATTTAGGCTTTATCAATAGCCCTAATCCATCCATCGTATGCATCTCGAACACATTGAGATGCACTCGAGCCAAGAGCTGAAGGACGACATTCCTCCGTTAAGACAAACCTTAGGTCGTCCAGAACCAGAATCGTATTCAGGTTCGACTTCCAGGTTCCGTAATTCTCTCTGGTTAACTTGTCGTGAGCTAACAACTGTATAAACGAGCTCAACATGCCGAAAAAGAATGTAAAACTATTAGTGAAACGGTTTTAACCTATTTAAACCAATTAAGAAGTTTATCAGTATAATAAAGGACCCAAACTCTTCATCTACTGACTACGATACTTTAGTAAGTCAGAATGGTCGCTGCCGAATGGCAGTCGAGTCACTCCTTTCCTAAACCAAGACATTCTTGACTAAATGCTAACTCCAGAATAACTCATATTCCTATAGCATCTTAGTTATCGTTTTTGGTCTGGATTTACTAACACCTTAGCAAATCCTGTAAGTGTGACCCTCCATTTTTAGAACGCACAGAACGACCCTAAAATAGCAACCGAATGGAATGTCAGTGTTGGGAATGGCCCTGTGTTTCACTATCCATAAATGGTGACTGGGATGTTCGATCTCCCATGCCCCGCCCTCCGAATGGATCTGTTCCTCCAGGGGCCACCTTGCAGGCGAAACATGGGAATCTTACGGTTCAGTCCAACAGAGGAGACTACAGGAAGCACCGACGCGCTTCCTTCACCCACTTACTATAGACACTTACTCCATTCACCTTGCTATTGAAGGTTGCAAATACCATCTGATTGGGGATGTCCTATTGACATCACGAGGCCGAGCAAAATTCTCACGTTGTGAACTTTACGGAGTGCGTAGCAGAAGAGGGATATATCATATATTCCTTCTCAACACATCTCCTAAGTATCGTAAGACGGTGTTAAGGGTAAAAACGCAGGTTTTATCTGGCTAAGCAAATAAAACCTTAAGTTTAGGCAAACATTTTACCTGAGATGTCTAGGTTATAAACACTTTACTAACCTCACACATTTCATGTATGCTCATAAAGCCGACTAACTTTACTCAAGTACCGGATAGTCCCCAGGTAGGAGGTGATCCGTCAATTCATTTTCCTCCAACCTTAGACAAGATTTCACCTGGTGAGTTTCTCATAACCTTAGCATTTACGAGATATCGACCTATTCATCTAATGAACCAGATCGACTCATTTAATCCTAAATGAACATGCTTTTCTTTGTTATAGATTTTAAAAATCTAAGTCATTTTTACAACACTTGCAAAAACTAGACTTACTACAACAAACATCTACATGTTTCTCAAACATGCTTCACTAAGGCATTACAAGTTGAATATTAAACTTCATAATCAATATAACACTTATATCGATTATGCTCTTAAATATACAACTCCTAATTCATAAATTAATATAACACTTATATCAATTATTATGAATTAAGCATGCATCTTATACATTATAACAATTATAACATACAATATGCATCTAAAGTTGGAAGTTTAATTTCATAATTAATATAACACTTATATTAATTATTCTATTAAGCAAACAACAACTAATTCATGAATTAATATAACTCTTATATTAATACTCATGAATTAAACATGCCTTCTATATATTATAACACTTATAATCTATAATATGCATAAAACCATGGCAACCTATGTTGTATATTTAATTTCATAATTAATATAACATTTATATCAATTATTCTATTAAATTAACAACATTTAATCCATGAATTAATATAACTCTTATATTAATACTCATGAATTCTCAAATATGCATACTATATATTATAACACTTATAACATATTTTCAATGCATGGAACATGCTTCCTACGGTGGGATTTTAAATGTATATGGCATACTATATGCACATACGAACATGGATTTTAATTAAAACATACATTCACAATGCATAATTAATTAAACACACTAAAGTGGATCGATTTTCGCATTTAGCAAGCAATAACTATTTTATTACAAGCTTGATCAACAAGTTAAGTCTTGAGCGGACTTCGACCTCTTCGCACCGCCTTTGACAAACTTGCTCCCCCGAACGCTTCGGCCAATTTCTATTTGAGCTTCTCTTCGAATTGCCTAGAACGAGTTTGAAATTATACCGAACATTTCGGCGAGCTCAAACTCGAGCTTCTTTCACAAAGAAACCTATATGGACTCTAATGACTCTAAAAATACATACGCTTCAGCACACATTAAAGCCCATACATTCTCGGGCAATTACAAATAAGGAAATTCAAAAAGAAACTATGCCAAAATCGATATTCACTTTAGACGCCAATTCAGAAACAATTTCTAAATTAAAATGTCCACCAACTTAAATTGATGCAAATTGAGTTAATCACAAAATCGCTCTGATACCAATTGATGGAGCGATGTACGCAGCGGAAAGCGATTTTGGACCGATGATACTCTAATTTCATCAATTTAACAAATACAAAACATGCTCAAAAGACGGAAATAAGAAATTTATAATACATACCCTTGTAGTCCCGAATTTCTTCAAGTCCACCGGCCGTTCCTCGTCACGAACTCTTCCGGCCTCTTCTCACGAACGCTGCGGGGACCACCCCAGGTAGTCCCGCTATCCTCGGCGCCGCGCAACGAAGTTGTGGGACTCCGTTACAAGAAAAAAGAAAAGAAAGAGGAAGAAGAAGGAGAAGTAAAGAAGAGGGAATGACCTCTGAATAAAACTTCAGAGGAATCTTTTTCTTTTTCAAGCCCGTAGGCATAGGCAGAAGCAAAAAGAAGAATTAATAAAAATGTCTTCAACAATTTGAAGACCCAAATCCCATCCCACTTTCTTTGCCAAACTTATCCCACACATATATATATATATATATAATTATTATTATTAATAAATAATAATAATAATTTTATTTATTAAATTTTTTAATAAATAAAAAATATATATATAATTATTAATTAAACTTTTTAATTAATAAATACTATTTAATTCAATATCAAATATTAATTAAATAATATGATTAAACTTGGTTTTCCGAAAACCGATTTTTTTACACATGAATCTTATTCATGTGATAGGCATATCCATATTTAAATCGTATTGCCAAATCGAGCATAGCTCAATTGGCATAAGGTTGTGCCCGTGACCATGAGGTCATGGGTTCAATCCTCGCATTAATTAAATACCGTTGCAAAAAAAAAAAAATATTTAAATCGTATTTAAATATGTCCATCATCCTTCCACAAACCGAATTTGAACAATTCAAATTCTTTTCCTTTTTATTTTCTCTTATGCTGTTGCACGACGTTATCCGAGCTAGCCAGGAGAACCTAAAGGACCTACATATCATCAACTTCAACGATACGAGATTATCCGATCAAAACTCTTTTAACCGAACTAATCAACATTCGTTAACCCCCGGAGACTCCACTATAGTCTGAGGGTTGCACTCTCCTCCCTGTAGATATATTCTGTCCCCTGATATAACCGTCAGTGGCAAGTCGACCCTTCACAGGTTGTTCGTAATCACAGCTGGGTCATTTAAACCGTTTAACCCCTGCATTACGTCTTGTTCCTTAAGTACCACTGACACCTCTAATGAACAATAGATATGTGGTCCAACCAACAGATCAATTAACCCTCTCATCACATGAGAGTGTGAGCGCTCATTGTTCAAGCCCCGAAGTCAGCTATTAAGGGAACAACCTATCTACTAACCCTGAAAAGTGGGTTAGGAGTGAACTCCATCTTACTACACTATGTCCCCAGCTACCTATTGGACTTTATCCCTGAGATGGTAAGTTATTGAGTCGGCGCTAATGGGTCACTCTCACCCATACAAGTCTCAGGATACTGTCTAATAAGCAGGAGTTCATTGAAGCTCAGGATTAAGATCGAGTTACCTAAGCCATCAAATGAAAATGTCGGTCTCATTAGTAACGGTGTTATAAAGAGAGAGGAACATATTTCGTGGTTCGGTCTTATACAAACTCTTTGTACAGGACGCCCTCACTCGCACATCTCCATGTGAAACGATTCAGATCACATCGTTTTGTACAATACAACGTGAGCCGCATCCTATAGTGTTACCAGGATAAGGTATCCAGCCTTATCCGTATACTATAGACTGTTTTGATTGACTACTTGAGCCTGCTCCACAATCATGTCATACATGAAGCTCAAGTACTCATATAGGGTGTTGGACATTGGTATAGGTTAACCTAAACAGGTTTCACTTTATTCCAGTAAACTCCTTTACTGAATAAAACTAATAACTCTTTATTCTAAATAGATTATTTACAAACATAACAGTTTACAAACCACGAGTTTTAGGACATAAAACCCAACAGATATGAATTAAGAAAAAAAAAAAAAAAACCTAAATACAATTTATTGTTCCACCCCATGCTCAAAATGGGACATTATGTTGCAACTTACCCCATGTTCTCCTCTAATTAAGCCAGTGATAACAGAGAATAATGAGAAAAAGAATCTCCTTCTGCATTGTGTATTTGTCGATCTTCCATGGATGATAAAAACTGTACATCTATATATATTATGAATATTTGGGAGTATGAAACATCTTTTTAATGTCAATACATTGATTGCAACAATCTGAATTCATAGGGACTATTTATTTTTATGAAGGTTGCAAAACTCTTCAAATTCCATAACTGAATATATTTATTTATAAACTCAGTAATTAATATGAATGGTTCCTCCATCATTGTTTTTCAATGTATTTATTTACAATTAAACACAATAAATAAATGTAAGAATGCAAAAAGACTCATCGAATCTATTGATAAATAAGTAATCATTAAAGGGTAAATTTGACATACAATTAAAATATGAGAGGAAAAAAATGAGACATAAAGTTTCTCTCCTTAAGCCACTTTTAGATATAGTAGGATTTTTTAATTTTTTTTTATTTTTGTTAATTAATATAATAAAATTATTTAGCTTATCTTAATTAAATAAAAATTGCAACAGCTTGGCAAATATTAGTGTGCAAAACTTATTTGAATTTGAGGCGTGTATTTGAATTTGAGGTTAGAATTATTGTTAACATTAACGTGTAATTTGATGGAAAAAAAATTAAAACCGAGTCTTTTTTTTAACTAAAATTGTTAATTTTAGTAGGGACAACAAGCAAAACCTGTATACATTGATTGCAAGAAAAAAGTGGTATTATTACCTATCATTTAAAAGGAAGAAAAAAATGACTATACCCTTATTTGAACCCGGACAGGAGGGTGGGGTGTTAGGGATGCAACCATACCACAGCAAAGAAGCATTGTATGTTATATTTGTTCTTTGTTTTATAAAAGTATAAAATGAAATTCTAATGTTGACGTTTGGAATTCGTCAAAATTATTTGGGATGCAGACTTTCAACCCATGGGTGTTTTGAACCTGTGTAGTCCCATATAAGACAAAAAGAAATAACACTTTGTTCTAAATTGTTTCATAACAACCATTTTTCTAAATCTTTTCAAAAATTACCCCTCACCTAAATTACCCTTCAAATCTCCAAACACCACCAAGAAAAGAAGCATCCTACAAACATCTTGAATGATATTATAGCTACCCATCATACCAGAGTAAGACTCGGTTTAACCATTATGAAGAACAGACAACGGAGATGTTCTTAGAAGAAAAACAAAAAGATCCAAGCAACATCATTAGAAGAAAGAAACTGACATCTACACCAAATATATATATAGCAGAGATTCACCAACACCAAATATAAAATCAGACAACCTACAAGTATTACAAAAAAACAACAAAACATCCTAAACAAAACAACATGAAATACCTAAAACAATCAGTAAAATCCACAACAAAACAACAAAACAACATGAAATTTCAAGTCTGAATTATCAACCTGGAAGCTGATTGAATTATACTATTGTTCAAAGTCCAAATCCTTACTTGTGGGATGACTTGTACGCCTCCAGTATCAACTTTGCCTGGTCCCTAATCAACTCTGTCCTCTTCAGAAAAAGTTCCAGTTCAGCAAGATGCAATTTCTTCCACTCCTCCTCCAGCTCTGATTTCTTGGATTGCTCTATCAACTCCAATCCTGGCTTCAGAAAACTTTCTGGCAGGCCGACAGCAGCGAGAGACCTTTCAAAGGCAACAAAACCATCCATGCAACCTGAAGGAGCCTCGTGATCATCAACTTTCATCTCATCATCCTCCTTGAGAGCATCTAGAGAAGGAAGCAACTCAGCTGGTTTACTTGTGCTACCTCTGTGAATTTTTTTAGGAGTGCCATTAGCATTAGGCTTCTGCTGCTCCACAATCGGAGTCCGAGAAATTCCTTCACCGCCCCATATTTTCTTTGACAGTTGAAAACCTTTGTGTTCATGGAGTTTTGAGAAGGTTGGGTCTGCACCCTTCTTCCCTCTATCAGCATTGTTCCTATACTTTTTTCTTAGCCGACGGATTTTATCCATCAACTGGTTCCTGCTAAAATCGACATGAAGAGATTTCTTGATGAAATCATGAAATGCATTCATATCCATAGATGGGTCAATACCCTTCTTGGATGAATAATCAATAATACCGTTCAGAATCACAATTTCGTCTTCCTCACTCCATAGTCTCTGAAACAGCTTTTTGGACTCGTCAACAGGTTTCTTGGAATCGTCTTCCGCGACTACTCCATCTCCAGCATCAGCATCAGCCTCAGAAGTCTTCTTTGGCCGTTTCGCATCTCTCGTTGTCTCACTAGGCCTTTTCAAAGACGATCTCGCAGGCGTAGCTGAGGCAGAAGGCTTGGATCTAGGCTTTTTCACCTTCGGAGTCTCTTCCATCGGCTTCACATTTCGTCCGGACTGTGTGTCCGTATCGGAGTCGGATTCGGAGCCGCTCTCCGAGGAAGAAGACTGAGCCTGAGGGTTAGTAGCAGCAACTTCAGGTTTCTTAGGTGCCGATTTCTTCTCGACAGCAGGAGTAGATGGTAAAGCAGAAGACTTCTTGGATTTCGGTGTCTGAGTCTGAGTCTGAGCTTGAGTTTCTTCGTCATCTTCCTCTTCTTCGGAGGAAGATCCGTCTCTGGACACACCTTCCTCTTCCTCACCCGATGAGGACTCTTCTACTTCGGAGGAAGACGCTGCCGGAGGCTCATCCAACGGCGACGGACGTTTGGGAGCCATAATAGGAGACGGAGTTCGGGGTTTGTTTCGTTTCGTCTGTTAGGGTTTGATTAGAAACAAGAGACTGCGCATCAGAATTTCGGTAGTCTTAGACAAAACCCTAAATTGGGCGCACAATTTATGACCGTTGGATTAGAAGAATCTTCTTCAGTAATGGCAAATGGCAACCCCATAAAAAAAAGATTTTTAACCATCATTTTCAGATTTTTAATTAATTAATTAGTTTATTTTAATTTTTTCAAGTTTATTCCTAATACTTTTCTAAATTTTCAACCATGTGTAATAGATTTTGGAAGCTTTAATTTTGTGTTCAAGTTTACACCATAGTGAATTGGGGTTAGAGGTTGAAATATTTCCAACTTCTCCAACTTCCTCGACTAGTAAGCAACGTGAGTTAACCTATACCGGTGAGCAACGTGAGTTAACCTATACCGGTAAACCGGCATCGGTAAAAGTCACGCCTGTAAAACCGAACCAGTAGGCTACCCCCGGTAAAAGTCACGCTTGTATTTAACAAGGCATACATCAGACTACCGATATATAAATGCACAGGGAATACGTCTCATATCCTCAACTTTTTAGGTATCTTAGGAAACAATTTCATTTGACAACTAAATTCCTACCCTGAAAAGTACCTTACCTTTCATTCAGAATTCAACATCGAATATTGACAACACTTTGTAAATATTAACAATACTTTGTCATTGAGACATCATTAGCACTTTGTTCTTACGATTCTTTTATTACCTGAATCCATAGAACAATTTGAGCCTCTCCCAAATCTATTATTTGGAATTGAGTCGTTAGTCTATGCTTAAATGTCAGTCAAGAATCTTACATCATTCCCAATGATAAGGATACAATCTACGCAAACAGACTATGAAAGCTATAATATTGACTAAATACTTGTTGGAACAAGGTTTATCAATATTAAGTTCAAAGCCATAATATTTGATCACTGTATTAAACCTTATAATTCATGATGAAGATGCTTAATTCAATTCATAAATGGATTGAATAAGCTCGCAAACTTTTTGCTCTTGATCCTGAATAATGAATCCCTCTGGTTGAGCCTTATAGATACTCTACTCAAGATAGCGATTCAGAATAAATCATTCAGGAAAGCTGTCTTGACATCCATTTGCCTAATTTTATCACAATAAAACGTGGCAATGGATAAGAGTAATCTAATCAACTTTCATCTGGCAACAGGGGAAAAAGTTAATACACAATACGGTATTTCCCTTTGGGAATGACCCTTTGTCAGAAAGTCGAGCCTTAAAGATTTGCACCTTACCGGCTTGGTCTCAGATCCTCTTGTAGATACACTAGTAACCGATAGATCTAACACTATCTGGTTAGTCTACAAGAACCTATACCGAATTGAAGTACAAATACTCAATTTCGAGATCCACGGCTTTGAGCCACTGGTCTTTATCTATATTATTCATTGCCTGTTTAAAGGTCAACGGATCCTGAACGCCATCATCAGGTATGATAACTTGATGATGGAGCGCATGTAGCGCAGCGGAAACGAGTCGGATCATTGACACTCTAATTTCATCAATTTAGCTAAACTAGAAACATGCTCAAAACTAGAAATAAAAGAAATTAGAACACTTACCTCTTGTAGTTCTAAAAACTTCTATTCCGATGCTCGAATCTCCTCACGAACCCTTCGAAGCTTCCCTCGAACTCCTCGAGAACCACCTCCGATAGTCCCGCTATCCTCGGGCCGAGCAACGAAGTGGTGGGACTTCTTTATGAAAGGAAAAGTTTGGAAGAAGAAGATGGGAAGATGAAAGTGATGAGAATTTTGTGAGAAATATCTAACACTTAGCTTTCTTATTTCTCAAGTAACATGAACTCTTCATGCTCATCCAAATATTCAAACTCTTTGAAAATTCATCAACTTCAAACCATTTGAACTTCATCAAATTTATAGGCAATTTACATGCAACAAACTCTTTGCTTAGCATGACACCTCAAATTGGATGGATTAGTCTTCAACTAAATGTTCCAAAAATTGATGAGTTTATGCATGTTGTTGGTGATTCACAATCCACTTCACAACTTGGATAAATCCACTCAACTTAGATAAATTCACTTGACTTGGATAATCCCACTTGTAATATTTTGTCATTTTAAAATTAATTCATAATTAATTTTAATAAACAAAATAAATTTTAATTAATTAAACTTTTTAATTAACTATTATTATTATTTAATTCAATATCAAATATTAATTAAATAATAAGACTAATCTCGGTTTCTTAAACCGAATCATCACACATGAATCCCTATTCATGTTTTAGACCGATCCCATATTTAAATCATATTTAAATATGTCCATCATTCTTCCAAAAATAAATTTGAATAAATTCAAATTCTATTTCTCTCATATTGTTACACGGCTTAATCCGAGCTAGCCAGGAGAACCTAAAGGACCTACAGATCATGAGCTCCAACGATACGAGATTAACCGGCCAAACTCTTTAGCCAAGCTAACCAACATTCGTTAACCCCTGGAGACTCCACTAAAGTCCAAGGGTTGCACTCTCCTCACCGTAGATATATTTATGTCCTCTTGATATAACCATCATCAGTAAGTCGATCCTTCACAGGTCGTTCGTAATTACTGAAGGGAATGAACTCTTCATTCCCCGCAGCGGAAGCGATTGGAATCGATCTTTGCTTTATTTAGAATTAAACTAAAAAATAAGTTAAGCATATGTATTACCTTTGATGAACAATCATCTTCTTGTGTTCCTTTTTCCACGAGATCTTCCTCGCTATGACTCGAACACGGGATCAAGGCTTGTGGGAGCTTTTTGAAAGAATGAGAGAACAATTCTCTGCAGAAGGTGAATAGTGTGTTTGGCCAACCAGTTGGCTAAACTTAAATGTCTTATTTATAATAAGGCTTTTAGGAATTAATTTTATTTTATAAAATACATTTTAATATCTAATATATTAAAATATGTATTTTATATTTATTTGAATCTTATTCAAATATTATAAAATTAATCTTTTATAATATACTTTAAACCAATTTGAATCACATTCAAATAACATAAGTATATAGTTTTTATTATTAATGTATCATATACATAAACTATTTCCTCTAGTATTTAATGCATCAAATACAATAAATATATTTTACTCTTCTACATTTAATATATCAAATATATTAAATATTAATTTGAATATTTCAAATTTTCTTTCAACTAAATTGATCCTTTTAGTGTTACTATGAGCTAGCAAGGGGACCTTATGGACCTACAGATTTATAAGCTCCAATGATACAAAATTAATTAATTAAACTCATTAATTAATTGACTTTCATTCATTAACTCTAGGTCACTCCACTATAGGCCTAGAGTTGCACTCTTATGCACTGTAAGACAAGTTGTGTCCATGGATATAACCATTACATGCAAGTCGATCCTTCACGAGTTGTTCGTAATTACAGCTGGGTCAAAAGTCCGTTTTACCCCTGTAATTACATCTTACACCTTAAGTACCACTGATTCTCTAATGAACAACTTGTTTATGATCCAACCATAAACCAAGTCCCTCTCGGGTCAGTGAGAGGGTGGGGCCCCATTGTTCAAGTCCCGAAATCAGCACTTAAGGGAACTACTCATCTACTTTCCCTATATGGGAAGAAGTGAATTCCATCTTGTGAAACTTATGTTCCCAACTCCCTATTTGGTCAAGTCCCCAAAATGGTAGGCTTATTGAATCGGCTATAAAGGCCATTCTCACCCATACAAATCAAAGGACGAGCCCTCACAGGCAGGAGTTCATAACTCACTCAGGATTAAGATCGAGTCACATATGATCATCCTGTGAAATACTAATCTTCTCAAATAACGAATTTATAAAGAGAGATTATATATTTCGTGGTCCAGTCTTATACAAACTCATTGTATAGGATACCCCCACTCACATGTCTCTACATGAATGATTTGGATCAAATCATTTGTAACAATTACAAAGTGGGCCGTATCAATAGTGTTACCAGGATAAGGCACCCAACCTTATCCATATACTATAGACCCTTTAGGTTATTACTTGAACATGATCCTCCCATATGTCAACTACATACAGTTCAAGATTACACTAATAACCTTGGATTTTATTTATATAATGAATATTATAAATTGCAAATAATAATAATAAAATAATTATCAAATAATTATTAATTAATTACGAGGCTTTAGGGCATAAATCCCAACAATTACAGCTGGGTCAAAATAACCGTTTTACCCCCGTAATTACATTTTGTTCCTTAAGTCCCACTGATCCTCTAATGAACTATTGGTTTGTGGTACAACCACCAAACCGATTGGTATGTGATCTCATCACTATACTCAGTCCCTCTCGGGCCAATGAGAGGGTGGAATCCCTAGTTCAAGACCCGGAGTCAGCACTAAAGGGAACAACCTCTCTACTAATCCCTCAAGGCGGGTAGGAGTGAATTCCATCTCGCAGGACTATGTTCGCAGCTACCTACCCGGTCTTATCCCCAAGATGGTTGGCTTATTGAGTCGACGATCTTGGGCCACTCTCACCCATACAAGTCAAAGGATAAGCCCGAATAAACAGGAGTTCATAGCGTGCTCAGGATTCAGATCGAGTTACCTAGGTCATCATATGAAAAAGTCGGTCTTTACAGTAAACGGAGTTATAAAGAAAGAACGACTTGTTTTGCGGTTAAGTATTATGCAAACTCATTGCATAGGACGCCCCCACTCGCATGTCTCCACATGAACGATTTCGGATCACATCGTTTGTACTATACAAAGTGGGTCGCGTCCAATAGTGTCCCCAAGATAAGGTACCCAACCTTATCCCTATACTATAGACTAGTCTGGCTATCACTCGAACTTGATCCACAATCATGTCACCATATGAAGTTCAAGTATGCATCCTATAGCCATGAGTTCTTAGTTTATTTGAGTTAGGTTAAAAGTAAACACAATTCACTTTATTCAATAACAACTTTACTGAATAAAACTCAATAACAACTTTATTGCAAAATAGAATATATATGCAGTTTACAAACCACGAGTTTTAGGAAATAAAACCCAACACTTGAGTTTCAGACAAGCCGATGTAGCAATGGGATTGTCTTACATCCCTCTTACTGCATCAAGACTTTCTCAACTTTTGAGAAGAACCAGCCTGATCAACAACTTTGTTGTTGATGATCTAACTATAGCTTTCCTTTGTTCTGTTGATCTTTACACATACAAGTTGTTTTCAAGTTTAGTAGAACAAATTTAGTATACTTCTTTTGGTAATGACACATTCAGTATGTACAAAAGAAACTCTATACAATTGTTTTTGTAAACAAGAAATATAGATAATTAGTACATTTTACAAGTAAAAATGAGACTATTTCTATACAACAACTTAATAGCTCCCCTTGTTACAGCTGAGATGACCTATTCAAAAGAACGAATCATCTCACATTGAGAAAACGGCTATCTGTTTCCTGAAAAGAAGAATAAACATGGTTAGTGGTTCATGAATCAAGTATCCAGGTATGACATTCATATTCCACTAAACTTGTTTCGACAACAAATAAATCATATTTACCTTGTCTTTCTTTCTCAGCCTGTTTCTCTGCAATGTATTTCGGGCAATTGCGCTTCCAGTGCCCATCTACACCACAATGGAAACATTTTCCTTTGTCTATAGATTTAGCCTTGCTAACATCAGGGGTTGTAGAATGTCCTATAAATTTCGGGTTGTCGAATCCCGCCAAAATAATATTTATAAGATGATTTCACTAAGCTAACTTGTAGCTAGTGGTAACCAGTTCGATCCACAGGGAGCGATCTATAATCCTAACTTAATTAAATTGAATTTGTAATGAAATAAAAACAAAGAGGGGCGAGGGGGGGTTGGAAAGTCACTAACATGCAAGGAATTGCGCTAACGGAAAATTAAAACCGGAAATATGAAATTGACAAGTATGCTTAATTAGAAAGTATCGGGATTGATCTAATGTTTTTCGGTTCACCGATCAACATGGAAATTAGCCAAGATGCTTCATGCACGCGAAATGTTTGCCCATCTCCGTAACAAACATCCCAATGAATTAATTAGAAACAGACAATTCTAATTAAACATGCTTCTTAATCAATTTAAGGTGATTAGTCCTAAATTAATCAGAGAACAGTAACGGGTAATATCGGGACGAATTAATCCTAAGACTAATTCGATTTCTCTCCTAATCTTATGCCCACCATGAAGCGAACAACCAACTCCTACCCACATCTGTCACCTAAGCTCGAGTTGTTTGGCCACGATTAGACCTTCGCTACTTGCATTAAAACTAATCAAGGATTAATGCTAGCCGACTAACCTGCGTAGCAATTATGGATGTCACTCCTAATTAGAAAGGCAAGTCATTCGTTCTCAATATAGATAGGAGATGCAAGAAATTCATACAAATATGTTAAACATACAATTAAGCACAAACCTCACCTAATACGAAAGATTAACAATCCCTTAACTAACTAATCAAGCATTTACCTCTAGCCTTCCATGGGAGATGGAGAATTTCAAGCTTCCATGGAGGTTGTAGTGTTCATACAACCCAAATGAAGAAGAAGAGCTCCAAAGATGGTGAAAAATCGTCAATCCCAAGCCCAAAACGGAGATGGAATGCCCTAAAATCGGAAAAATATGTTTTTTATACTTGTCGTAGAGTCGAGACACTATAGGCAGTGGCTCGACGCTATGGACGGACCAAAAAATAGAGAAAACGCGCCTTTTTTTTTTACTTTTAATGACAGACATTTATGGCTGTGCAATGAGGACATGGTGTCTGCTGCTTTTAATGGCGGACATCTGGCTTTTAATGTCGGACATGGTGGTGTGCATCAGCTGGCCTCTTGAACTTTTAATGACGGGGATGGTGCCTACTGCTTTTAATGTCTGACATCTAGTTGGGCATCAGCTGGCCTCTTGAACTTTTAATGACGGACATGGTGCCTACTGCTTTTAATGTCGGACATCTAGCTGTGCATCAGTTTGCAGCTTTTGCTCTCGGATTTTTTTTGCAAATTTTTGCACCTTCTCTTTCCTTAATTACCACAACTTGAGTCTTTTTGTCCTCTTCTTTGCCCGGTTCATCCCGAAGCCTTAAAACCAGGGGCGAACCTCTGCAGGGACTAGAGGGGTCACGACCACCCAATTTTTTTGATTTTCTTATACACGTAGACGAAAATAATGTCTTAAATATATAATATTGTTATTAAATACATTTTTGTAATGCCCCACATTACCATTATGAGTATTTTCGTAATTATCTATTGTTATTTGTTTGTTATTGCTATAATTACAGAAATTCATTTTATATATTAATAACTTATTGAATTTGTATTTAGTTATTTATCCATTAGGAGAGTCAAATGTTTATGCATAAAAGGTTAATTAACTAAGAATGTAACTTTAAATTGGAAGTATGATGTGATTACTTATAAATATAGTGAATTGTAACCTTTACTATAAGTTGTATTATTTTATAAACTATTTTACTACAAGGTAATAAAAGAAGTAAAAATATAATTCTTGACCTTTACATTCCATCTTTTATCTTAGTCAAAGTAAGTAGACAAAAGAGGAGGAAAATAGTCATCTTACTTATTAAGTTCTTTAATCTTAGTTAGGGTTTCTTAAGACATATTTTAGAGTTTCACCCAATAGTCATTCGAAATTTATGTGGGTGAGTTGAAGAGTCAAAAGACATGTTGTAAGACCTCTTGGATGTTCATACAAAGAGAAGAGGAAACAATTAGTTGCTTCAAATTCCAATGAACTTTATTCTTAAGTTCTATGTGTCCTTTCATTGTCATTCCAAGATTGTCTAAAGAAATCTCCAAGGTTTTATCTATAGCATCTATTCTAATTCTGTAAATCTCTTCTTTGAGAAAGGATCACTTGTTTTACAAGTTGTTTCAAGTGTTGTTCTTGGATTTTCCAAGATCGTTCATCGGTTGCACCAAATCGGTAAGAAATGAGTTGTTTTTCATCTAGTTTCGTAGTGAATCTTTTCTTGATATTTTTCATAGATCCTAAAGATGTTCATACCTATATTTTTCTAAGGTATTCCAGCATCATTTGAATCTAATTAGTTGCTGAAAATTTTCCTTCATTCATCGTTTACGGTAGAGAGGAAAAACACACCACCAGTAAGCCTCTTTTTCTCTGTTGTTTGAAATCATTTAGGGGTTCTCATGGAAAATTTTAGGTGTTGTTTAATAGGTGTTGTTTTAGATCTAAAAAGTGTTGATTTTGGGGCTGAAAATCAGAATTAAAATGCTTAAAAAATAATCTTTAAATCTACTCTAAAATGGTGTTTATCGATTTACGTTATTTCCTAGTTCTAGCTCGAAATTGATTGATATAGAAGTTTAATTACATTTGTTTTGAAAGTTTTTTATCATGTCCAGTAGCATAAAGTAAGCTTAAACATATTTTCAAGGAGTTCAAATTAACTTTCATGATCATAATTTCATAGGGCTTAAAATCGGTAAAAACTAGTACAATTTGTGTTTTCAATTTTTTATGAATTCTATGAAGTAGTAAATTATTTTAATGTATTTTTTTTATCTATAAATCAGAGCTTAATATGTTCACAAAAAGTATCTTATGAGTTTTGAATATTAATTTTATGATTAATATTAACTATGTGAATTAATATGCAAATTAGGTTAGCGAGTAAAGTTAGTGTGTTTTAACTAGTGGATGAAGTTTCTTTAGCAAAACTAAATTTAAGTTAGACCTAATTTAATTTGTACCATATGTTATTTAGGAAGCTTTAAAGGATTTAGATTTGAAGCATGAGGTAAGTGGATTCTATCATAAGTAGCCGAATTGATTGTTGTATTGTATAGTTGTGATGTTTGATTAATCTTTTTATTGTGGTATTGATTGTAAGTGTATTCTATCATAAGTAGCCGAATTGACTGTTGTATTGTATAGTTGTGATGTTTGATTAATCTTTTTATTGTGGTATTGATTGTAAGTGAGTTATATTATATTGTTGAATATATACTTGATTGATTTGTTGTTTTATGATATTTGATGTTTTGCAAAGTATGTTATGTCATGTTATTTTTGTATGTTTCTACGCTTCACATGATCTATGTTACTTTGATTGGTTAGTGAAGCATGCTTAGGTTGAGTATGACATATATGTGTTACATTACATTCATGGAGTCAAGTAAGTAGAGTCATGGAGGTAGGGAAGAATATGTTATGCATGAAATACCCAAATTAAGCAGTTATGTTATGCAGCTAGATGTATGATATGACAAGTATGGTTTCTGCTAACGGGTTGGGCCATAGGAAACAAAATTAGTTCATGTTAATGATATTTATAAGGGGCAATTACCTTGTAAATATTACATGCGGAATTGACGGTCATGGTATGGGGTATTTCTGGTTAGCATGGCGCCAAATAGAGGATATAAGTATGTACGTAAGAATATGTAATCAAGTACAAGTATGTTAAGGTAGATTGTTTCATAGTCTACATGTTAGGATGTGATATGCAAGCATGTAAGCATGATGTGTGTGTTTGAGCATGAAGGTTCCTTGTGATAGGAACCACTTACAAGGTATTTTTATACTACCTCTCGTGGTTTTATATTTTTCAGATAGCCATGTAGATGATGGTGAATTCATCGAGGATGATCTTGGCATTGAAGAGGAAGAACCATGAGATGTGCCCAAAATTTTAAGTTTAATTATTTATGATCACAACTTTAGTTTATGTTTATTTCATTTATAGACACTGTTTTATAATTTTCGCTGCTCCAGATAAACTTTAAGTTTTATTTAAGTTGTTAAGACTTATGATTATGGAAGGACAAAGTTTTATTTAAAAAGAAAATTATGCGTTATGAGTAATTATCCCATTTTAAGTTAATTAATTATATATAAAATTTGTGGTCATTACAATTTTGGCCCCCCAAATTAACAAACTCTCATTTTGCTGCAATGGTCATTTTGCATGGTATGTATTTTGTGCAAATCCAGCCATAACAATAATTTATTTGCTTTACATTTCCTTCCATATATATAATTTTTTTTTAAAAAAAACTATTCTCTTTTAATATTTTGTTTATATATATATATTTAAAAATATATAAATTTCATTCTTAAAAATAATTAAGACTTATTTTTTTTTAGTATTTACTTCTATAAGATTTTTTTTTAATTGAAATGTCATTGTAGTATCTATAGAGTTATATTATTTTAGTCATTATAATTTCAAATATCTAAATTTAGTACTCTTGATACTTTAAATAAATTTAAATTGAGTACTTTCATACTTTAAATAAATTTTTAAATTAACTCTTAGTATTAGTTTATTTATTAACATTTTCAAAGGTGAGAGATTCCATTAAAGAGTTCGGAACTTCCAAAATCTCCAAGAAACCTCCAAGAAGTGAGGGGTTTTCCTCGAAATCACTGAGAGCTTCTCCACCATTGCGTGTGGTTCTTCTCGCCATGTTGCTGAGGTTTTGAAGCACGTCATTCTCTTCAATTCGATCTCCCTCCTCTCTGTCTGATTGCACTTTGATCCACCTTCCTTTCTTTTGCTTCTGCCCAATGAAGGGCTTTATTAGTTTTTGTCTTAATCTTGATCCTTCAAGATTTCTTCTTCTGATCTTTCTGATCTCTTCTGCCTCTGTGTAGGGACTTCAGTCTCTGTATTAATTTTGATCTTTCAAGATTCCTTCTTCTGGCCTACATGGAAGAAGAAGATTTGGCATCAGTATTGAATAACTTGTCCCTATAAAATGAAGAAGATCAAACTGTTATCTCCCTTAAACCCCACTCTTGAAACCTCATCTTTGACAATTTAAACTTACATTTAATTGGCAAACTCTTATGCCCAAGATTCATAACAAGTGACACAATCCAAACATCTTTTCGCAAGATTTGGAACCAACCCCATCTTATTGCTCATAATCTATCCAAGAACCTATTTGTTTTGATTTTTGATAACATTGTTGACCTTAACCGTATCTTTCTTTCAGGACCTTGAATCTTTGATAAGAGCCTACTCATTCTATCTAAACCAGATCCTATGATTAAACCCTCAGAAATGGTTTTTTCAATAGTGCCAATGTGGGTTCATCTATTTGACTTACCTATTGTTTGCAGAACCAGGGAGATGGCTACTGAATTAGGAAATGCGATTGGAACCTTCATTGATGTTGAGGATGATGTTATGGGTAGATGTTGGGGCACAAGCCTAAGGATACGAATAACTATCAACATTAACAAGCCTCTCAGGAGGGGTATCAAGTTATCTTTACATGATCATCAACCGAAAAGTTGGATTATTATCCGCTATGAACGGCTTCCAGACTTTTGTTATTTCTGTGGATTAATTGGACACTTGGTTAAGGACTGTGGAGCTGTTTTTTTGAACTCAACCCTAAAACATCCTAAACACTACCCCTTTGGACCAAACCTGCGATTCCAACCAACTATATCCAACCTATCTTCTAAGAACGTGGGAGTTTTTCGCCCTGTTTCACCCAAGAACAAGAAGCCATCTTCTACTCCCCTTACTAACCCATCACCTTTCCTTAATCCCCCTAACTCTCCCTCCAACTCTCCTATTGATAAAGATTCCCCTATTCCACCAGATTGCTCTACCCAAGCTAGAATTAATTCCTCCCAAGAAGCTCTGAATCCTATTACTTCAATGAAAACTACCCCCATCATACCTCCCATTCTCAGTACCCCCCTTTAATTCCCTCTTGCCCTCTACCATTTTCCTTTACCAGCCAACCATCCCCACTGAGTAACAAAAGAAAAGGAAAAAAAAGGTGTCTACAGATTCCTTTCTTGATATAAATATCCCATATTTTGTTAATAAGAGGAAGAGTTTGCAAGATCCTATGGTTACAAATTCAAAGAAAACAAAGAGCATGAAAAATATCTCATCACCTAGCAAGTCAAGCAATTCAAGTATTATTGATTTCACTTTGGCATAGGTTGAAACACAACCTCGGCCTTTGCCATGAAAATCTTTTGTTGGAATGTCCAAGGAATGAGTAATCCTAGGACATTCCGTGCTGTCAAAGATATTCTCAAGCTTCGTCAACCTCACATTGTTTTCCTCTCGGAAACCAGATGTGATTCTTACTCTATGAACAAACTCAAGCTTGCTGGTGGGTTTTTTTTTTGATTATTTTGCTGTTTCTAATGAAGGATCAGGTGGTGGTCTCTACTTACTATGGAAAAATGATGTTACATTCACTATACAGTCCTCTTCTAAACTCCATATTGATTCTTCTATATTGTGGAAAGCTAAATCTTGGCGTTTTACAGGTTTCTATGGACAGCCTGATGCCCATAGGCGTTCTTCCTCTTGGGATCTTTTAAAAAGAATTCACAATGATGATGACTCAACTTGGTTAATTGGAGGAGACCTCAATGATATATTATCTAATTCAGAAAAAAGGGGGGTGTTCCTCGTGATCCTAATTTCTTTTCTTCTTTCAGGTTTGCTTTAGATGAGTGTCGGGTTAAGGATTTGGGGTTTAAAGGGAAAAAGTTTACTTGGACTAACCGTTGGAAAACTCGTTCTCCTACTTTTATTAGACTTGATCGTTTCTTGGCTAATTCAGCTTTCGAAGACATTTTCCAATCCATAACTAATCACCACTTAGGTTGGTCTGAATCTGATCATAGACCTATTGAACTTTTGCTCTATAATACTCTTTCTCTCTTCTCTAATCCTAATCATTCCCGCCCTTTTAAATTTGAGGAACATTGGACCCTTCATGATCATTGTCGAACTATTATCACTAATGCTACTCAAAATCACTACAACTCTGCCTATAAAAAAGACCTCTTTCTTTTTTACAAGATGTTTCTAGGGATTTAAATTCGTGGGGTTACTCTCTTTCAAATTCACTTAAAACTAAGATCTCTTCTTGTAAAGATGCCCTTCAATCAACCTACTGTTCTACTCCCCACCCTAACTTTAATAAAATCCTCCTCATTGAAAATGATCTTAATAAACTTCTTTGTGAAGAGGAGATCTATTGGAAACAAAGATCTCGTGAAGATTGGCTAAAATGGGGTGACCGAAACACTAAATGGTTCCATAAGAAGGCCTCTACAAGGCATAAGAAAAATAAAATTGAAGGAATCTTTGACTCCTCAAATGTTTAGCATAAGGATCCTAATGATATTGATTCTGCTTTTCTTAATCATTTCAATAATATTTTTTCTTCTTCTAGGCCTTGCTTAATGGACATGGACGAAGTTCTTGACAAAATCCAACCATTGGTTACAAATGATATGAATGAAAGCCTAGATGCTCCATTTTCTAGTGAAGAAATTGTTAATCCTCTAAGACAAATGTTTCCAACAAAAGCCCCTGGCCCAGATGGCTTTCCTGCTATCTTTTATCAAAAGTATTGGCCTATTATTGGTCCTATTACTATTGATCAATGTCATGCCATTATCAATTTCTCTGCCCCTATTAATCCTCTGAACCACACTAATATTGCTTTAATTCCTAAAATTAAAAATCCCTCAATGGTTTCGGATTTTAGACCTATTAGTCTTTGCAATGTTACCTACAAACTCATTTCCAAAACTTTGGCTAACAGGTTGAAACCCCTACTCAATTCCCTAATCTCTCCTTTCCAATCGGCTTTTATCCCTTCTAGATCTATTTCAGACAACATTATCCTTGCCCATGAACGTATCTCCCACATTAAAAGAAATAAGTCTACTTCTAAGGGTTTTGCAGCTCTTAAGTTAGATACGTCTAAAGCTTTTGATCGTGTTGAATGGATTTTCTTAGAGAAATTAATGAATAAACTTGGGTTTAGTAAAAACTGGATCACCTTAATTATGAATTGCTTAACTATTGTTTCTTTTTCTATAATTATTAATGGTCAAGCTAAGGGGCACATTAACCCAACTCGTGGTCTTAGACAAGGTGATCCACTATCTCCTTATCTCTTTCTCCTTTGTTCTGAAGGCCTTTCCCAATCCCTTCATCATGCTCAAACTACTAATCTCTTGTCAGGTATAAATATTGCGAGGTCTGCCCCTCCCATCTCTCATCTTCTTTTTGCTGATGATAGTTTAATTTTCTTTAAAGCTACTACTTCTAACTGCATTATTTTAAAATCTATCTTAAGAAACTATGAGAAAGCCTCAGGCCAGTCCATTAATTTCAAAAAATCAGCTTTGCTAGTTTCCCCTAAACTTGATTCTTCTTTTCAGGTCCATCTTCAACATATCCTTCGAGTGAAGCTGGTCAAGGATTTAGGTCGATACCTTGGTGTTCCCTCTTGCTTTTCTTTAAAGAAGGGAAGTGATTTGAGCTATGTGACGGAGAAGATTTGGAAATCAGTCTCAGGATGGAAGGCAAACTTTTTCTCTATGGGAGGCAAGGAAGTCCTAATCAAAAATATAACTCAAGCCATCCCTACATATGTGATGAGCTGTCTTAAGCTTCCTAAAATAATCTATGCAGATATTACCAGAGCAATATCTCGGTTTTGGTGGGGCTCAAACAACAAAACAAAGAAGATTCATTGGTGCAAATGGGACTACCTTTGCAAACCTACTCTTCTTGGGGGACTCAACTTCAAAAATATGGAACTCTTTAACCAATCTTTATTGGCCAAACGGGCTTGGAAACTTCTAACTAACCCAACTAGCCTTACTGCCCGAACCCTCAAAGCTAAATATCATCCCAATTCTGATTTCCTCAATGCCTCTCTTGGAAAATCCCCTTCCTTCTTCTGGAAAAGTGTTCTTTAGGGTAGGGATCTTCTCTCTAAAGGCATTCGTTATAAAGTTGGAGATGGGAGGGATATTTTTGCTTTTAAAGATAACTGGATCCCTAAGGAATCTCTCTTTACCCCCCTTAATCAGTACAACGGTCCTACCAATACTACTGTGGATATGCTAATTTTAAATAACAGAAGATGGAATATTCCCCTCTTGTCCACTTTCTTTTCAGAAGCTGATATTCCCATCATACAATCTATTCCCCTAAGTAAAATAATTGGGAAGGACAGCTGGATGTGGCACTATTCGAGAGATGGGAATTACAATGTTAAGAGTGGTTACAAGATTGCTCTTGCTCAGGACTACCCTGATGGCCCATCTAATGGCCTTCACTCGTCTAAGCAGTGGAAAGTATTATGGAGCTTAAAGATTCATAATAAGATAAAAATCTTTATGTGGAAAGCCTTAAAAGGTTATCTTCCTACTCAAGCCATTCTAAGAGGTAAAGGAATTGAGTGTTGTACCTTATGCCCTCATTGTTCAGCAGCTAATGAGTCAATTTCGCATGCCCTTATGTTTTGTCCAAGGGCCAAAGCTATATGGAAACATCTTCTCCCAGCTTTTCTCAACAAGAGCTTATCCAATCATCATTTTATTGATCTCTGGAACCTCTGGATTTCCTCTAACAACAAACAAGAATTAATGTTAGCCTGTGTTATTTGTTGGGCACTATGGAATGACAGAAATTCCATCATCCATGGAAAGCAAATTTTGGAGGTGGAAGCTAAAATTAAGTGGATTTCAGATTACCTTATTGAGTTTTCTAAAGGAATTTCTGACCAGAATTCCCTCGCTGCTCAGCAGTTGAAACCCTCAGTAGCTCTCAGTTGGTCTACTCCTCCAGAGGGCTTCCTTAAAATGAATGTTGATGCTTCTTGGACTTCCACCTTAACATCAGCCGGAATTGGTATAGTTATCAGAAATTCGGATGGTTTAATTAAACATGCTCTTGCTCTAAAAGGAAATTTCTTTCAAAACCCTTACCATGCGGAACTAGAAGCTATTCGCTTAGGGCTTTCTTTCGCTTGTTCTTTGGGAATCAACCATCTAATCATCGAGTCGGACTGTGCATCAGTTGTGCATGCCCTCACTTGTGAAGCTTTGCTCCTTAACGATTCTGCTACCTGGGTGGCTGATTGCCGACTTCTTCTTTGCCATCGCTCTTCCTTCTCGATCAACCTCATCCATCGCCTCAACAATCATCTGGCAGATGCCCTAGCAGAGCTCTCTTCACCGATTTCTGTAAAATGGGATAACAATTTCCCTTCGTGGATTTTATCCTTGGCGTGTAATGACCTTCATGCCCCTGTGGCCTTTGCTTAATAATATCAGTACTTTTGTTAAAAAAAAAAAAAAAAACTCAAAGGTAATTTATACTATATTAACATAACCTTTTATAAATTTTGGACAAATTCATGTTATATTGTGTTTTTTCTTGAATAATGTTTTTTTTAAAATGTCTAATAAATCTTTGAACTTTCAATTTTGTGTTTAATAGACCCACAAACTTAAAAAAGAGTTCAATATATTTTTTAACTTTCAATTTTGTATCTAATTGGTCCTCAAATTTTCAAGTTTAAGTCTAATATATCATTATCTTTATTTGACATTTTTTAAAATATAGGAATTCATTAGAAACAAAATTGAAAGTATAGGAATCGATTCAACACGTTTAAAGTTTAGGGACGCCTTAAAGACTTTTTAGAGTTGGACTCATTAAAGATTTTATTTTTTATTTTTTAAATATAGAGAAGAAAAATTATATGACGGTACTTAAGTTAATTTAAACTTAGTCAGTAAGTCTTTGCTACACTTACATTGGTTATCACTAATAACTTTTTTTTAATGTCAACATAACTTGAGAGTGTGAATTCGAACCTCTATATTTTTTGCGATCTTTTTTTAATTATATTATAATTCCCCCCCCACCCAAACATCAATGTCTAGATCCGCCCCTACTTAAAACACTCATTTTAGCATCAAAACACGACATTGAACTTCTCGAGCTCTCCACCGCGAATCAACATTAAGCACGATTTTTAGGTAGTTTTATGGAGGAAATAATAGCTCTAAATTAGGGCTATCAAAATACCCCCAACCTAAATCTTGCTAGTCATCGAGCAAGGAAAACTCTAAATTTTCACCACAAAATAAAATTGCATGCTACTGACTCTAACCTCAATGCTTATGAAATCAAGGCATTTACAACAAAAAGAAAACAGTCGACTGTATGCACTAATTAAGAACATTTCAAAAATTCAACTGTTACTCCCCTACGTGCGTGTGTGATTAGCAACTTATCCTAGCTCTTATAGACTCGAAAAAACTTTATTCAACCCCACATCTCGTTTTCTCCCCACTTATAGCAGTTAAGAACAGTCTATTGGCTTTTCAACAATCAAGAGAGTAACAATTTAAAAGGCCTAAATTTTTTTTTTTCTTAGGTACTTTGTACCCTTTATTTTTTTTGCACCACTATTTTTTTTTTTTTTTTTTACTTTTCTTTTGCTTACTTCTCCAAGAGAGTCTAACATGTTAAGCTTTCCTTCGTTCCAGCTTACATGCAGTTTCACTACAAACTGTATCTGACTAGGGGAAAGCTTCACATTTTTAAGGACTAATGCTCACTTCTTTAGTGCGAGCTTAAGAAGAAGGAGCCTCTCTTGGAGAAGCTCTAAAACGGTTGGACAATTCTTCGGATGGTGTCGGGGCAGCGTCTCGACGCTGGCAGCGTCGAGCTAGCGTCAAGCTAGCGTCTCGACGTTGCTGCCCATGCAAGCTTGCTCTCGGGTTTGGATGGCCAAAATGTGCTTCTTCAAGGCAATTTTTGCCATCTCTTGGATTCTTTAAGCCATTTCACTCCCGATGCATCTATGAAGCTCTAAAACGACACTTTAAGCCCCGAAATGTGTCGTTGGACTTCCCGAGCTCTCTACCATGAAATCACCTACAAGGAAGCATTTTAATCAATATATGTCATGGTTTTAGCCAGAATTAGGGACATAAAGATAACTCTATTTTGGAGCTATCAAAATACCCCCGACCTAAATTTTGCTAGTCATCGAGCAAGGTATACTCTCAATAATCTCCAAAGAATTAAATGCATGCTTAAACTCTAACCTCAATGCTTGTGAAACAAGGTACTTGGATAAATGTAAAACCATCAAATGCATGCAAACGTTGAAATCATTTCAAAATTTTAACTCCTATTCCCTTACGTGTGTGTGTGTGTTTAGCACCTCTTAACCTAGCTCATGCAAGCTCGGAACAACCTTATACAGTCCTATAACTCATTTTCCCCCTACTTATGGCGATAAGAACAGTCTAACGGCTTTAAGTGATAGAAAGAGCAACAAGACATAAGGCCTACATTTTATTCTTTTCTTTGAGTACTTTGTACCCATTTTACTTTTTGAACCACTTTTTTTTTTTATTTTTCTCTAAGAGAGCCTAACACGTAAAACCAAATTTAGCTTCACGTTTTTAAGGACTATTGCTCACTTCTATTAATTCCCCTTTCATGCAGTGACAACCGTGGGTTACACGATCGCCCCTGGTTACACGGGCAACACAAGAAGGAGGAGCAACTCTAGAGTTTTTATTTTTCATGCATACTTTTTTTTTAGGCGATAGCTTCGCTATACAACAAATGAGTCATTACTACTTCTACACATCAAGCCTCCCTAATGGTACCTTTCGGGGTGACAACAAGGTTTCAGACCAAATAAAATCATTCTAAACCTACAGAACTGAGGATAAGAGGGCTATGTGCTCCGTGAATGTAGGGAAATAACAGAATTTTTTTTAAAATAGGCTCAAAATGTGCATACATTGTCAAATTTCTCAACCTACACAAGTACGGAGTGTTCACAAACAAATCACAGACCGTCCTCATCGGACAACATGCATTCAGATTCTAATCTAACAGTCAGAGTACACATATGCTCGACAACTACTAAGAAGTCTCATTTCTATCAACAAACTCCACCCCCACCTAAAGATATGCATTGTCCCCAATGCATTAAACAGTCAAAACAATAAAATCCTAAGGGAACAGAAAACCTCCCCTGAATCTTATGAAGCCGACGGGTGGAGATGCGCACCATCGTCTTCCAATATGCTCTCGAATTGCCGGCCATTCCACATTTTCTCCTGAGAAAGCAAGTAAACAAACAACGAATTCAAAAGCTAATATAATCAAAAGCAAAGCAGTAAATAACAGAATTACAGTCCAAGCTCGGGTGCCTCCGAGAAGCGCAAATTTTTAAAGTCGATTGCTCGACTGTATTCTCTCATCAACTCAACCATAATCGAACTTGGAAGATGCCCCATCCATCTTCCTAATTTCCTCTTTCCTGCGAAAATCCATGAACAATTCTTTCTCTCGTGCCTTCTGCGCACATACAACATCAATTTTAAATTTGGCAGGTTTCATAAAAGGTTGATCCCATAAAATTGATTGAAAAACATGAGAGATATTTTCATGCATTCCAAAAGCATAAGGATCAGCAGGAAATAACGGGTCATTTACTTTGCCCAAAACATCTTCCACCTTTTCTAAGGGGTGCACATAAGATTTATCAACCAATTGCATAATAGAACCAGATTCATGCAAGTCATTCATTTTAAGTTCTTTATCAACAACATGCGACTTAACATTAATCGATGGTCCTAAATCTAGCATGGCCTGATTAGTCATTTCATTTCCAAAGGTGCAAGGTAAAGTGGAAGGAAGTAGCTTAGCAGGATTCTCAACAATTGTCAAGGCAGAAATAGATGAATCACAAAACTCAGTCAAGGGTGGTTCATTCAACTCATGTTCATAAAAAAGATCAGTTAAAAATAATGGGTCATCCCCATCCTCAACAGTCATGCATTCATTATGAGCTAAAGATTCAAAAGTGTCTACTTGACAAAGAGAGAATACATCATCAACATGCTCTTCTACAATGGGCAGATGCATCTCAACAACCTCTCCGCCATACTCAACAGATAAAATGCCCTTATCCACATTTATTTTAGTTTTAGAAGTTTTCATAAAGGGTCTACCTAATAAGATCGAAGCATGCGAAGAGGAATAATTTTCATCCATTTTCAGAACATAAAAATCAACAGGAAAAATTAATTCATTAACCTGCACTAATACATCTTCTACTATTCCTAGAGGATGCACAAAAGTTCTATCAGCAAGTTGAATAACTGTTCCTGTTTTATTCATTCCTTTCAATTTCAGTTTCTGATAAATAAAATAAGGCATAACACTAATGGAGGCTCCTAAATCTAGCATTGCTCTTCTAATATGCATGCCTCCAATCTTACAAGGGAGAGAGAACATACCTGGATCGTCGCATTTAACCGGTAAGTTCTTTGTGATCAAAGCGGAAACGTTCTCACTTACCACGACGCGTTCACTCTTCTTTGTCTTCCTCTGGTTGGTGCATAATTTCTTTAGGAACTTGGCGTACCTCGGAATTTTCTTCAGAGCATCCAACAGAAGGATGTTGATCTCTACCTTCCTGAATGTGTCTAGGAACTTCTTCTCGTAGTCCTCCTTAGGCGGTCTCGCTAACCTGCTAGGAAAAGGAGCCTTAGGCACATAAACTCTAGTGCATGTAGGATCAAAATTTACCCCATGCCACCGTGGTTCAGGATTTTCTGTCTGTGGCTCGATGTGGCCATAATCGACTTCCACTGGCGGGGTACTCGTGGGAAGATGCTTCCCACTTCTCAGAGTGATGGCACTAGCGCTCTCCGCGTTCTGATGCTCGATCACTGTCAACCTCTTACTGACTTGAATCACTTCATCGCTCAGAGTTTGAAACTGCTCTCGAGTTTCCCTATGGTGCGATTCAAGTATTTCTTCCAACGATCTACCTGAAACAGAAGAACGGGGTTGTGAGTTATTTTTCAAAGCAAGAATAACACTACTTACCTCAAAAAGTTGAGCCTTAAGCTCGTCCACGTCCCTGATCAGGCGATCTTTCTCCTTGTCTCCATCTCCACTCCGCTCCAAGCTTCTAGCCAAGTTGGAAATTAAAACTCTAGCTTCGGCGGGTGTTTTATCCATGAGACATCCTCCACTTGCGACATCAACTAACTGTCGGTTTGGCGGTAAGAGACCTTCGTAGAAGTTCTGAATGAGTTGTTGTTCAGCTACTTGGTGGTTGGGACAATCTACACACAACCGACCAAATCGCTCCCAACACTCAAGAACGGTTTCTTTTTCTCCTTGCTCAATTCTGTTTATCATTCTTCTAAGGGCGGCGACCTTGGGAGGCGGAAAATACTTCGCATAAAACGCTCCCTGCAGCTCTGCCCAAGAAGTGATGGACCCAGTCGGTAGGTAATACATCCACTCTCTCGCCTCCTCCTTCAAGGTGAAAGGGAAGGCTCTGAGATGGAGTTGATCTTTGGTGATGCCGTCGGTCCTAAATGACGAACACACCATCTTGAATGCCTTGACGTGTCTGACAGGATTCTCATCTGTATTACCACAAAAAGAAGGTAATAAGTTAACCAGACCAACTTTAAGTTCAAAATTACCTGAAGCTACCGGATACAAAATACTCGATGTGTTCCGGCTTAGCTCAGATGATGCAAGCTCCCTCAAGGTTCTTTGATGCTCAAAATTACCCACGACCTCCATCTTGGCGCTTCTTTTGAATTTTCAAAGAATGACTGCGCTCAGAAAACTCAAACAAAACGGGTAAAATAATACAAAAGAATTAAACTGTACAAAAAAAAAAGTAAGGAAAATTTTTAAAACCAACAAACTAAACTTAATCAAACTAAATTAAACTTAAATCCCCGGCAACGGCGCCAATTTTGGTAATGAACTTTTGTATGTGCACAAAATTCAAGCTGTCGAGGCTTGCCAAAATACAATTTATAACCCGAATGCACCGAGCAATTTGCAGCTAAGTGGTAACGGGGTCGATCCACAGGGAAATAAGAAATCTAATTTAACTAAGTCTAATTTGCTAGAGATAAAAAGTATGCACAAATTGAAATAAAAGAATGGTAATTTGGTTTGGGGGGAAGGGAGCTCCTAATATGCAACTAACGGAAAATTAAAGGACAACGTGCAAAATTAAATGGTTGCACTTAACTTCGAAAAGTGGAATTGATCGTTATGGATGTTCGGATCATCGATACAATTTCTTAACTAATCATGCTTATGCACACAATTCATTTGGCTACTTCTAGCTCAAATGACCCAAATATATAATTAGAAACGTGCAATTCTAATTGTACTTGGCCAATAATCTATCCAAGGTCGCGACTCCTAAATCGACTATGTGCCAGTGACGGGAACATTGTGACGGCTCAATCCTAAGACTAATCCGGTTTCTCTCTTGCCTTAAGCCTAACATGAAAACAATAATTAACTCATATTACCAATTGTCACCTTGGGTTGAATTAATTAGCCATGCTTAGACTCGTGCTACCTAGCGGTTTGGGCAATTATACGTCCCAACCTTTAGCCCTCTATCATGCATAGGAACTAGGGCGTCAACCTAATTTAGCTACACATGCTAGATATGGTGAAGATCAAGCAAGAAGATGCATAAACAAACTAATTAGCTTCACATTCACAAAGGGGCAAATCTCCCCAAACATCCATAATTTCACAAAACCCAAATCGAAATTAAGTATTAACCTTGGTTTAGCCTTCCATGGAGGATGAATAAATCCAATCCCCCATGGAAGAGCTTAGTAGCATACAAAAAGGAGAAGAAGAAGCTCAACAATGGTGGAAAATAGCCTAGACCCGAGAGGAAAATGTTGGGGAAGAAGGAGAATGAAAAGTTGGCTTCAAAATGGCGTCTTCACGCCTTTAAATGTCGGAGCGTCTCGACGCTGTGCCCTAAGTTGGCCGCGCGCGCGCGCGCGGTCGTCGAGACGCTAGGCAAGCGTCTCGACGCTGTCGCGCGTCCGTCTGGAAAAATTATCGGGCTGGCGTCGAGACCCTCGGGCGGCGTCTCGACGCTGGGGCGCGCGCGTGCTTCGGATGATGTCGGGCAGCGTCTCGACGCTGGCAGCGTCGAGCGAGCGTCGAGATGCTGCCGCCCATGCAAGCTTGCTCTCGGGTTTGGATGGCCAAAATGTGCTTCTTCAAGGCAATTTTTGCCATCTCCTTTATTCTTTAAGCCATTTCACTCCCGATGCATCTATGAAGCTCTAAAATGACACTTTAAGCCCCGAAATGTGTCTTTGGACTTCCCGAGCTCTCTACCATGAAATCACCTACAAGGAAGTATTTTAATCAATATATGTCATGGTTTTAGCCAGAATTAGGGACATAAAGATAGCTCTATTTTGGAGCTATCACAGGGTTATATGTATTTGAATAGCGGTTGTTCCTTGGTTGCGTCTGACTTCGAACATAGCACACAGAAGTGGGATTAGCAGGGCAATAGTTATACACATGCCCTTCTCCACAGAATGCACAAACGAGTGCATCCAATTGGTTAGTGTTACGTCTCCAAATGTACTTAATTTAGGGACTTATTTGCCATATAATTGTGTAATCTCTTAAGCATTTTTGTTAGAATTTAGTTTAATACGTGCTTAAAAATGAGAATTCAAAGAATGGAACTAAATTAGGACTTATTTGTAAAAGGAACAAGAAAGAATAAAAAACAATGCTAAAAGGGTCAAAATGTACATTGCAGGGGAATTGCTGAAACATTGCTGTCTCCGCAATGTTTATTGCGGTCACAACGAGGAATTCGCAATGTTTAAAGCTGCTGCTGCTAAGTTGTTCCAACCGTCCGCCGTTTTGTTGCGATCTTTCAGCCGTCCAAGTTCTCCCCTGCTGCCACGTGGAGAGTCGTCGTTCAGAATGGATGGTTCTCCTTGACTGAAAAGTACCTGCAAAGAGCTATAAAAGGAGGTGAAGGGGGAAGGAGAAGAACAAGCTTGGAAGCGTAGAACTCTCCATCTCAACGCAGTTTCTCTCCATTTTCTCTCCCGTTTGTTGGAGTGAAGGAATCAACTTTTGCCGATAATTCGAGAGGACGAAGAGAAGATCCTTCTTCTCTTCTGATTGGATTCATCCCCAAAACACGCTAACCTTCCCCTTCATCCGAGGCGTTTGCGGCGAGGAGTTCACGCACACATTTACACTGCTTTCTACTGCTTTCTGTCTTCCATTTTCTCTACTGTTTGCTGCCATTTGCTTATGTTTGCTACATTATTTCAATTCGTCTCCATTTGCTTAGTCTTTACTGTTTTATACTCGTTGCACATTAAGCTTTGAATCTTACTTAATAGAGGAATCATTTGACAACTTCGCAAGCTTTTTATCGCCTTCTGTCTTTCCTTTACTTTCATTTTGCCTTGAATCATGTTTAATCAATCTATTCTTTCCAATCCATCATCATCCATGAGTAACTAAACCACACAAGGGTCTGCTAATGATGAATCTATAGGTAGAAATACGTGAATTCAGCATGTAGGATAGCTTCGAATGCATTGAATGTATGTGTACTTCATCCCATGGGCAATTTCGACCGGCCATCCATTTTGTCTAAAGAACTCCTAACCTCCGGAAGGAGTAAGAGTTCAGAGTCGTCCATTCATGCTAGCCTTTCATGGTAGCCAGAAAATGACCTAGGAATAGGTGGTAGTAGAATTTTTGGGTATATCCTACTAATATCGGGGTGTCGAGTCCCGCCAAAATAACATTTATAAGTCCGCTACAACTGAGCTTTGCAGCTAGTGGTAGTCGGGTGTCGAACCACAGGGAACCTAAATTATTTCCTCTTAACTAATTTCTATTTGTTTTTAAAACTATGACTCAAAAGCAAATAAAATGGGAGTTTTAATTAAATCTAAAATAACGGAAGAATAAATGCGAAAAGTAAAGCGCAGAAAATTAAACGGAACACGTGCTCCTAATTTTAAGGGTCGGGGTTTACTTTGATGCGACTCGATTCATTGGGATTCAAACATACTTAGCAAGGCATAATTAAACACATAAACGGTTGTCCGGAAGCCCTAAAGCAACCGACCACATATATATTAATAAGAATTTTTCAATTCTAATTAAACGGTACTATTAGTTAACTCGGATTGATCAGCTCTAGATTAACTAAAGTAGTAACTAGCATTTTATGACGAATGATAACTCCATTTTGGAGCTATTAAATACATCCTAATCATAGCTAAAGACCGCTTCCAATTGATTAAATGTATCTCTTTTGTAGGAGAAAAGCGGCAAAGAGCTCGTGCGTCCATTGGGCATGTTCGAGAGCTTAAAGCAGAGTTTTAGCGCCCCGGGAATGCATCGGGAAGAGGGGAATTTGTTCCGTGAAGAAACGGGCCAAAACGGCCTTGGAGAGGCATTGCATCAGCCCCAAACCCGAGAGCCAGCGTCGAGCTATAGCGTCGAGACGCTGGCTCGACGCTGGAAAAACCCGAGAGCAAGCGTCGAGTGATAGCGTCGAGACGCTAGCTCGACGCTGCCCTGGCGTCGAGACCCTGCTTGGCGTCGAGACGCTCCGGAGGAGGCGCGCGCAGGAAATTCATCGGGGCAGCGTCGCGACGCTGGCCTTGCGTCGCGACGCCAGCGCGCGCGCGCGCGGATCACTTAGGGCACAGCGTCTCGACGCTACGACGAAGGCAGTAGCTAAAAGACGATTTTTCTGCAGATTTTGAAAAAAGCTTTTCTCCTTCATCTCTCAACGGAATCCGGCGATTCTTCTCTCCTTCTTCCCCATTTTCTCTCTATTTTCCGTGGAGCTCCGCCATTGTTGGCATGCGAGTGAGCTCCACTTCCATTTGTAATAGGTAGATGAACTCTTCCGTGGTCGTTGGTGGAGCGGGATTGACGAACCGCGCCATGAGCGGCTAAGGTAAGAGTGACGGTTTGGGATTTTGTTTAGGGGAATTTTGTTAGACCTTTATGGCTTTGATAATCTGAGTTTAATTTGCATATTGGTTCTGTTTACATTGCATTTGTTTACCTTGCTTAATCCAACGCGCATGTTAAATTACGTTGATTGACACTCGGGTAGTTTCGCATGTTGTGTATGTTAAAGAGTAGCGATGCCGTGCCTCTCACTGCTCGACTAAGTAACACAGGTAAATAGAACTAAATCGAAGTATCGGGTCGGGTAGGATAATTGTTGGTTGCATACAGCGTTTGCGGGCAACCTACTAGCAATTAGAATTCACGCCCGAATGTTCGTCGCGGTTAGCTAGTGACTGTCTAAATTCATCTTAGGAC
This sequence comes from Herpetospermum pedunculosum, assembly GCA_028017165.1. Lineage (NCBI taxonomy): Eukaryota > Viridiplantae > Streptophyta > Magnoliopsida > Cucurbitales > Cucurbitaceae > Herpetospermum > Herpetospermum pedunculosum. The sequence continues at coordinate 2,017,434 of JAPQWQ010000075.1, read as the reverse complement.
TGATCATCTTAATGTGAGATTAAATAACGTGTAATTAGGACTGTGTGGCCTAATTAAAATCCATGGAGTCGGCTACTTTGGGGCTTCTCTGGTAGTCGTCCGCGTGCTTGGTAAACTGAATTCCATGTTTTTAGAATTAAATGATAAGTTGTATTTGTCTAACAATTGACCCCGAGACTCCCCAAACCGTACACACGTTTTCTACTTATTATTTCCTTCTTCCGTTAGCTTTTGCATTATTTCCCATTTGCATGATAAAACCCCCCGTTACCAATTAATCAATTAAATCCCAACTTTACTAGTAAATTCATTCTCCTATTCCTTGGATCGACCCTGTTACCACTGGCTGCAAAGCCTTGGTTATAGGCTTTATAAATCGTATTTTGGCAAGCCTCGACAGCTTGAGATTAAGCGGATATTCAAAATTCACACCACCAAAATTGGCGCCGTTGCCGGGGAATAGGCAATTGATTGAATTTATGATTGAAGTTTGAATTTGATTCATTGATGGTTGACTGAAATTTTTTTCTGTTTGTATGTTGTATGTTTAGATTTTTGTTTGTGTATGACCCGTTCCTCTGAGGGTACTTTGCAGTATATTCCTGAGATTGACAGAGAGGAGCGGCGGTTACGTAGAGAAGCCCGGGAGGGGCAAGGAACGTTGGAAAGAGAAGAAGGCAATCCCTTCTTGTTTGACGAGATGGCGCAAGGTGAAGCGCCACGGACGCTTAAGCAGCTGGCAGCGCCAGACCTGAACCTGCAGCCTTTGTGCATTAACTACCCCGTGGTAGCAGGTAACTTTGAGCTGAAATCTGGTTTAATTCACCAGTTACCTTCTTTCCATGGAAACGCAGGTGAGGACGCGAACAAGCATTTGATGGAGTTCCATTGCGTCTGCGCGGGGATGAAGCCCGCAGGGGTCACGGAAGAGCAGCTGAATATGAGGGCATTCCCCTTCACGCTCAAGGACAAGGCCAAGGATTGGCTGTATTATTTGCCTTCCGGATCCATCACCACGTGGCAGGATATGAAGCGGGTATTTTTGGAGAAATACTTTCCCGCATCCTTAGCCACTACTCTGCGGAAGAGGATTTATGGGATCACCCAGGATGTAGGTGAGTCCCTGCATGAGTATTGGGAACGCTTTGGGCGCCTGTGCGCGAGTTTCCCACACCACCAGATCGCCGATCAGCTGCTCATACAGTATTTCTATGAGGGGATGACGCCCCACGACAGGCAGATGATCGATGCAGCGAGTGGAGGGGCACTGATTGACAAGACCCCAGTTGAGGCCAAGCAGCTCATTGCAAACATGGCCACCAATTCGCAGCAGTTTGGGATCAGGGGGCAAGGACAAGTGCACAGCGTGGCTCAGAGCCATGAGATGTCTGAAATGAGGGCCCAGGTGGCCGAGATAGGTAGTATGTTGAAGAAAATTGTTGGAGGACACCGCGAAGAGGCGGAGGTCAATGCAATCGGGGGGTATGCTTCCAACCCAAGGAAGTATGATCCATATGCTAACACTTACAACCCCGGTTGGCGCGACCATCCTAATTTCAGCTATGGGAATAGGGAAGGACAGACTCGTTTCCAAGGCCAGTCCCAGGATAGGCCTAACACTTCCACCCAGGCTCAAGCTTCGAGCTCCTCCAGCTCACTTGAAGAGATGGTCAGAACCATCGTGACTAGCACCAGCCAGTTCCAGAAAGAGGCTCGCGAGGAGCTTAATTCTCATAAGGCAGAGCTGCAGAATTTGAACAAGCAGCTGACACAGATGGCGGTGTCTATCAGTAAGGTTGAGAGCAAGAGCTCGGGGAAGCTTCCTTCCCAAACTACAGTAAACTCATGTGAAAATGTGAGTGCCATTCAGCTGCGCAGTGGGAAGTCACTTTCCACCAGAGCTGCGAAGGAAGCCACGGACTGCCTGAACAAGTCCGCCCCGACTGCTCTTGAGACTCAGAATGAGAAAAGAAATGAGAAGGTCAGTGTACCTGTGGATGTTGCCAAAGCACCATTCCCGAGTAGGCTTGCGAAGCCTACTTTGGAATCCGATGACGAGGAGGTCCTGCGAACCTTCCAAAAGGTGATGGTGAATATCCCGCTCCTAGAGGCAGTTAGTCAAGTGCCCAAATACGCGAAATTTCTAAGGAGCTGGTGCACTACGAAGAGGAAGTCCAGAGGGACCGAGAAAAAGAAAGAAAACGTCTCTGCCATACTCCCAGGTACGTTGCCTGCAAAGTGCAACGATCCAGGTACTTTTACTATCCCTTGCACTATAGGTAGTAAAATTGTTCATAATGCCATGTTAGACCTAGGAGCCTCTGTTAATGTTATGTCTTATGCATTATATCGTTAACTGAATTTAAATGAAATGCATGAGTGTAATGTTTCTGTTCAGTTGGCTAATGGGTCGAGCATCTGTCCTAGGGGGAAGGTAGAGGATGTTTTAGTTAGAGTTGGGAATATGACGTTTCCCGCTGATTTCCTCGTTTTAGATATGAATGAAAATTCATTGCATGCTTCGTCCTCTATGCTGTTAGGACGCCCTTTTCTTAAGACCGCTAGGGTCAAAATCGATGTGTATAAGGGCGTCGTTTCGTTAGAGTTTGATGATACTTTGCATGAGTTTTCTTTATTTGATGGGAAATCTGTTGCGAATGTTTCTGTTGTTTGTGAGCATGATGAGAATGGGAGTCTACCCTCGCGCTTGAGGGATGGTTCCCATGTCTCGGTTAAAATTTCTGATTTGAATTTGATGGATGATACTGCTGATTTTTGCACTAACATGTCTGATATTCACGTGCCCGAGGCACGAAGAGTGCAAAACAATTTTCAGGTGAATGGTGGAAAAGGTGTGGCCATGGACAAGTATGGATCGTCCCCCGCACCTACAGACTATGGATGAGTCTGTCGAGAGAATACAGTCGAGCAACCGACTTTAAAAATTGTGCGCTTCTCGGAGGCACCCGAGTGTTGAAATGTTTTTATGCTTTAGTTTAGTTTTATTGCTTTTTAGTATTAATTTAGCTTGCTGTTTTTTTTTTTAGGAATCGAGGAAGAGAAGACAATTTTGGGCTCTGATGCGTTCGTGCGCCGCTTCCTCGCCCTCGCCAGCTTCACAAAGAGTCAGGGAAGTGTATTTCTTCTTCCCTTTTACTTCTTGCATCTGACTGGTTGGCATTGAGGACAATGCCAAATTCTGAAGTTGGGGGTGGAGTAGTCCGATGGATGTGCATGTGTAGTTTGTTGAGAAGTGTTATAAAGATATTGAAGTGCTTGGGACTCTGTTTACTGTTTTCTGACTGTGATAGCCTAGGAAATGCATGTTGGAAATCTGAGCATGTTCATAATCGAGTTTTTGCATGAGTTTTGTGTTTATTAGGTTCATGTCAAAAATTTTAAATTTTTTTTTCTGTTGCTCCCTTGCACTCATCGCGCACTTAGCAACTTCTCCCTAGATTCCGTAAGCTTGGTTTATCGCATGTTTAGCTAATTCTCGTTGTCACCCCGAAAGGCACCCTTAGGTAGCTTGTTGCATGAGAGTTAGTAGCTAATTAATTGAGGAAGCATGTGCTTAGCCTAATATAAAAAAAATAGAAAAGCATGTTTTGTAGAAAAGTTCCTCTCGAGGCGCTCCTCCTTCTTATTAAGCGCTTAAAAGAAGTGAGCGTTAGTCCTTAAAAACGTGAAGTTTTATGCATGAATTTGACGTGTTAGGCAACTCGAGTTGGAAGGAAAAAGAAATGAAAAGTTGGTTCAAAGAACCCAAATAAAAGAGTACAAAGTACTTTTGAAAAGAAAAAGAAAAAGAATGAGAAAATAATTAGGTCTCTTAATTTGTTTCTCTCTCTCGTGTAAGTCAAGTGTAGCTGTTCTTAAACGCTAGAAGTAGGGGGAAAATGGGATGTGCGTTGCATGTTGGTTTTCCGGGTTTACGTGAGTTTAGGAGTCGTTGTCTAGCACACACACACGTTAGGGGGCAAGAGTTAATTTTTGATATGTCCTAGTTAATACATGAACAAAATGCTTCCATGATTATGCTCGTGTTTAAATTTCAATATGCATGGAGGTTTGAGTTAGAATGCATGTAAACGCGTCCTTAGAGTCAATGTCTTTGTAGTGCTTGCTCGAGGACTAGCAATGTTTAAGTTGGGGGTGTTTGATAACTCCATTTTGGAGCTATTAAATACATCCTAATCATAGCTAAAGACCGCTTCCAATTGATTAAATGTATCTCTTTTGTAGGAGAAAAGCGGCAAAGAGCTCGTGCGTCCATTGGGCATGTTCGAGAGCTTAAAGCAGAGTTTTAGCGCCCCGGGAATGCATCGGGAAGAGGGGAATTTGTTCCGTGAAGAAACGGGCCAAAACGACCTTGGAGAGGCATTGCATCAGCCCCAAACCCGAGAGCCAGCGTCGAGCTATAGCGTCGAGACGCTGGCTCGACGCTGGAAAAACCCGAGAGCAAGCGTCGAGTGATAGCGTCGAGACGCTAGCTCGACGCTGCCCTGGCGTCGAGACCCTGCTTGGCGTCGAGACGCTTCGGAGGAGGCGCGCGCAGGAAATTCATCGGGGCAGCGTCGCGACGCTGGCCTTGCGTCGCGACGCCAGCGCGCGCGCGCGCGGATCACTTAGGGCACAGCGTCGAGACGCTAGGCCCAGCGTCTCGACGCTACGACGAAGGCAGTAGCTAAAAGACGATTTTTCTGCAGATTTTGAAAAAAGCTTTTCTCCTTCATCTCTCAACGGAATCCGGCGATTCTTCTCTCCTTCTTCCCCATTTTCTCTCTATTTTCCGTGGAGCTCCGCCATTGTTGGCATGCGAGTGAGCTCCACTTCCATTTGTAATAGGTAGATGAACTCTTCCGTGGTCGTTGGTGGAGCGGGATTGACGAACCGCGCCATGAGCGGCTAAGGTAAGAGTGACGGTTTGGGATTTTGTTTAGGGGAATTTTGTTAGACCTTTATGGCTTTGATAATCTGAGTTTAATTTGCATATTGGTTCTGTTTACATTGCATTTGTTTACCTTGCTTAATCCAACGCGCATGTTAAATTACGTTGATTGACACTCGGGTAGTTTCGCATGTTGTGTATGTTAAAGAGTAGCGATGCCGTGCCTCTCACTGCTCGACTAAGTAACACAGGTAAATAGAACTAAATCGAAGTATCGGGTCGGGTAGGACAATTGTTGGTTGCATACACCGTTTGCGGGCAACCTACTAGCAATTAGAATTCACGCCCGAATGTTCGTCGCGGTTAGCTAGTGACTGTCTAAATTCATCTTAGGACTGATCATCTTAATGTGAGATTAGATAACGTGTAATTAGGACTGTGTGGCCTAATTAAAATCCATGGAGTCGGCTACTTTGGGGCTTCTCTGGTAGTCGTCCGCGTGCTTGGTAAACTGAATTCCATGTTTTTAGAATTAAATGATAAGTTGTATTTGTCTAACAATTGACCCCGAGACTCCCCAAACCGTACACACGTTTTCTACTTATTATTTCCTTCTTCCGTTAGCTTTTGCATTATTTCCCATTTGCATGATAAAACCCCCCGTTACCAATTAATCAATTAAATCCCAACTTTACTAGTAAATTCATTCTCCTATTCCTTGGATCGACCCTGTTACCACTGGCTGCAAAGCCTTGGTTATAGGCTTTATAAATCGTATTTTGGCAAGCCTCGACAGCTTGAGATTAAGCGGATATTCAAAATTCACACCACCAACGAATATTCAATTAAACATCCTAAATGCTAATTGATTACCCGGCAACCCTGAAGTAATCAACATTTACAACGTTTAACATGATACTTCGATTTGTTCTATTTCATCAAGATAAATTGCAACCAAGATCAACTGGAATTCAATGTTGTCTATGGCTCGACTTATCCGTGTTACTTGGCGATTAAGAGAGGCACATCATCATAATCTTTAACAATCAAACATGCTAGAAATCAAGGGTGCCTAGTCCTAAATCATTCAAACACATTCATGTGATATGCTTAGACGAAATAAATGCCCAATCAGTCATGCTAAGTCACGGAATTAAGAACGAACCCTCATAAATCGCATCAAAATTCACCCCTAACCTCAAATTAGAGCACTTACCTTAGCTCCCCGTTGTGCAAATCAAGAAAAATCACCAATGTTGGAGCTTTATTGAAGGTATAATGGAAGATATACAAGTTTTGAGCTCCCACCCGAGCCTAACAATGGTGGAAAAACTAAAATCCAAGAAGAAGTGCGGCAAAAAACGGAGAAGAAGGCTTTTAAAGCCGTCGGAGCGTCGAGACGCTAGGGCAGCGTCTCGACGCTGTGCCCTAAATTGGCAGCGCGCGCGCACGGGGTAGCGTCGAGACGCTAGGACAACGTCTCGACGCTGTCGGCGTTGAGCGAGCGTTGAGCGCGCGCGCTCGACGCTGGGGCGTTCGTCAATCTTCGGAAAAATGTCGGGCAAGCGTCGAGACCCTCGGGCGGCGTCTCGACGCTGCGGGCGCGCGCGCGTGCGTCGGATGATGTTGGGGCGGCGTCGAGCTAGCGTCGAGCTAGCGTCTTGACGCTGCCGCCCATGCAAGTGAGCTCTCGGGTTTGATGGCCAACTTTTGCCTTTCAATGGTAAATTTTGCCATTTCTTCAATTCTTCAAGCCCCTTGGCTCCCGATGCGTCCATGAAGCTCTAAAGCGTTACTTTTAGCCCCGAAACACGTCCTCGGACTCCTCGAGCTCTCTACCATGAATTCACCTACAAAGAGGGATTTTAATCAATATCGATCATGGTTTTAGCTAAAATTAGGGAGTAAATAATAGCTCTATTTTGGAGCTATCAATAGGCGTTTTCCTAGCACAATTCATTAACTTGCTTATATAAATAGATGCTTAAGTCTTACTTGGATATGAGTGAACTAAAGGATCTAATGCATGTAATCGAGAGATGCATGAGAATGAGTTAAATTGATGCATGATAAGTTGATCTACTGCTGAAGAATCGTATGAAAAAGCCTATAGAGGAGTCGTTAGTTGACCTTGTTTCCACATCTCACCCTTAAAACGTTGTTAGTTTAATTGCTAGATAATTGTTGTCTGCGCAATTCTTTTAGTTCTATTTTTGCCTTAGCCGTTTTTCCAGTCTTCTACTTCTTGCGATTTTATTGCTAGGAAATTGCTTTCTCCGCAATTCTTTTTCTTCTACATTCAAGTTAATCTCTTTACTTTCTTTTGTTTATGCTTGCATATCTCGTACGTTCTTCATTAGTTAGGCACATTACTCTCCAATTCACCCCATTTAAGCCACCCTTTCTAATTTAGCATCTCACTTCGTTAGTAACTAAGAATAAATCTCTGTGGGAAATCGAATGAAAAAATACTTATTACTTGCTACAAGACCATGTATGCTTGCATGTTCTGAGTGCTCTCACATCGCATTTTTATTTACACATTGAGCACGCAACAGTTAGCTACTGCTGTGTTTGTTGAAGCAGATGCCACTGTGTTGGCATTTTGTTGAATATTTGTTTGAGCCATTTGCTTCATTAAGTTTGTCAGAGCATTGATCTGGTTGCTCATTGCACTGAGTGCATCCATGTCTTGGGCCTTCCTTGTATTTTGCTCCACAGGATCATCTGACCAACGACAATGTGATGTTGAGTTCGTTTGATAGCATATAACCTCCAACTGAGGAATTCAGGACTTGCCTCGTGCTGGGGTTACATCCTTTGAAGAATACTTCAATTTGGATACACCATGGAATGCCATGGTGTGGACACTTGAGTAGCAGATCTTTGAATCTGGTCCATGCTTCATGCAGTGATTCATTCTCAGCTTGTTTGAATTTTATGATGTCGTCACGAAAATTAGAATTCCTATTTGGGGGGAAATACTTCACCAGGAACTTCTCAGTTAGGTCTGTCCAGTTGACAATTGATCCGGAGGGGAAGGAGTTCAAACATGTCTTGGCTTTGTCTCTTAGTGAGTACGGGAATAGGTACAGTCGCAAAGCCTCTTGAGATACTCCTGGGATGACAAAGGTGTCATTCACTCCCAGGAAGTTCCTTAAGTGATTGTGGGGGTCTTCATTCTCCACACCGAAGAATTGTCCAACTGTGGATTGCATCTGAAACATGACAGGTTTCAGTTGGAATGAGTGAGCTGTGATTTCTGGGCGTATGATGCTCGGATTGAGCTCCTCAGGCATAGGTACAAGGTATGATAGTATAGCACTGTCCTTGTCATTCGCAATTTCAATGGGGTTGCGAGTGTTAAGTGCTCGGTTTGGTGCTTCTTCTGCTCTTTCCATTTCAGCTTGTTGTGGTTCGAATTGTACTGACTCTGCGTGGTCAGCAATGTGCTGAAATACAGGTTGATTTTGCTGATTCAAACGGCGTGCAGCTTCCTATCTAATTCTATTTTTGTTCCTTAGAGTCCTTTCAGGCTCGGGATCAAACTCAAGATTGTAGTTTGGAAACTCATTCATAAACCAGTTTTGTTAGTACCTGCAAAATAAACGCAAAAGATTAGCTCCAATCAATTAAGTTCTTCTAAAATAACACAAATCGTTTTTCTAAACAAAGTCCCCGGCAGCGGCGCCAAAAACTTGTTGCGTGCTCAGTGTATATGTAAATTAGATGCGAGAGCAGTCAGATCATGCAAGTATACATGGTCTGCAGCAAGTGATAAGTATAATTTATATTGATTTCCCACAGAAACTGAGTTGAGTGACTAGCGATTTGGTGTGTGTTAAATTAGATAAGCTAACTAGAAATGAATGGATTTTTGGTTGAGACACGAATTTATAACGGGTGCAAGGAAAATGCAAGGTTAACACAAAGCAGATAAGTTGAGGAGACTACAATGTTAAAGATTATTATTGCGGGTTTCGCAATACTTTCGCAATGAATTTGCAATAGATTAAAAGACTGATAAAAGACTAAGGTAAATGCAGAAAGTGATATTGCGGTTCTCGCAATATTCTCGCAATAAACTAGCAACAATTAAAATCTAAAATAAAGACAACAAGGTTGGCTTAAGAGTCCTCTATAGGCATTTAACTATGATCATTCAACAGCAAATTAACATCTCATGCATCGTCTTAGCTAGATCTCATACATCTTCTGATTATACGCATTAGATTCTTAGATTACTCATATCCAACTAAGGCTAAAAACCTATTTATAAATGCATGCTAACAAACGTGCTAGGATAATGCCTATTCCTAGGCCACTCTCTTTACTACCATGAAAGGCTAACATGAATGAATAACTCTGAATTCTTACTCCTTCCGGAGGTTAGGAATTCTTTAGACAAAATGGATGGCCGGTCGAAATTGTCCATGGGATGAAGATCATATTCATTCAATGCATTCATGCAACTTTACATGCTGAATTCACATAAGCATATCCTACAGATTCATCTCTAGCAAACCTCTATAAACTTAGCTACTCATGACTTTAGAACTCAACAAAATTAATTGATTACTCATGGAATGGAGAACTCAACAAAACTAATTGATTGAAAGACGATTAAGTGAAGAACTCAACAAAACTAATTGATTACTCTTAAAAGGAAAATCAAATAACAATTCGTAAAGCAAACATACTTCGATCCGAAAGCAATAACTAAAGGGAAAACAGTAAATGATTCGATACAGAACTAAAGAGAATAGTAGCTAATTCGGAAAACAATTAAAGAAAACAGTAATGGAGTGAAGATCCTCTAAGCCACGAATTGCCTCAGATGAAGGAGAAGAATAGTTGATCTTGAGAAGGAATTCAATCAGAAGAGAAGATGGATCTTCTCTTCTTCCTTTCGAATTATCGACGCCAAGGGCTTTCGGTTCTTCGATCCAACAAACGGGAGAAAGGGATTTTCGTCTTCGGGTTTGGCCTTTGCCGATTCTCTTCACTCTTGAGATATCTTTTTCCTTCTTCATCTAGCTCTTTATATAGCCTCCAAAGGTTCCATCAGCTGCGAATCTCCATCGAATTTGAGGTAACAACCTCATACGTGGCAACTGTAGAAAGGGTTGGCGGCTGGAAAAACGCAGCCTCAAAGACCAGGATTGCGATCGCAATTCTCTGTTTCCAGTAGCTCTTCGTCCGATCCCATTGCGTGCTTCGCAAAATTTCAGCAATACATCTGCAAGGTATTAATTAGTCATTTTTTCACCAATTTGTACACTTATGCATAGCTTTTTCACATAAGCCTTAAATTAACATCATTTCACAAAATGTCACTTTTAAACACACATTATGCTAACTTCTAACTAAAATGCTCAAGAGATTTCATGAATATCACGTAATTAAAGTCCTAAATAACACTCATTTGGAGAGGTAACATGAACCATGTTCAAAATATATACAGCAGCCTCTACTGCATATCCCCAAAACGAACTAGGCAGTTGAGCATAGCTCATCATAGATCGAACCATGTCTAACAGGGTTCTATTTCTCCTTTCTGACACATCGTTCTACTGCGGTGTTCCGTGCGCTGAGAGTTGGGATACTATTCCTTGTTCTATCATATAGTCCTGGAATCTTAAATCCATATACTCTCCACCTCGATCTAATCAGAGTGTTTTAATCGTTTACCTAATGTGTTCTCAACCTCTGCCTTATACTCCTTGAACTTTTCAAGAGTTTCGGACTTATGATGCATTAGGTCAAGATAACCATACCTAGAATAATCATCAATGAAGCTGATGAAATATTCATACCCTCCCCGTGCTTTAACATTCATCGAACCACAAAGGTCTGAATGTACAAGCTCTAGAGTTTCTTTGGACCTATGACTTTTTTGAGAAAAAGATCGTTTGGTCATCTTGCCCTCAAGACAAGACTCACATGGTGGTAAAGAGTTGTCCTCTAACCGATTAGGAGACCACTTTTAACCAATCTCCCAATCCTATTGAGATTAATGTGGCCTAGTCTCAAGTGCCAAAGATAGGTACTTGGAGAAAGTTTCTGCCTTTTAGTTTGAGTCTTAACTGTTTTAAACATCTCGGTGTTCAAAATAGCTTTTTCCTCTGTTCGTCTTAACACATACAAGTTGTTTTCAAGTTTCGCAAAACATATATGTACACCTCTTTTGCTAATGAACGCTTCATTAAAATTAAAAGATATTTTATACGAATGTTCAAGTAAACAAGAGATAGATACAAGGTTCCTTTTAAAGCTAGGAACCAACAGTACATTTTCAAGTAAAATGAAACTATCTCTATATAACAACTTGACAGCTCTCACTGCCTTGGCTGAAACAACCTCTCCTGTTCCAACCCTGCGAGTTATCTCACCTTCAACAAACAGGTGCCAGGAACTAGTTTCCTGGAAAGAAGAACAAACATGGTTAGTCGCTCCTGAATCCAGTATCTAGGCAGAACTATCATGTTCCACTAAACATGTTTCAACAACGAGTAAATCCTATTTACTTTGTTGTTTTTTTTCAGCTTTCCTCGCCATGAGGGTATCATGATAGACCGATGAGGACGGTTGTCCAAACATCGTCTGTAATGAGTCCATGATCTCCTTAGCGGAGACCAATACCTAATGCTTCTTAGCTAACACATCGGATGTGTTGGCCAAGATGTAGAATCATGCTTTATCATTAGCCCTAGTCCACCTGTCAAATGCATCTCGAACAGTTCGAGTTGCAGACGAGCTAGGAGAGGGAGGACATTCCTCTATTAAGACAAACCTAAGATCATCGATAACTAGAATCGTATTCAAGTTCAATTTACCGGTCGTGTAGTTATCATCATTTAGTTTATCATAAGCTAGTAATTGGATAAACGAGCTAGACATGCTGAAAAAGAATAAGGGCATGTTTGGGAGGGATGATTGGATTATTGATTTTAAAGGAAGAGATTTAATAACAATTGATTTTGTAAAATTGATTTATATATAATCATTTTTATGTTTGGTTTGGAGTGATTTTCATATAATTAGAAGTGATTTTGAATTATTATGTTTGGTTCCAAAGTGATTTTAGAATTATTAAATTACAAAAAAAAAAATAACATTGTATTTTGAAATTATTTAACTCATAATTGAAAATCAAAATTAAACAAAAATTGTTTGGAAATGATTACTATTTAAAATTAAAGTCATGAAACAAAAATTCTTGAAAGGTCATGAAAAACAAAAGTAAAAAGTCATGAAACTATAATAAATAATATATCATAAATGAAAAACTATAATAAATAATATATCATAAATAAAAGGTTGCAAATGCAAAATTGAAAATTAAAATTAAAAGGTGGTTTCAAACCTTGATATGGGTGAGAAATAAGCAAAATTATTTCTCCTTTAACCAACAAACCAAATTCAGATTTTCATAAATAGGTGAACATAAATAATATTTATATCCAAATGATATTTTTAATTAAAAACAATAGTCATTTTAAAAAACAAAATATCACAATCACTTGCAAAAAATCACTCCAAAATCACCTCTCAAGTGATTGACCGGGAATCTCTAAAAGTGATTTTCAATTCTTCCAAAATCACTTTTATACTATTGCCAAATATCACCATTTTGAAATATAATTGATTTTGGGCATGTAAAAGTGATTTTGGTCCTTCCAAAATCACTCCCAAACATGCCCTAAATGTTATTAGTGAATTGATTTTAACGCATTTCATACATCCAATCAAGATTTAGCAAAAGTAATAATGTACCCAAAAACTCATTATTAATTTGCAACGATACTTTAGTGAGTCAGAGCAACCGCTACCGAGGGGCAATCAATCACTCCTTCACTGAACCAAGGCATTCTTGACTAAATGCTAGTACCAGAATAACTCATATTCCTATAACACCTTAGTCATCGCTACTTCGGTCAAGAATCTACTAACAACTTAGTAATCCTTTGTAAGTGTGACGCGCCATTTTCAGAACACAGAGGTTGGCCCCAACAATGCAACCAAATGGAAACGTCAGAGTTGGGAATGGAACTAAGAGACCCTATCTATTTATGAAGATTGAGTTGTTCCGACTCCCATGAAACAACCCTCCAAATGGATGGTGCTACTATGAGCGACCAGCAAGCGAAACATGGGAATCTCACGATTCAACCCAATGGAGGAGACCGCAGAATGTATTGACATACTTCCTTTTCCCACTTACTATAAATACTTTCTCCATTCACCTTGCTCTTGATTTATGAGAACACCATCCGAATGGGGATGCCCTATTGACATCACGAGACCGAGCATAAATCTCACGGTGTGAACTTCGCGGAGAGCGTAGGAGGAGATCAATATATTATATATACCTTCTTAACACCCTACTAAGTATTTTATACAGTTTGGGTATACTTTTACTTAGGTATTATCCGGCTAAGACAATAGAACCTAAGTCTAGGTAAAATTGGATTTTTACCTAAGATGTCTAGGTGATAAACGCTTTAAAACCTTACACCTCTCACGTGCATGCTCATAAAGCCGGGTTAGCCTAACTCAAGTACCGGGTTGATCCCCATGTAGGAGTTGTTCCATAAACCGTCATCTTAAATACCTCCAACCTTAGTACAAGATGTCACAGGATGAGTTCTCTTGTAACCTTAGCTTTACAAGATATCGACCTATTTTAACTATTAAAACGAATCGATACTAAATTCCTAATCGCATTGGAATTTGATAGCTCCAAAATCGAGCTATTATTATGTCCCTAACATTGGCTAGAACCATGTCAAATATTGATTAAAATGTCTTTTTGTAGGTGATCTCATGGTTGAGAGCTCGAGGAGTCTAAGGACATGTTTCGGGACTTAAAGCGACGTTTTAGAGCTTCATGGATGCATCGGGAGTGAAGGGGCTTGAAGCATGAAGAGTTAGGCAAAAATTGCCATGAAAAGGGAATTTTTGGCCACCAACCCGAGAGCAAGCTTGAGGAAGCAAGTTTGAGCAGCAGCGTCGAGAAGCTTGCTCAACTCTGCTCAGCGTCTCGACGCCGCCTCGATGATTTTTAGATTTTTTCGCGCGAGCAAGCGTCGAGCACGAGCGTCTCAACGCCCGCTCAACGCTGCCAGCGTCGCGACGCTGGCCGAGGGTCTCGATGCCACCCCGCGCGCGTGCGCTGCCAACTTAGGGCACAACGTCGAGAGATTGGCCTAGCGTCTCGACGCTCTGACGATTAAAAGCGTGAAAACACCCGAATTTTGGCTAGAATCTTATTCTTCGAATTTTGGCCTCGGGTCTATGCCATTTCTACACCATTTTTGAGCTTTTCTTCTCCTCTTCTTGTATGCTACTAAGCTCTTCCATGAGGGGTTTGATTTCTTCATCCTCCATGGAAGGCTAAACAAGGTAAGTGTTTAATTTTGAGCTTGGGATTGTAAACTATGGATATTTGGGGAGATTTGCCCCTTTGTAAATGTTGAGCTAATTAGGATTTTTTGCATCTCTTTGCTTGTTCTTCTTCAATTCTAGCTTGTATAGCTTAGTTAAGATTGACTCCTTAATTCCTATGCATGTTAGAGAGCTAAAGATTGGGACGTATAATTGCCCAAATCGCTAGGTAGCAAGGGCTTAAGCATGGCTAGGTAATTCAACCCAAAGTGACAGTTGGGGATTTGAATTAGTTAACGTTTTCATGTTAGGCTTAGGGAGAGAGAGAAATCGGGTTAGTCTTAGGATTAAACTGTCACAATGTTCCCGTTACTGGCTTATGGTCAATTTAAGGGTCGCTACCTTGAATGGATTATTGGCCAAGAACAATTAGAATTGCACTTTTCTAATTATATCCTTGGGTCATTTGAGCTAGAAATTAGCCAAATGAATTGTGTGCATAAGCATGTTAGCTAATTAGTTGTATCGATGAACTGAATGTCCATACCGATCAATCCCATTACTCGAAGTTAAGCACGACCATTTAATTTGTCAATTCGCAATTTAATTTTCCGTTAGCATCGCATGCTAGGAGCTCCCTTCCCCCAAACCAAATTACCATAATTTTACCATCATCTCACCATCTTTTTACCATCTTTTTACACACTTTTTCTCATTAGCAATTTAAACTTAGTCGAATTAGATTTCATAATTCCCTGTGGATCGATCCCGTTACCATTAAGCTACAAATAGCTCGGTGGACTCGGGTTTATAAATATTATTTTGGCAAGCCTCGACAGCTTGAATTTAGGTAGGATATGCCAAAAATCCTTCTCACCAGAATTCTTTAACACTGAATGAGCATGCATTTATCTTTGTTATAGATTTTAAATGTCTATCTCATTTTACAACCCTTTATAAAACAAAGACATTCTATAACATGCTTCCTAAGCTAGAATATAACCATTACATTCATTTTATAACATGCTTCCCAAGAAAGAATATAAAAATTATATTCAACTAAGGCAACTATGTTGTATGTTTAATTTTACAATTAATATAACACTTATATCAATTACACTTATATATTACTCAAAAAAAAATATATAACACTTATATCAATTACACTTTTAAATAAGCAACATCCAATTCATAAATTAATATAACACTTATATTAATTCTCATGAATTAAGCATGCATACTATACAACATAACACTTATATTATACTTTCAATGCATGCAACATGCTTCCTATGGTGGGATTTGAAGTCTATATGGCATACTTTAGGCACATTCAAGAGAGTTTAATTAAAACATACATTCACAATGCATAATTAATTAAATACACTAAAGTGGACCGATTTTGGCCTCACGGGAAGCAAACAACTAAATTATTACAAGAATAATTCATAAACTATGTTGAGACGCTTCCGAACCCTTCGAACCGCCCCGAACAAGCTTAAATTTGCTTGAACCGGCCAAAAGACAGCAACTACAAGCTTCAAATAAGCTGAACCGGTCCAAAACAGTTGTCCCGACTTCAACAGCCCAGAACCGGACCAATAACGTCCCGAACCGAACCAAACGAGCTTTGAACCGGACCTCCAGAGGGTGAAGAACAAGGAACCGGTCTGACTTTCAGTGAACTCGACCGCCGGAGGACAGGACCATACCGTTTCTTCCACCTTGGGCTGAACCGATTTTGTGCTGGTTTTTTTTTATATAAAAAATAGCATGCTGTTTTTTCGGACACCCGAGCTTGTCTCTTCGAAATGAAAGCCTATATGGACTCTAATGACTCTGATTTTTTTACAGACTCTTCTGCACACATTAAAGCCAATACACGCTCAGGCATATACAAAACGAAGCTCAAAAGAAATATGCCAAAACTGGAAAAACACTTTAGACGCCCAGAAAAATAAATTTCTAAATGATACCCACCGAGCTCAAACTGATGCAAATTGAGTGACCAAAAAAATGCTCTGATACCATATGATGGAGCGCACGTAGCGCAGCGGAAGCGAGTTGGATCAATTGGCACTCTAATTTCATCAATTTAGCTAAATAAGAAACATGCTCAAAACTTTGAAATAAAAGAATAAGAATACAAACCTCTTGTAGTTCGAAATTCTTCTATTCTAATGCTCGAATCTCCTCACGAACCCTTCGAAGCTTCCCTCGAACTCTTCGAGCACCACCTCCGGTAGTCCCGTGATAACTCCATTTTGGAGCTATTAAATACTTCCTAAGTATAGCTAAAGTCCGCATTTAAATATTTAATTTATCTCGTTTGTAGGAGAAATGCGGCAAAGAGCTCGTGCATCCATTGGACACGTTTTGGAGCTAAAAGCGGAGTTTTAACGCCCCGGGAGTGCATCGGGAAAGGGCAAGTCGATCCGAGAAGAAACGGACCAAAATTGCCTAGGAGAGGCAATTTTTCCAGCCCCAAACCCGAGAGCTAGCGTCGAGCAATAGCATCGAGACGCTAGCTCGACGCTGCCGAAGCGTCGAGACCCTGCTGCGGCGTCGAGACGCTCCGGAGGAGGCGCGCGCAAGGAATTATCGGGCCAACATCGAGATGCTGCCCTAGCGTCTCGACGCCATCGCGAGGCGCGCACGGATTACTTAGGGCGTAGCGTCGCGACGCTGCCCTAGCGTCTCGACGCTACGTCGATTAAAGGGGCTGTCAATGACGATTTCTGCACTTCTTCTTCCCCATTCTCAAACGATTTTTCTTCTTCTTCCTCTCGGTTTTCCATTATTTTTCCCTTAGCTCAGCCATTTGTGGCTTGTTTATGAGCTTTTATCTTGTATTAGTTTGATAACGACTTCCATGGCTTCCCTTGGAGCGGTATTGACAACCCGTTCCATGGACGGCTAAGGTAAGGGTGAACGGTTTGGGAAATATTTGAGGGATTTTTGTTAGACTCTTTTAGTTTTGATAATCCATGCTTAGATTATAAAATGGTGGCTGATTTGTATGGCGCCGTTGCCGGGGAGAAGGCAAAATTGATTGAGATTATGATTGACTTTGAATTTGATTGATTGATGGTCTGCTGAATTTTTTTTCGGTTTGTAGTTGTATGTTTAAATTTTTCTTTGTGTATGACCCGTTCTTCTGAGATTAGTGGATTGCAGTTTATCCCGGAAATCAAAAAAGAAGAGCGGCGGTTAAGGAGAGAAGCCCGGGAGGGGCAGAGATTGTTTGAAGGAGAAGAAGGCAATCCCTTCTTTGTTGAGGAGATGGCGCAAGGAGAAGCGCCGCGGACGCTGAAACAGCTGGCAGCGCCAGACTTGAACTTGCAACCCTTGTGTATAAACTACCCCGTGGTAGCAGGTAACTTTGAGTTAAAGTCAGGTTTAATTCACCAGTTGCCTTCTTTTCATGGTAACGCAGGGGAGGACGCAAACAAGCACTTAATGGAGTTTCACTGCGTCTGCGCGGGGATGAAGCCCGCTGGAGTCACGGAGGAGCAGCTGAATATGAGGGCATTCCCCTTCACGCTCAAGGACAAAGCCAAGGATTGGCTGTACTATCTGCCCTCCGGATCGATCACGACGTGGCAGGACATGAAGAGGGTTTTTCTCGAGAAATATTTCCCTGCGTCCTTGGCCACAACCTTGAGGAAGAGAATTTACGGGATCACTCAGGACGTGGGTGAGTCCTTGCACGAGTACTGGGAACGTTTTGGGCGCCTGTGTGCAAGCTTGCCACACCATCAGATTGCCGATCAACTTCTGATACAGTATTTCTATGAGGGGATGACGCCACACGATCGGCAAATGAAAGATTCAGCGAGCGGTGGGGCCTTGATCGACAAGACCCCAGTTGAGGCCAAACAGCTTATTGCGAATATGGCGGCCAACTCGCACCAGTTTGGTATTCGGGGGCAGGGGCAAGTCCATAGTGTGACCCAGAGCCACGAGATGACATAAATGAGGGCCCAAGTGGCCGAGATCAGAAATATGTTGAAGAAGATTGTTGGAGGAAATCGTGAGGCGGAGGAGGTGAATGCAATCGGGGGGTACGCTTCCAACCCGAGGAAGTATGACCCATATTCAAATACTTACAACCCCGGTTGGCGCGATCACCCCAACTTCAGCTATGGGAACAGGGAAGGACAACCACGCTTCCAAGGCCAGTCTCACGATAGGCCTAACGCTTCCACCCAAGCTCAAGCCTCGAGCTCCTCCAGCTCATTGGAAGAAATGGTAAGGACCATTGTCACGACCACCAGCCAGTTCCAAAAAGAAGCTCGAGAAGATCTTAACTCTCACAAGGCCGAGCTGTAAAACTTAAACAAGCAGCTGACGCAAATGGCGATGTCAATTAGCAAAATCGAGAGCAAGAGCTCAGGGAAGCTTCCTTCCCAAACCACGGTCAACTCATGTGAGAACGTGAGTGCTATTCAGCAAAGGAGTGGAAAGTCACTTTCCCCCAGAGCCGTGAAGGAAGTCAAGGACAGCCTGAACGAGTCCGCCCCGACTGCTCCCGAGAATCTGAATGAGAAAAAAGAAGAAATCAGTGTGCAAGAGGAAGTTGCCAGAGCACCCTTCCCTAGTAGGCTTGCGAAGCCTACTTTGGAATCCGACGATGAGGAAGTCCTTCGTACCATCCAGAAGGTGATGGTCAACATTCCGCTCCTAGAGGCAGTGAGCCAAGTGCCAAAATATGCCAAATTCTTAAGGAGCTGGTGCACGAAGAAAAGGAAGTCTAGAGGGACTGAGAAGAAAAAAGAGAACGTTTCTGCGATCCTCTCAGGTACGTTGCCCGCCAAGTGCAACGACCCAGGTACCTTTACTATTCCTTGTATGATAGGTAGTAAGGTAGTTAGAAATGCCATGCTTGACTTAGGAGCTACTGTGAACGTTATGTCTTATGCTTTATTCCTTGAACTGAACTTATATGAACTGCATGAGTGTAACGTGACTGTCGAGTTAGCTAACGGGTCGAGTGTATGTCCTAGAGGGAAAGTGGAAGATGTTCTTGTTAGGGTAGATGATATGATGTTCCCCGCTGATTTCCTTGTACTTGATATGAATGAAAAATCGTTGCATGCTTCGTCCTCTATGCTGTTAGGACGCCCTTTTCTTAAGACCGCTAGGGTCAAAATCGATGTGTTTAAGGGTGTCGTTTCCTTAGAGTTTGATGATACGATGCATAAATTTTCATTGTTTGAAAAGAAATCTGTGGAGAATGTTTCTGTTGTTGAGTATGATGAGAATGGGAGTCTTACCTCGCGCTTGAGGGATGATTCCCATTTCTCAGTAAAAAAATCTCACTTAAAATTGAATGATGTGACTGCTGTTTTTTGCACTAATGACTGTGATATTCACGTGCTCGAGGCACGAAGAGTGCAAAATGTTTTGAATGGTGCTTGCAGGACAAGTGTGGATGCGGACAAGTTTGGAACGTCCCCCGCACTTTCAGATTATGGTTGAGTCAGTGGAGTCTTTCAGTCGAGCAAACGACTTTAAAAATTCTGCGCTTCTCGGAGGCACCCGAGCGATGAACTGTTCTTTTTGTTTTAGTTTAGTTGCTGTTTTTTTTTATTGCTTTTTAGATTAATTTAGTCTTACTTTGCTTGCTGTTTTTTTTAGGAATCGAGGAAGAGAGGACAATTTTGGGCTTCGATGATGAGCGCGCCGCTTCCTTACCCTCGCCAACTTCACAAAGAGTCAGGGAAATGTAGTTTCTTCTTCCCTTTTACTTTGTATATCTGACTGAGTGGCATTGAGGACAATGCCAACTTTTGAAGTTGGGGGTGGAGTTGGATTCATGGATAAGCATGTGTAGTCGGTTGAGCAGTGCTATTTTGATATTGAAGTGCTTGGGACTCTGTTTACTGTTTTCTGATGATGATAATCTAGGAAATGCATGTTGGAAATCTGAGCACGTACATAATCTAGTTTTTGCATGAGTTTTGCATTTATTAGGTTCATGTCAAAACTTTTAAAATTTTTTCTTTTGCTCCCTTGCATCTTTCGCGCACTTAGCAACCTCATCTTAGATTCCGTAGGCTTTGTAAATTGCATGTAGGGCTAATTCTCGTTGTCACCCCGAAAGGCACCCATAGGTAGCTTGTTGCATGAGAGTTAGTGGTTGATTAATTGAGATAGCGTATGCTAAGCCTAAAGTAAAAAAAAAAATAGAAAAAGCATGTTGAATAGAAAATTCTCTCGAGGCGCTCCTCCTTCTTATTAGTGCATTAAGAAGTGAGCGTTAGTCCTTAAAAACGTGAAGTTTATGCATGAATTTGACGTGTTAGGCAACTCGAGGTGGGAAAGAAAAAGAGAATAAATTGTTGGTTCAAAGAACCTTAATAAAGAGTACAAAGTACTCGTGAAAAGAAAAAGGAATGAGAAAAATACTTAGGTCTCTTAATTTGCTTCTCTCTCTCGTGTAAGTCAAGTGTAGACTGTTCTTAAACGCTAGAAGTAGGGGGAAAACGGGATGTTGTGTTGCATGTGGTTTTTCCGGGCTTACGTGAGTTTAGGATTGGTTGTCTAGCACACACACACGTTAGAGAGCAATAGTTAATTTTTGATATGTTCATAGTAAATGCATGCACGAATTGCTTTCATGATTATGTTGTGTTTAAATTTTCAAAATACATGGAGGTTTGAGTTAGTAGCATGTAGGCGTGTCCTTAGAGTCAATTTCTTTGTAGCCTTGCTCGAGGACTAGCAAGATTCAGGTTGGGGGTGTTTGATAACTCCATTTTGGAGCTATTAAATACTTCCTAAGTATAGCTAAAGTCCGCATTTAAATGTTTAATTTATCTCGTTTGTAGAAGAAATGCGGCAAAGAGCTCGTGCGTCCATTGGACTTGTATTGGAGCTAAAAGCGGAGTTTTAACGCCCCGGGAGTGCATCGGGAAAGGGCAAGTCGATCTGATAAGAAACGGACAAAAATTTCCTAGGAGAGGCAATTTTTCCAGCCCCAAACCCGAGAGCTAGCGTCGAGCAATAGCGTCGAGACGCTAGCTCGACGCTGTCGAAGCGTCGAGACCCTGCTGCGGCGTCGAGACGCTCCGGAGGAGGCGCGCGCAAGGAATTATCGGGCCAGCGTCGAGACGCTGCCCTAGCGTCTCGACGCCATCGCGAGGCGCGCGCGGATTACTTAGGGCGTAGCGTCGCGACGCTGCCCTAGCGACTCGACGCTACGTCGATTAAAGGGGCTGTGAATGACGATTTTTGCACTTCTTCTTCCCCATTCTCAAGCGATTTTTCTTCTTCTTCCTCTCGGTTTTCCATTATTTTTCCCTTAGCTCAGCCATTTGTGGCTTGTTTATGAGCTTTTATCTTGTATTAGTTTGATGACGACTTCCATGGCTTCCCTTGGAGCGGTATTGACAACCCATTCCATGGACGGCTAAGGTAAGGGTGAACGGTTTGGGAAATATTTGAGGGATTTTTGTTAGACTCTTTTAGTTTTGATAATCCATGCTTAGATTATAAAATGGTAGCTGATTTGTATGCATTTATCTTTCTTGCTTCATCCAATGCGTATGTTAGATTTCTATGATTGACACTCGAGTTTTCTAGCATGTTGTGAATGTTAAACAGTAGCGATGCCGTGCCTCTCACTATTCGACTAGTAACACAGATTGATAAAACTAAACCGGAGTATCGAGTCATGCATGATAGTTGTTGATTGCATACAACGTTGGCGGGCAATCAGTTAGCAATTAGATTACGTGCTTGAATGTCTGTCGCGGTTCGCTAGTGACTATCTAGAATAAATTTGGGGCTGATCACCTTAATGCAATTTTAGATAATGTTTAATTGGAACTGTGTGGTCTGATTAATTTCTATGGAGCCGGTTAACTTGGGGCTTCTCGGGTAATCGTCCGTGTGTACTACAAACTGCTTGCCTTGAATTTGTATTAAATGATAAGCTGAAGATGTCTAACAATTAAATCCCGAAAATCCCCAAACCGTGCACGCGTCTCTCTCTTTTTATTCTTCCGTTAGTATTCAATTGCTTACTTTGCATGTTTAAAAATCCCCCCGTTACAAAAAACCAATCAATTAATTAAGTTCAATTTTAATTTAGTTTCGGTCATAACTTCTCCTTGGATCGACCATGTTACCACTGGCTGCAAAGCCTTGGTTATAGGCTTATAAATTGTATTTTGGTGAGTCTCGACAACTCGGAATTTAGAGTTCACCTCAAAGTGAGCTCCACCATCCCGCTATCCTCGGGCCGAGCAACGAAGTGGTGGGCCCCTTTACAAGAGAAAAACTTTGGAAGATGAAGATGAAAAGAGAAGAGATCTTTGTGATGAGAGTTTTGAAGGAGAATGTCACACATCCAACGGAGTGGTGGGCCCCTATAAGCACGACCGTTTAATTTTCGCACGTTGTCGTTTAATTTTCCGTTAGTTGCATATTATGAGCTTCCTTCCCCCAAAACCAAATTACAATTCTTTTATTTTAATTTGTGCATACTTTTTATAATTAACAAATTAGGCTTAGTTAAATTAGATTTCTTATTTCCCTGTGGATCGACCCCGTTACCATTTAGCTGCAAATTGCTCGGTGTACTCGGGTTTATAAATTGTATTTTGGCAAGCCTCGACAGCTTGAATTCGGAGTACCACATAAAGTGCTCTACTAGGAGCAATGCAAAGCTTGCAAGGCTATCACATTAAGAAGTGGAAGGATGGTGGATGAGATTGCAAAAGAACCTGTTTAGAAGTGTACTGAAAAAGAGTTCACTCTAGAGCCATCTACTAATGTGTTTATTCAGGTTGAGGAAGAACAAAAGAAGACTATTGCATCACCTGAAGCTGAACAATCTACTAAGTCTTCTGTTCCTTTTGTTCCTAACTCTATTCCTTATCCTCAACGATTTAAAAAGAAAAAGATTGAATCTCAATTTTCTAAATTTTTAGACATATTTAAAAAGCTTCATATTAATATCCCATTTGCAGATGCTCTTTCTCAAATGCCACATTATGCAAAATTCATGAAAGACATCATGTCCAACAAGAAGAAACTGGAGGCCTACGAGACAATCAACCTTAATGAGGAATGCAGTGCCATAATTCAGAGAAAGTTGCCTCAGAAATTAAAAGATCCAGGAAGTTTTACTATCCCTTGTGTTATGGGAAATTCTTCTTCTCGTTATAAAGCTTTATGTGATTTAGGAGCTAGCATTAACTTGATGCCTTTATCTGTATACAAGAAACTAAGTTTGGGGGAGGTGCAACCTACTACCATATCTCTTCAGTTAGGTGATCGATCTATCACATATCCTAGAGGTATTGTAGAAGATGTATTGGTTAAGGTTGACAAGTTTATCTTTCCTGTAGATTTTGTAGTGCTAGACATGGAAGAGGACAGTGAAGTCCCAATAATTTTGGGAAGACCTTTCTTAGCCACTGAACGAGCTTTAATCGATGTACAACAAGGTAAACTTTCTCTAAGATTGAACGACGAAGAGGTAACTTTAAATATTTATAACTCTATGAAATTTCATGAAGAAGAAAGTGATTGTTTTCGTGTGGACATGATTGATTCCATTACTAATGAGTTTGAGAAATTTGTGGCAAATTCTGATATTTTAGATAAATTAAATTTAGACAATGAGAATGAGCAAGTGAAACAGGTGGAGGTGAAACACATGGGCAAGCGACCACCATGATACATTTAATGAGCCTCGTCTAGCCAAAGACGTTAAACAAAGCGCTTCTTGGGAGGCAACCCAAGTTTATTTTTGAGTTTTTAGTTTGTTTTATTTGTTTTCTTTTGTTTAATTCTTTTGTGGCGTGTTGTGGTCCTTATTTTCCTTTACTTTTCCTTTAGGAGCCCGATCAACAAATTTTTCACCACATCTCAGAAGATTGGATTCACTTGCATTTCAGGGAAGTTTCGAAATCCCCTATCTATTTTTCTTGTCCTTTGCATATTATTGACTATACATTGAGGACAACGTATGTTTTAAGTTTGGGGGTGGAACTATGCATGTTATGCATATTTTAGGTGAGTTTTATATTTTTTTTAGCATGATCTTCATGGTTGAATCTTTGTTGAATTGCTCGTGATTAGGACAACCTAGGAAGTGTTTTAGAGTTTGATATTCTGCTTTTGTTGGACTATGAGACCATACCGGTTAACGGAGAAAAAATTATTTTATTTTAGTCCCTTTTGATATGTTTGAATACCTTGTAAGCTAAAAATGCATCTTTAGTTTGAGTTTTAATGCATAAAGGAGATACACATGATTAGATTTTTCTTTGAAAAGTTGTATGATAGTGTCTCATTTTTTGTTGCTAAATGAAGAATGCATAGGATTTGATACCAAAATACCATGCTTTTCTGTGAGCTTTTGAGCCAATAAGCACCTCTTAACACGGTGCTCTATTTTCTTAAATTGAGTGATTGCCATGCATGATTGATATTTCTAGAACTTGCTTTGTTATGCATGTCTGGAATCTCTGAATTTGACTTGAATGTTTAACTTCACAAAGGGAGTTTAGGTAAAACCACTTTTAGCTTTCTTAAATAGCCTACCTTGTTATAATCCTTAGAAAGCCAAATTTTGAGCCTTAGGCCTTTTCATTGGAACATTACCACATAACAAGCCTTATACCCATTCTCTTGTTGTTTTCCTTTCTTTGAACCCTTAATGGAAGGTTTATAAGTGCTTACCACAGGATGTGTCAATCCATCCAAAGGAGAAAGTTGAATGATTTTAATAGAATATTCAAAAGGAAGCATTCATTCATTAGCTTCTTTTAGAGACAAAAGAAAAGAGAAAAAGAAAAGAGAAAAAGAAAAGAAAAGAAAAATTGAGAAAAGAAAAAGAAAAGAAAATTTCATGTGGTACAGTCTTATAATTCTTCCAACCTAGTAGCTTAAAATGTCCATCCATCCACCCTTACCTAAGCCCAATTACAACCAAAGCAAGACCCTTGAAGTTTTACATTCAATCTAATTCATCGATGATGAAGAAGTGATATATTAGCAAGGTTCTGGTAAATGTCTCTTATGTTTTGGTTTGAGCGTTTTATCTTTCATATGCCCTAAACAGTTGAGTGTGTTGAGTGATTGTATGTGAGGGTATTAATTCTTGTGCATTCGATTTTAGTAATTTTATGAGATACTTGAGTTTTTTGTTATAAAATTGAAGGCTATGATTGCTTAATCTCTTGATTGTCACGATGACTCAAGTTATTAATGTGTGTTTAGTTTTATTGGTATTCATAGATATTAAGGGAAGAAAAGTGAGCACATATGCAAAAGATAAAATGTTTTGTTGTTTTTTTAAATTTATTGTTGATAGGTCGTGGTTTAATATGCCTTATTTTGTGGTTTATTTGTCTTAAGAACACTAAGGTTCGAGTCACGAGCATGCATTCATTGATTCATTTAATGGGTTGTTTTATTTTTCTCGAGGACTAGCAAAAGCTTAAGTTTGGGGGTGTTTCATAGCACACTAAATGGGCTATTTTAGAGCCTTTATTATGCAAGTTTTGGAGTTTAAATGAATGTTTTAATGATATTATTTATCTAAATTGTAGATTTCAAGCATTTGGAGCAAACCGGAGCTTTTTAGAAGTTATGACATGAAAAATTAGCTTAAAATATGAACTTTTATGACCAAGAGCCAAGAAAAAGAAGGAATCAAGCCAAAAATGCCGAGGGGATAGCGTCGAGACGCTGTCCCGTCTGCCGATGATCTAATTCACCACAGAAAATAAAAGATGCATAAGCTGGGTTTCAATCCTGGGCACGCACGCACAATCATCAATTTGGAAGGCGCCCAGACCAACGCAGCACTTTAGCATTTTGAATCATATTCCGCACGCGTTTTACATATTGCTTAAGCATCGAGCTATAGCGTCTCGACGCCATGCTCGACGCTGGCTTTCCATATCAGTTTTCACGCGTTTTTAAAGGGCAGCGTCGAGACGCTATGACGATTTTTCCTATAAATGCATATTTTTCTCCATTTGACGGGGGAAGCCAATTTTTGGGAGATTTGAACCCTAATTTCGAAATACACTCAATGGAAAGACGTGAGGGACACTCTAGAGAGCTGAGGAAGAGATTCAGAGGCTCGGGAACGTGCATATCACATTGGGAACGAGGCTTGGCACGCGACAAGAGTTTTTCTCCTTTTACCTTTGATTTTATTGTTTATTTTATGGATTCTAAACATTGTCTAAGCATGATTTTAGTGATTATGAGTAGCTAGACTTTTTTTTTTTTTTTTTTAGTACGAGTAGCAAGACTTTTACTTAGGGGATTGATGTAATCGTTTTAGTTTTCATGTTTGATTAATCTAAAGTTCTTCATATCGCAACAATTGTTCTTGTGTTTGTTTGCTTAATGCTTTTATCATTTGGCCAAAGTATAAATTGTTGATTACTTTA
The DNA here is from genome assembly GCA_028017165.1 of Herpetospermum pedunculosum. Classification (NCBI taxonomy): domain Eukaryota; kingdom Viridiplantae; phylum Streptophyta; class Magnoliopsida; order Cucurbitales; family Cucurbitaceae; genus Herpetospermum; species Herpetospermum pedunculosum. Next base: position 1,990,731 of record JAPQWQ010000075.1, on the reverse strand, counting down.
ATTCTAGCTTGAAAGAGTAGATTTTAGAGTAGAACTCAAACACTTGACTACTTGTAAATTCTTGCATGAAAATGAAGAATTCTCTTAGAGGCCGATAATAGAAGTTGCTTAATGCCTTTCTTTTCTATTAAAACTAGACAAACATGTTGGTTTGATATTAAGGGAAGAGAATTAATAGAGCTCTAGCGAGTCTTTTATGAGTTTTGTACTTCTTGGCTTATAATTGTATGCATGACTATTTTTTTGATTAATAGATTAATTACGCATGAATCTATTCGATGAAATCAATTCCCTAGGTTTTCTCTCCTAAAGGTTTCCCATTACTTTTTAGCCATTTAATTTTCACTCAACTTCAAAGTCTTTTTAATCTAAATAGAATTTGTGGTTAGTACCTACGGTACTCAATTGATCTAGAAAACCAATCCTATGCACGATACTCTTTACTTAAATCACTATTTTAAAACTGGACCCGTACACTTGCGGTACGCAATAAATTACGCAACATTTAGCTCAGCATGTTCAATAATTCAAAATATAAACGAAAAAATAAATGCATAATAAAACTACAAATTAAAAGGGAATGAAGAAATAAAACTCGTGTCGATTCCACGTTTCTGCTGCAATCTTCACGATCCTGAGCATGTAAATTTGTACTTCGTGCTTCCAAAAATCTCTTCTATCTCTAAAAAGTATGTAATTTCGAAATTGGGATTGACTCTCCAAATCGGCTCTCAAGAAATCCTAAAAAATATCTATTTATACCATATTTTAGGTCAAAATCGTGCATAACATGTCTGGAGGAGCTCAGATCAGTTGCGACGCGCGTCTATGGAGTTTGATGTATGTGTGGAGATGAAATTTCACATTAATCTAAAGCATATATTTAAAACCTCTGGATTTATAACTTTAATAGATATTTGGTTGAGTTGGAGAAGTGTCAGGTGAATTTTTGTTTGCACGCTGAGGGGCCTGAGTTTGAGTCCAGGATGGTACATTTTGCAAAAACAAATTTCATTATTTTGTAGCGGAATGGGCGCCTAGGCACTATGCTCTCAGGTTTTCAACCCAATTTCCTCCTTTTGGTCACTTGGGAACTTCAAATTTCATCCAAATAGCTTAATTTTCACCCCAAAGCTTCTAAATTTCTCGGTTTGCTCCAAAATGCTCGATATCTATAAAATAATCAAATATAATCGTGAAAGTACACATTTAATTCTTTAAACTAGCATAAAATAAGTCATGAAGATAGCTCATTTTGTGTGCTATCACTCGTCCCTCGCCAACCTCGCAAAGATCAGGGATGTTTCATTTTTCTCTTTTTAATTTTCCGCGTTGTTGCAATTTTGATGGTAGAAGCATTGGAGACAATGCTTTCTTCTGAGGTTGGGGGTGGATTTTGTGGAGTGTCGTCGGAATATCATGTGCAGTTGTTGAGCAGAAGTAAATTTATAATTTGAATTGCTTGTGACTCTGTTTGCATGCTTTCTGATTATGATGATCTAGGAAATGGTTTAGAATCTTCGTATTTTCATATCTAGATTAGCATGAAGTTGTTTGGCACTGATTAGGTTCATTTCAAAAAAGTTTAAAAAAATTATGTTGCTCCCTTGCACCCATCGAGCACTTAGCAACTTTTCTTAGACTCCGTAGGCTTAGATTGACCGCATATTGCATTATTTCTTGTTGTCACCCCGAAAGGCACCCCTAGGGAAGCTTGTTGCATGAGAATTGGTAATAGGTTAATCGAGTTAGCAAAGCTATTTAGCCTAAATATAAAAAAAGCAAAAAACATGTTGTTTAGAAAATCCTCCCGGGGCGCGCGCTAGATTTTTCCGTCTGTAGCGTCTTGACGCTACGACGGGTGTAAAACCAATTTTTACCGATTTTAGGTCATCTTCTTCGCCATTTTCTCTCGGGTTTACGGATTTTCAGCCCTTGGAGCTCACCTTAGAGCTTCGTTTTCATCCTTTTCAACATGTATGGACCCATTAGCTTTCATGAAAGCTTGAATTTCATCCAAGGCCATGGTAGGCTAAGGTAAATGAGGGATTTGGGGATTTTGAGTAAGGATTTGTTAGGTTTTGTAATTATCTTTAGACTTGTGTGTATGATTCTATTTTGGTTTGAACGAGTATGCTATAATGATAGACGGACAGTCTTGACTTCTAGCATGTTCTACCGTTATAGATTAGTGAAGTGTTGGCCTCTCCTAATTGCCTATTGTAACACAGAGGAGTAAAACAAATCGAAGTATCGAATTAGAATTTCCATGTGATTGATTGCTTCAGGGTTGCCGGGCGATCGATATTCACTTAGAATTTCCAATTGAATGTTCGTCATAAATTGCTAGTTACTGCTTTAGTTAATTTAGAACTAATCAATCTGAGTTAATTAGAATTGACAACTCTGACTAATTTCCATGTGGTCGGTTACTTCAGGGTTGCCGGGTAACCGTTTATGTACTCAGTTTATTCGTGACCATGTTTATAGAGTTCAATGGTAGTAATTACATCGCTTAGCAAATCTCGAATTCCCCAAATCCATCATGTTCGACTTGGTGGTTTATTTTTCTGTTAGCGCACTTTATTCTTCAATTTGCATGATCAAACCCCTTTTTTGGTTACTTTTAATTCGAACAAACCATAATTTAATCCAAACATTGATTTCATCTTGAAACACTCCCTGTGGATCGACTCCGTTACCACTAGCTACAAAGCTAAGTGAGTTCGGATTTATAAATTTCATTTTGGGCAAGCCTCGACAGCTTGAATTTAGGGGCACACCTAATTGTGCTCTCACCAAAATTGGCGTCGTTGTCGGGGAGCAACTAAAATGAAAACACGTATGGTTTGGATTGTTGTTTGATTGATTGTTTTAAAAAAAAATCTTTGTTTGCTTGTGGTTGTAATAAAAAATAATTCTTGTTTTGTATGACCCGTTCTTCTGAGTTAAGTGGATTGCAGTATATACCAGATATTGATATAGAAGAGCGAAGGTTGAGAAGAGAAGGTCGCGAGGGCCTTAGATTGTTTGAGGAAGAGGGATATGGTCCTTTCTTCAGGGAAAGAGAAGAAATGATGGAAGAAGAAGCGCCCAGAACGTTGAAGCAACTGCCAGACCTGAATCAACAACCGCTCTGCATTACGTACCCAATCGTAGAAGGTAACTTCGAGTTAAAATCAGGTTTAATTCACGAGTTACCTTCTTTTCATGGAAATGCAGGCGAGGATGCTAACAAGTATTTGATGGAGTTCCATTGTGTCTGCGCGGGGATGAAGCCCCCAAGCGTTACAGAGGAGCAGTTGAATCTAAGGGCATTGCCCTTCACGCTGAAAGATAAGGCCAAGGATTGGCTCTACTATCTGCCCTCTGGATCGATGACAACCTGGCAGAAGATGAAGAAGATGTTTCTTGAAAAATATTTTCTCACATCCCTCGCAACGAGACTGAGGAAGAGAATATATGGGATCACCTAGGACGTGGGTGAGTCTTTACACGAGTATTGGGAGCGATTTGGAAGGTTGTGCGCTAGTTTCCGACATCATCAGATAGCAGACCAACTGCTTATTTAGTATTTTTATGAGGGGATGACTCCTCATGACCGACAGATGATTGATGCTGCCAGCGAAGGTTCTCTTATGGACAAGACTCCTGCAGAATCTAGGCTTTTGATTTCAAATATGGCCCGAAACTTTCAGCAGTACGAAAGTGCAACACACGACCTCGCTCGCCTCTCAAGCGAAATCAAGGAGCTTAGAGCCCAGATGTCTGAGGTATGTAGCGTCGTTCTTGAATTGAAAGAAAACTCATCACAGGCTGATTCCTCGGTTTCAGGTCAATCCCTTGAGGATATGATGAAATCCTTCATGGAAATGAGAAAATAACATCGCGAGGAAACTCGAGCACAATTTCAATCTGATCGCGAGGAAACTCGAATGCAATTTCAATCTCTGAGCAAGGCGATGACTCAAGCAAAAGACAGAATAAACAAGGTGGAAACTCAGAGAGCAGAATTCCTAAAAGTTATTGCTCTCAGAAGTGGAAAGTAGATTTGATACGGATCCAATCACCGAACCATTGCATGTACCGGAAGGAGCCATTACAAGAAGCAAGGCAAATAAGATTCAAGAGGCTTTTACACTACATCTTCAAAAGCTAGCTAATTCACAAGAAGAGACAAATATTTTTTAACCCAAATTTCTTTACAATGTTATTTCAATGAGTCAAGAAGATAATGGTGTGAAGATGGCACGAGAAAAGTCTTCTAGTTTGAAAGATGGCACGAGGGACAAAAAAACTGTGCAGAAATTGTAAGCAGTGGGCTTTCCAGCTTGCACCTCTTGGGAGTTTGAAGTGTCAAAACTACTCAAACGTTGGAATCTTGAAAAGAACGTCTTAAAGTAGCTAGTTAAGACAATTTAAAGCATTTCTATTGTTTTTGTTTTTCCATATGACTTTTCAATTGTTGTTGAATTGAACTTCATTCCATAGGTTTTATTTTCTTCAATTCTGCATTTAATGACTTTTGGAGACCTTTGGTATTTGAAAGCTTGAACGTCCATTTTGGCCTATTTAAAGGCTTGTAATGCTCTTCAAAATACAGATTATGCTTATTAATAACTTGTGTTTCTTAAAACTCCTTTTGGTGTTGTTTCTTTCAAATCTTGTTTTAGGTTTGATGTTAATCGGTTCATTGAATTAGTTTTGATCAACCTAATTCTGGAGTGAGTCGTCTTAGGATCTAAGAGTGACAATCATAGATTCTAAGTGTGATCTAAGAGTCATTCACCTTCTAACTAAACTCTTGGTTGGAATCAATCGTTAGATTAGTCTTTTTGTGGGCATTTACAACGATCCTAGAAGGACCTCTAGCTTTGTAAATATAGCAACGTTGGGAGCTTATCATTTGGTATGAGAGAACGTGGTCAACATCTTCGGCCGTCTCTAGAGGTGAAATATCTTTACTTTGTGTTATTATTATTATTAGTTTTTCTGAAAGCATTTACTTATAAAGTGTAATACAAGACATACTACAACTTGTCTTGAAAGTTTTGCTCTCGGATTATCAAAAAAAAAAAAAAAAAAAAACAGTAGCAAAAAGAAGAAGAAATCAGTAGCAAAAGCAAAAAAAAAAAAATATTCAAAGATCCGAGGCACACGAAAAGTTCTCGTCATTAAGTTTTAATTTGATTTTTGAGTTATTGATCCTAAGGTTGAGTTTCTCTAGTATTAGTTTGTGAGAAGTTGATTTTTTTTAATTGGTTATATCAAGCTTAAAGTAAGATTGCACCAAAATCTAAACCAACCCTTACATCTTTGACCTAGTACCAAAAGCCTACCCTTAAGTGTTAAACACGAGTGTCCTTGAGTGAAATCTTTGTGAGAAGTGTGGAGAGGTCCTCTTTACTGTTTTGTTTTTGTTCTACTTCAATTTTTTTGATAGATCATGGCGCATGATGGAAAAGATGTACAACAAGTGGTAGATCCAAATATGGCTATTCTTCAAGCCATTCAAGGTATGATGGAAATGATGAATGAAGATAGACAAGAAAGGATGGCACAAGAACAACGAGAAGAACAAGCATTGCAAGAAGATGAAGGCATGTTTGACATAGCTTTGGCCGAACAAGAAAGAAACTTTGGAGGAAGAGGAAATATGAGAGGAAGAGGAAGAGTTAACCTTGCAAACATCATGCAACCTAGAAGGATGGAAAGAGTGAATGAAGATAGATATGGAGGAGTTAAACTCAAGATCCCACCTTTTAGTGGAACAGCGGATTCAGAGACATATTTGCAATGGGAAAGAAAGATAGAACATGTATTTGATTGCAATACATAAAGTGAGAATAAGAAGATGAAACTTGCCATTGCCGAATTCACCAATTATGCATGTGATTGGTATCATCATCTCAAATCCGATCGAAGAAGAAAAGAGGAGGATCCCATAGAAACTTGGGAAGAACTTAAAGAAGCCATGAGAAAAAGGTACGTTCCTAAACATCATGAAAGAGATTTGAAAACTAAATTGCAAACTTTGAGGCAAGGAACAAAAAGTGTTGCTGAATATTATCAAGAGATGGGGACTTTGATGGAAAGAGCAAAGATCCGAGAAGAGGAGGAAGACACCATGTCTAGATTCATGGGAGGTTTGAATCAAGAACTTGCTCATATTGTCGATAGAAATCCACCACCTTTTTTGGAAGATATGTATCACTATGCTGTCAAAATTGAAGCTCAATTGAAGGCAGAAAAGGAATATTCAAAGAGGTATACATCTAAAGCTAACACCTTTTCAAATTCTAATACTTGGAACAAGAATGGTTTTGTGAATAGGAATGATTCAATACATTCAAAAGACAAGTTTGGTGCTGCCAAAAGAATGGAGGCCGAGAGCTCCAATGCTAAAAAATATGTAGTTTCAAAGGAGGTAAGAGAGAAGTCTAGTTCTATTCAATGTTGGAAATGCAAAGGATTTGGACACATGAGCAAAGAGTGTGTCAATAAAAGAGTCATGGTGGTAAGAAATGGTGTGCTTGAATCGGATGATGAATGTGAGGAACATGATGCACAAATTGAGGAAGAATCTGAAGCACATGATGGTGAGTATGTTGAAGAAGGTAACTACATATCCTTGATTTCAAGAAGGGTACTTAATGTGCAAATCAAGGAAGATAAAGTTGAAGATCAAAGAGAAAACTTGTTTCACACAAGATGCTTAGTTGAAAAGAACACATGTAGCTTGGTGATCGATAGTGGAAGTTGCACAAATGTGGTGAGTAGTTTTCTTGTAAAAAGACTTCAACTTGCGACCCATCCACATCCGAAACCATACAAACTTCATTGGTTGACAAACAAAGGAGAACTTAAGGTGAACTCTCAAGCTCTTATTCCTTTTACTTTGGGAAGATATAAGGATGTTCTTTGCGATGTTGTACCTATGCATGCGGGGGATATATTGTTAGGTCGACCTTGGCAATATGATAGAGAAGTTACATATAATGGGCTGCTGAACAAGTATAACTTTACTTTGAATGGAAATAAGTTTACTTTACTTCCATTGTCTCCATACGAAGTACATTGTGACCATTTGAAATTAGAGAAAAAAAATAATAGAATTCGAAGAAAAAGAGAGGAGAGAAGAAAGTAAGTTCAAAGAGAGAGAGAAGAGTGACAAAAAAGAGAAAAGTGAGGGGAAAATGGTGAGTGAAAAGCAAGAGAGAAAAAAAAGTGAATTTGAGGAAAAAAGAAAGTATGTGAGTTTGGTTATAAGAAAAGGTGAAGTGAGGAATGAGTTATTCACTCAAGAACCAATCTTTGTGCTTATGTGCAAAAGAATGTGTTTTGCAACTAACCCAAATTCTGATTGGGTTTTGTCAAGTGCTTTTAAGTCTCTTTTGCAGGAATTTAATGACTTGTTTCCACATGAGGATGCACCTACGGGTTTACCTCCTTTAAGAGGGATTGAACATCAAATCGACTTCATACCCGAGGCAACTCTTCCAAACATGGCTGCCTATAGGACAAATCCAACTAAGACTAAGGAGATCCAAAGACAAGTCGAAGAACTCATGGATAAAGGCTATGTTAGAGAAAGCATGAGTCCTTGCTCGGTTCTGGTAATTTTGGTACCAAAGAAAGATGACACATGGAGAATGTGTGTTGATTGTCGCGCCATCAACAAGATAACGGTAAAGTATCGACATCCTATTCCTAGATTGGATGACATGTTAGATGAATTGCATGGTGCTTCTTTGTTTTCAAAAATAGATCGTAAAAGTGGTTATCATCAAATTCGAATGCAGTTAGGAGATGAGTGGAAAACGATTTTCAAAATAATGTTTGGACTTTATGAGTGGCTTGTTATGCCATTTGGCCTTACTAATGCACCAAGTACTTTTATCAGGTTAATGAACCATGTTTTGAGGGAATATATTGGAAAATTTGTTGTTGTCTATTTTGATGATATCTTGTTTACTCAAAAAGCTTGAATGATCACATTTTGCATGTTAAGACAATTTTTCTTAAACTTAGAGAAGAAAAGATTTATGCCAACTTCAAAAAGTGTAGTTTTTGTCTAGACCAAGTCAATTTCCTAGGGTTTATTGTTGGGAAGGATGGAGTGCAAGTTGATGAAGAAAAGGTAAAGGCTATTCTAGAGTGGACAACACCCACCAATGCAACTGAGGTAAGATCCTTTCATGGTTTGGCTAGTTTTTATAGGAGGTTTATTAAAGATTTCAGTAGCATAGCCTCACCATTGAATGAACTTGTTAAAAAACATGTGAAATTTGAATGGAAAGAAAAGCAAGAGAATGCATTCAATGAGCTAAAAGAAAAATTAACCAATGCACCTTGTCTTATTCTGCCTAACTTTGATAAATCTTTTGAGATTGAATGTGATGCAAGTGGGATAGGTATAGGAGCTGTTTTGATGCAGGAACAAAGGCCAATCATGTTCTTTAGTGAAAAGCTAAATGGAGCACAACTCAACTACCCGACATATGACAAAGAGCTACATGCACTTATGAGGGCTTTGCAAGTTTGGCAACATTACTTGTGGCCAAAAGAGTTTGTTATCCATACTGATCATGAAAGTTTGAAGCACCTCAAAAGCCAAACAAAGTTAAATAGGAGGCATGCTAAATGGGTGGAGTTCATTGAGACATTTCCTTATGTCATTCATTACAAAAAAGGTAAGGACAATGTGGTGGCCGATGCATTATCGAGAATGTATGCTCTATTTTCTTCGCTTAGTGCAAAAGTTCTTGGTTTTAAACACATGATTGAGTTGTATAAGGTTGAGAAATCTGAATTTTTTGATGTTTATACACAATGTTTAGGAGGGAAAAATGTACATGACCATATTCTGTTTTATGGTATGCTATTTAGGAAGGGTAAACTTTGTATTCCTAAGTGTTCTATTCGAGAGTTCCTTGTGAAGGAGGCTCATGGGGGAGGACTTATGGGGCATTTTGGAGAATTTAAAACATATAGCATGTTGTGTGAACACTTTTATTGGTTGAAAATGAGAAAGGATGTGAACAAAGTGTGCAAGCAAAATTTCAAATGTAAGGAGGCCAAGTCTAAGACACAACCACATGGTCTTTACACACCTTTAGATGTTCCTAGTGAACCTTGGGTAGACATTAGCATGGATTTTGTTTTAGGGTTACCAAGGACTAGAAAACATCATGATAGCATTTTTGTGGTGGTTGATAGGTTTAGTAAGATGGCACACTTCATTCCATGTAACAAAACGGACGATGCTACTAACATAGCTAATCTATTCTTTAGGGAAGTGGTTAGATTGCATGGCATTCCCAAAAATATTGTTAGTGATAGGGATGTTAAATTTTTAAGTCATTTTTCGAAAGTCTTGTGGGGAAAATTGGGTACTAAGCTTTTGTTTTCTACAACTTCTCACCCACAAACTGATGGACAAACCGAGGTGGTTAATAGAACATTGGGAGCCTTTCTTAGGTCACTGATTTCTAAGAATCTTAAGTCTTGGGAGGAGAGTCTACCTTTTGTAGAGTTTGCATACAATAGAGCAATACATAGCACTACTCATTGTTCACCTTTTGAGGTTGTGTATGGCTTTAATCCTTTAACTCCTCTAGATTTATCACCTTTACCACCTAATATGTTTACTAGTGATGCAGCTTGTTCTAAGGCTGAATACATCAAGACTTTGCACAAAGAAATCAAAGAAAGGATTGAAAAGAAGAATCAAAAGTTAGTCACTCGCAAGAACCGAGGGAGAAAGAAATTGATTTTTAAACCTGGTGATTGGGTTTGGGTTCATCTACGAAAGGAAAGGTTTCCGGATCAAAGGAAGTCTAAACTTTAACCAAGGGTAGATGGTCCTTTTCAAGTGCTTGAACGGATAAATGACAATGCATACAAACTAGATCTTCGAGGTGAGTACAATGTAAGTTCTACTTTTAATGTTGTTGATTTAACTTCTTTTGATATAGGTGATGAAGACCTTGATTTGAGGACAAATCCTTTTAAAGAAAGGGGGGATGATACGGATCCAATCACCGAACATTTGCATGTACCGGAAGGAGCCATTACAAGAAGCAAGGCAAAGAAGATTCAAGAGGCTTTTACACTACATCTTCAAAAGCTAGCTAATGCACAAGAAGAGACAAATATTTTTGAACCCAAGTTTCTTTACAATTTTATTTCAATGAGTTAAGAAGATAATGGTGTGAAGATGGCACGGGAAAAGTCTTCTAATTTGAAAGATGGCACGAGGGACAAAAAAACTGTGCATAAATTGTAAGCAGTGGGCTGTCCAGCTTGCACCTCCTGTGAGTTTGGAGTGTCAAAACTACTCAAACGTTGGAATCTTGAAAAGAACGTCTTAAAGTAGCTAGTTAAGACAATTTAAAGCATTTCTATTGTTTTTGTTTTTCCATATGACTTTTCAATTGTTGTTGAATTGAATTTCATTCCATAGGTTTTATTTTCTTCAATTCTGCATTTAATGACTTTTGGAGACCTTTGGTATTTGGAAGCTTGAACGTCCATTTTGGCCTATTTAAAGGCTTCTAATGCTCTTGAAAATACAGATTATGCTTATCAAGAACTTGTGTTTCTTAAAACTCCTTTTGGTGTTGTTTCTTTCAAATCTTGTTTTAGGTTTGATGTTAATCGGTTCATTGAATTAGTTTTGATCAACCTAATTCTGGAGTGAGTCGTCTTAGGATCTAAGAGTGACAATCATAGATTCTAAGTGTGATCTAAGAGTCATTCACCTTCTAACTAAACTCTTGGTTGGAATCAATCGTTAAGTTAGTCTTCTTTGTGGGCATTTACAAGGATCCTAGAAGGACCTCTAGCTTTGTAAATCAAGCAACGTTGGGAGCTTATCATTTGGTATCAGAGAACGTGGTCAACATCTTCGGCAGTCTCTAGAGGTGAAATATCTTTACTTTGTGTTATTATTATTATTAGTTTTTCTGAAAGCATTTACTTATAAAGTGTAATACAAGACATACTACAACTTGTCTTGAAAGTTTTGCTCTCGGATTATCAAAAAAAAAAAAAAAAAAAAAAAAACAGTAGCAAAAAGAAGAACTCAGTAGCAAAAGCAAAAAAAAAAAAAAAAAATATTCAAAGATCCGAGGCACACGAAAAGTTCTCGTCATTAAGTTTTAATTTGATTTTTGAGTTATTGATCCTAAGGTTGAGTTTCTCTAGTATTAGTTTGTGAGAAGTTGATTTTTTTTTTAATTGGTTATATCAAGCTTAAAGTAAGATTGCACCAAAATCTAAACCAACCCTTACATCTTTGACCTAGTACCAAAAGCCTACCCTTGAGTGTTAAGCACGAGTGTCCTTGAGTGAAATCTTTGTGAGAAGTGTGGAGAGGTCCTCTTTACTGTTTTGTTTTTGTTCTACTTCAATTTTTTTGATAGATCATGGCGCATGATGGAAAAGATGTACAACAAGTGGTAGATCCAAATATGGCTATTCTTCAAGCCATTCATGGTATGATGGAAATGATGAATGAAGATAAACAAGAAAGGATGGCACAACAACAACGAGAAGAACAAACATTGCAAGAAGATGAAGGCATGTTTGACATAGCTTTGGCCGAACAAGAAAGAAACTTTGGAGGAAGAGGAAGAGTTAACCTTGCAAACATCATGCAACCTAAAAGGATGGAAAAAGTGAATGAAGATAGATATGGAGGAGTTAAACTCAAGATCCCACCTTTTAGTGGAACAGCGGATTCAGAGACATATTTGCAATGGGAAAGAAAGATACAACATGTATTTGATTGCAATATATATAGTGAGAATAAGAAGATAAAACTTGCCATTGCCGAATTCACCAATTATGCATGTGATTGGTATCATCATCTCAAATCCGACCGAAGAAGAAAAGAGGAGGATCCCATAGAAACTTGGGAAGAACTTAAAGAAGCCATGAGAAAAAGGTACGTTCCTAAACATCATGAAAGAGATTTGAAAACTAAATTGCAAACTTTGAGGCAAGGAACAAAAAGTGTTGCTGAATATTATCAAGAGATGGAGACTTTGATGGAAAGAGCAAAGATCCCAGAAGAGGAGGAAGACACCATGTCTAGATTCAGGGGAGGTTTGAATCAAGAACTTGCTCATACTGTTGCATGAGAGTTGGTAATAGGTTAATCGAGTTAGCAAAGCTATTTAGCCTAAATGTAAAAAAAAAAAAAAAACCAAAAGCATGTTGTTTAGAAAATCCTCCCGGGGCGCTCCTCATTCTTAAGTGCGCGCTAAAGAAGTGAGCTTCAGTCCTTAAAAATGTGAAGCTTAGTTCTAAGCTTGACATGTTAGGCTTCTCGAGGAAGAAAAAGAAATTAAAAGTTGGGTTCAAAGAACCAAAAAGAAGAGTACAAAGTATTGTACTCAAAAGAAAAAGAAAGAGAAAATTGTTTTAGGCCTGTTAATTTGTTGCTCTCTCTGATGTGATTAAGTGGTAATGAACTTTTGTATGTTCACAAAATTCAAGCTGTCGAGGCTTGCCAAAATATAATTTATAAACCCGAATACACCGAGCTATTTGAAGCTTAGTGGTAACGGGGTCGATCCACAGGGAATTAAGAAATCTAATTTAACTAAGCCTAATTTGTTAATTATAAAAAGTATGAACAATAAAAGAATGGTAATTTGGTTTGGGGGGAAGGGAGCTCCTAATATGCAACTAACGGAAAATTAAATGACAACGTGCGAAAATTAAACGGTCGTGCTTAACTTCGAGAAATGGAATTGATCGTTATGGATGTTCGGATCATCCATACAATTTCTTAACTAATCATGCTTATGCACACAATTCATTTGGCTAGTGCTAGCTCAACGACCCAAGGATTTAATAAGAAACGTGCAATTCTAATTGTACTTGGCCAATAATCTATCCAAAGTCGCGACCCCTAAATCGACTATGTGCCAGTGATGGGAACATTGCGACGGCTTAATCCTAAGACTAACTCGGTTTCTCTCTTGCCTAAAGCTTAACATGAAAACATTAATTAACTCAGATTACCAACTGTCACCGTGGAATGAATTAATTAACCATGCTTAAGCCCGTGCTACCTAGCGGTTTGGGAAATTATACGTCCCAACCTTTAGCCCTCTATCATGCATAGGAACTAGGGCGTCAACCTAATTTAGCTACACATGCTAGATATGGAATAGGAACAAGCAAGAGATGCATAAACAAGCTAATTATCTCAACATTTACAAAGAGGCAAACCTCCCCAAACATCCATAATTTCACAATCCAAACTCAAAATCAAGTACTAACCTTAGTTTAGCCTTCCATGGAGGATGAATAAATCAAATCCCCCATGGAAGAGCTTAGTAGCATACAAAAAGGAGAAGAAGAAGCCCAAAAATGGTGGAAAATCGCCTAGACCCGAGAGGAAATGTTGGGGAAGAAGAAGCAAAAGTTGGCTTCAAAATGGCGTTTTCACGCCTTTAAATGTCGGAGCGTCGAGACGCTAGGCAAGCGTCTCGACGCTGTCGCGCGTCCGTCTGGAAAAATTATCGGGCTGGCGTCGAGACCCTCGGGCGGCGTCTCGACGCTGGGGCGCGCGCGTGCTTCAGATGATGTCGGTGCGGCGTCGAGCTAGCGTCTCGACGCTGCCGCACATGCAAGTGTGCTCTCGGGTATGGATGGCCAAAATGTGCTTCTTCAAGGCAATTTTTGCCATCTCTTGGATTCTTTAAGCCATTTGACTCCCGATGCATCTATGAAGCTCTAAAACGGCACTTTAAGCCCCAAAATGTGTCTTTGGACTTCCCGAGCTCTCTACCATGAAATCACCTACAAGGAAGCATTTTAATCAATATATGTCATGGTTTTAGCCAGAATTAAGGACATAAAGATAGCTCTATTTTGGAGCTATCAAAATACCCCCGACCTAAATCTTGCTAGTCCTCGAGCAAGGTATACTCTAAATTATCTCCAAAGAATTAAACGCATGCTGAAAACTCTAATCTCAATGCTTGTGAAACAAGGTACTTGAAATAAATTTAAAACCATCAAATGCATGCAAACGTTGAAATCATTTCAAAATTTTAACTCCTATTCCCTTACGTGTGTGTGTGTGTAGCTGTTGCGTGCTCAATGTTAAAATAAATATGCAATGAGAGAGCACTTAGAACATGCAAGCATACATGATCTTGTAGCAAGTAGTAAATATTTTTTCATTCGTTTTCCCACAGAGACTTATTATTAGTTACTCGCGAAGTGTGTTGTTAAGCAAGAATGGGTGGATTTGATGGGGTAAATTTGGTTTTTAATTGCCTAATTACTAATGAATATATAAAGGATAGCAACATGAACGAGTGCAAGTCAATGATAAACTTAAATGTAAAGAGAAGAGATTAATAAACGAAGAGGAAAATGGCTAAGCAGAATTTTGAACTTAATAGAATTGCGAGAACAGCAATTTTACCGCAATGTTACTAACAGCGAAAGTGTGTAAAATGGAGAAACAAGGGCTACTAACGACTCCTCTATAGGCATTTTCACACGATTCTCAAGCATTGGATCAACTCACTATGCATCAAACTAACTCATTCTCATGTATCTTCCGATTTCATGCATTAGATTCTTTAGTTTACTCATGTCCAAGTAAGGTCTTAAGCATCTTGTTAAAGCAGTAAGTTATGATTTGTACTAGGAAAACGCCTATTCCTAGGTCGTTTTCTGGCTACCTTGAGAGGCTAGCATGAGTGTATGACTCTGAACTCTTACTCCTTCCAGAGGTTAGGAGTTCTTTGGACAAAATGGATGGCCAATCGAAATTGCCCGTGGGATGAAGCTTACATACAATCAATGCATTCGAGAGCTATCCTACATGCTTGGTTCACGTGTTTTAGCCTATAGTATTGTCATTAGCATGCCCCTATGTGACTTAGCTACTCAGGGATGTAGAGAGAACAGAAATAATAGATGAGGTAGACATGCTTAGAAGAAGATTAAAGACAAAACAATAAGGCAAAACAGTAGGCAGAAACGAAACAAGAGAAAGTGCGAAATGATGAATTGTGCTTTGATTACTCAATTGTTTGAACGAACAGATGAAGACTTAAAGTTACTAACCTAAAGACAGAAAGCAACGAAATGGAATGTATTAACTAAGGGAAAAGAAATAACAACAAAACAGTACTGGAAATGAAAAGTAAAGACAGAACACAGTAAAAATGAGCTTGATCGCCTCGTCGCAAACGCCTCGGCTGAAGGGTGAGAAAGGTGAGCCTTGCTTGGATGAATCCAATCAGGAGAGAAGTATCAGATTGTCGACTCCAACAGCTGAACCTCTCAAACCAACAGACGGAGAAGAGAAAGAATGGAAAAGACTGCGCTGCGAAGAGACTTCTACGCTTTCGGATGATGATTGAACCCTCCTCTTTGACCTCCTTTTATAGTATTCTGCAGGTGCGATTGGGCCAAGGAGAACCATCCATCCTCAACGTCGTACTTCAAAATGGATGGAGGAGAAAGAACGAATCCCTGAAATATCGGATCACAACAGAAAAAGGTTAGCCAACTTACGGATTTCACTTAAAACATTGCGGTTTTAGCAATGTTTCCGCAATGCACAATTTCCATTCTTCTAACTTCGTTTTTCATTCTTTTTCTTTCCTTTTGCATACAAGTCCTAATTTAGCTTCCCTCTTCTAATTCTCATATATAAGCATAGGTTCAAGCTAAATCCTATCAAAAACACTCACAAATGCACAACCTCCTAACACAAATAAGTCCTAAAATAGTCACTTTTGGAGACGTAACACACCCCCAAACTTAAGGTTTTGCTCGTCCTCGAGCAATCTAAGGACTTGCTTAGGCTGATATTTTATCCTCTTTAACCACTTGCTGACTCCCCTACATTCCTATCTATAGCAGTGCTGTCCTGTGACACACTTCTAAGTTTACAACTATCCTCTTGGTTTGCTTCTTCTGACTTCGCATGCCTAAACTCCTACTGTCTCATTAACCCCTTACAGCTGGTCTACTTGCTTTTGTCATATCGTGCAACTATCCCTAAGGTTTCAAATTCTACCTAGCTTTACTCCAGACTCAGTACATGCTTCTAGTTTTTTACTTTTGAGCTACCTAGGATTCCTTAGAGTCATGCCAGTCTTAGTATTAACGGTGACAGTAGTACATTTAGAGAACAACCTAAACCCTGGCATCACTACATTGGTCATACATTCATCTCCCTAAACAACCCTACAAGCTACAACTTTGTGCTTAGCTAATTGAGGATCAGAGTTCTTTTTATTCAGGACATCTAAGCCACAAAGTTGCAACTCCTAGGTATACATTCTTCTTCCCTACTTCTTCCTTTTCTTTCTTACTTTGGTGGAGCCTTTCCTTCGGTTGCCTTTTGATGCAATGCCACTTGTGGGTTACACACTTGGCACTGATTACTCAGCAACCTAAGAGAGACACCCCTTTTTATTCTATTTTTTTTTTTTCAGCTCATCATTTTTTTGTAAAGGAGAAGAAGAATGCTTATGCTTTAAGGGAGAGAGGAATGTTCCTAGGCCTAGGGTGGCCTCCCCCAAACTTAAACTACTCATTGTCCCCAATGAGTGTCTGAGGTGGCACACCCCCAAATTTGTCCTAGAAGCATCTAGTCTAGGGTAAAACAAAGAGAATCTAAAAGCCCTAGGCATAGACAGAACATTCTAAAAGCAAACATCATAGCAGCAGAAATTTATAAAAACAGGCAGGGAAGGGCTTAAAGCTACGCATGCTGAGCAATTTTAAGAGGCTAATTTAAACTATCAAAGGTGTCTTATGACACTCATCCAGCATGCTTTTAGATAGGCTATATAAGGTAGTCAAGGTAGCAGCAAAAGAACAAAATTTAAACAGAACCAGCCTAACTAAACAGTCGGTCAAAAACATGCAATTACTAACAAAAATTGCGGATTCCGCAATTATTTCGCAATGGATACAGGGCAGATATATCAGTGATCAAGGCCTCTATGCATGCTCTTTCCAGTCATTTAAGCTATACAAAAAAGGAAACTAAACTAATCTACCTATTCAGCTACCATTAGACTACACTAAACAAATCTAATCAACAAAAATACAGAACTAAAAACAGATCAAAATTTAACTCAAAACAGCAGAATTCACATGATTCAACAAAAAGCAGTTTGATTATTATTTTTTTTTTCTTTTAGGGAACAGAAATACTCCCTTGAGTGCTAATCAGCCTAGCACTCAGATGTCCTCATCATCATCATCCCTCCTTGGTCTTGGAGGCGCCCATGGAGTCAGTAGGTCCGTGGGGAATTCAGGAAAGATGCAGCCCAATTGGTCTGCAACATCCTTATCCCTTGCTTGCGCATATGTGGCCCATTGAGCCATCTTCTTTTGCAGGTCCATCAGGCAGGCCATTGACAGAGACTGAGCAGCAGCCAGGCCGTCCAGCTCAAACTCCATGTTCCCCTTCCTTCGCATCCTCAAGGCAGTAGGCAACTCCAGGTGCCCCGTGTAGGCCAGCTGCCTTTCCATCCGCTCGATTCGTACCCCTGCACGTAAGCAAAGCTTAGTGATTGTATTGGGAAAGAAAAGTGGACCCTTACCCTTTTTGGCGCAGTCAGCGATTGAGGCTGCAATGACTTCGCCAACGTTGATTGTGAGGCCTCTCATGATCGCATAGACCAGCAGCGATCTGCCTTGGTTGATGGTGGTCTCGTGGGTCACTGGGGACAGCTTCCTCCGCACGAAGGAAAACCAGACAGCCGCCTTGGCTGTGAGGGTAGCACTCATCAGGGTGTGCTTCTCATTGCGTGAAATTGTCCACGCTGCCTCAGGCTGGCCAATGATCCGAATTGCTTCCTCCAGGACAGGTTCTGTTGGCTCATCAACGATCCTGGCATAGTCAGTGTGCTTTTGCCCCTTGAGGCCATAGGCTTCGTTGATTGCCTTAGCTGAGAAATCCACCTCGACTCCTCTGACCACAGATAGGCCATCCTCAGGGTTCATCAAATTGGCGTAGAAATCATACACCATGCTGGAGTAGGCGGGGATGGGCGGTCTGCACAGCTCTTCCCAGCCATGATTGGTGATCCCTGCGCGCAAGAATTGCGGCAGGTCTGCTAGCGCGTCGAGGAACCCTTTCTCGTGCAGCAGGTCCCTCTTCCTTAACTCAGTGCCTCTGGACTCAGCATCAGAGGACACATACCTCACAGATTGAGGCTCATCTTCAGGGTACAACTTGGCTTTCCCTTTGTCTTTTGCTTTGGCTGATTCCACAGCCTCGATCTTGAGCTTCTTTGGGGAAGGCTCACTACTAACCTTTTTTGATGAAGTCTCCCCCCTGGCTTTCTTTTTCTTGGACTTCTTCGAGGCTTTTGCCCGTTTAGTTTTGACACTCTTGGGGGCTTTCTTTCTCAACCTCGCCTTCGTCGTGATCTGTTGGAGGCAATCCCCCAACGTCTCGTCCATCGAATCATTCCCTTCCACAGGGCTGTCGGGGCTAACCTCCCTCAAAGGAGAGAAGACCTCTTCTTCTTCAGCTTCTTCCCCACCCTGCGCCGATTCTTGATGCTCTTCATCTGGAATCTCAGGTTCAGGCGTCTGAGAGATGGGTGATGCTTCAGGGCTCTGTGGTGGTGGAGTCTTTTCAGAGCTCTGTGGCGACGGAGATGGTTCAGGACTTCGCGCCGGTGGAGATGGCGAATGGCTTTGCCTGGCCGTCTCGTAGGATGGACGGCCACTCTCTCGACTCTCCACAGAGGGAGTCTTCTTCTTGATTGCTGCATCAGCCACAACCATACTCCACTTCCTCTTCTTGGGCGTTCCTGCTGGTTCAGATGGCCCAGCAGGAATCTCCGTCACTACCTTCCACTTCTTCTTGCGAACAGGAAGTTTGGGAAGGCGTTCAGTTCGCGCGGCCTCAGCGTCTGCCAAGGCAAGGAGTGCCTCTCTCGCAGCGATTTCAGCGTCGTCAGCCTTCTTTTTGGATGCAGATCTCTCAGCTCTTGTTAGCACCATGGTGGAGTCGTAAGAATCTGGAAAGAGGGATTGCAGAGGAAGAAGGAGAGAGCTTTCTTGGAGTTCAGGGAATGAGGGAAGCGTACGGATTAGAGCGCTTCTAACGGCTATAAGTCATGATGGAAATCCCAACGGCTATTTCTGTTGCGGAATTCACAAATCTACCGCAATTAAATGGCCGTTGGAGATTTTCTTGAATTTAAATGCCAATCTTCTCTCAACTGTATCTTCGATTTGGCCCAATATCTTCCTCGATTTTTAATCTTGGATTCATCTCCTTGATTCCCTCTATCGATCCCCTATTAATCTCTCCCAACACTCGAGAACCGTCTCTTTTTCTCCTTGCTCAATTCTATTAATCATTCTTCTAAAGGCGGCTACCTTGGGAGGTGGAAAATACTTCGCGTAAAATGCTCCCTGCAACTCTGCCCAAGAAGTGATGGACCCGGTCGGTAGGTAATACATCCACTCTCTTGCCTTCCCCTTCAAGGTGAAAGCAAAAGCTCTAAGATGGAGTTGATCTTCGGTGATGTCGTCGGTCCTAAATGACGAACACACCATCTGAAATGCCTTGAGGTGTCTAACGAAATTCTCATCTGCATTACCATAAAAAGAAGGTAATAAGTTAACCAGACCAGCTTTAAGTTCAAAATTACCTGAAGCTACCGGATACGATATACTCGATGAGTTCCGGCCTAGCTCAGGTGATGCAAGCTCCCTCAAGGTTCTTTGATGCTCAAAATTACTCCCGACCTCCATCTTGCGCTTCTTTTGAATTTTCAAAGAATGACTGCGCTCAAAAACTCAAACAAAAACGGGTAAAATAATACAAAAGAATTAAACTGTACAAAAAGAAGTAAGGAAAATTTTTTAAAACCAACAAACTAAACTTAATCAAACTAAATTAAACTTAGTTCCCCGGCAACGGCGCCAATTTTGGTAATGAACTTTTGTATGTTCACAAAATTCAAGCTGTCGAGGCTTGCCAAAATACAATTTATAAACCCGAATACACCGAGCTATTTGAAGCTTAGTGGTAACGGGGTCGATCCACAGGGAATTAAGAAATCTAATTTAACTAAGCCTAATTTGTTAATTATAAAAAGTATGAACAATAAAAGAATGGTAATTTGGTTTGGGGGGAAGGGAGCTCCTAATATGCAACTAACGGAAAATTAAATGACAACGTGCGAAAATTAAACGGTCGTGCTTAACTTCAAGAAATGGAATTGATCGTTATGGATGTTCGGATCATCGATACAATTTCTTAACTAATCATGCTTAACATGAAAACATTAATTAACTCAGATTACCAACTGTCACCTTGGAATGAATTAATTAGCCATGCTTAAGCCCGTGCTACCTAGCGGTTTGGGCAATTATACGTCCCAACCTTTAGCCCTCTATCATGCATAGGAACTAGGGCGTCAACCTAATTTAGCTACACATGCTAGATATGGAATAGGAACAAGCAAGAGATGCATAAACAAGCTAATTATCTCAACATTTACAAAGAGGCAAACCTCCCCAAACATCCATAATTTCACAATCCAAACTCAAAATCAAGTACTAACCTTAGTTTAGCCTTCCATGGAGGATGAATAAATCAAATCCCCCATGGAAGAGCTTAGTAGCATACAAAGAGGAGAAGAAGAAGCCCAAAAATGGTGGAAAATCGCCTAGACCCGAGAGGAAATGTTGGGGAAGAAGGAGAAGCAAAAGTTGGCTTCAAAATGGCGTTTTCACGCCTTTAAATGTCGGAGCGTCGAGACGCTAGGCAAGCGTCTCGACGTTGTGCCCTAAGTTGGCCGCGCGCGCGCGTGGGCGTCGAGACGCTAGGCAAGCGTCTCGACGCTGTCGCGCGTCCGTCTGGAAAAATTAGCGGGCTGGCGTCGAGACCCTCGGGCGGCGTCTCGACGCTGGGGCGCGCGCGTGCTTCAGATGGTGTCGGGGCAGCCTCGAGACCCTCGGGCGGCGTCTCGACTCTGGGGCGCGCGCGTGCTTCGGATGATGTCGGGGCGGCGTCGAGCTAGCGTCTCGACGCTGCCGCCTATGCAAGTGTGCTCTCGGGTTTGGATGGCCAAAATGTGCTTCATCAAGGCAATTTTTGCCATCTCTTGGATTCTTTAAGCCATTTCACTCCCGATGCATCTATGAAGCTCTAAAACGACACTTTAAGCCCCAAAATGTGTCTTTGGACTTCCCGAGCTCTCTACCAGGAAATCACCTACAAGGAAGCATTTTAATCAATATATGTCATGGTTTTAGCCAGAATTAGGGACATAAAGATAGCTCTATTTTGGAGCTATCGTTAAGCTATAGTCTGTTCTTAAATGCTAGAAGTAGGGGGAAAACGAGATGAAGTGTTGCATGTGGTTTTTCCGAGCTTGCATAGTTTAAGACAGGTTGGCTAGCACACACACACACACGTACGGGAGCAATAGTTAATTTTTGATTTGTTCTTAATTAAGTGCATGCACCCGATTGATTTCTTGAGTATGTAAATGCCTTGATTCTTAAAGCATCGAGATTTGAATTAGAAGCATGCAAGCATGGTCCTTAGAGATAATTTAATTTTTTGCCCTGCTCGAGGACTAGCAAGATTTAGGTTAGGGGTGTTTGATAGCTCTATTTTGGAGCTATATTTCACTCTTTAATTCTAGCTAAAATCGTGTTTAAATGTGTTAATTTAACTTGATTATAGGTGATTCACGGTGAAGAGCTCGTGGAGTCCGTTAGACGTGTTTCAGGGCTAAATAAGTCATTTTAGAGCTTCGTGGACGCATCGGGATTGAAGGAGCTCAAGAAGAGGAGTAATTACAAAAAAGAAGAAGCAAAGGCAATTTATTTTGCACAAACCCGAGAGCAAGCGTCGAGACGTTGTCCCGAAGCGTCTCGACGCTCCGACCGGGCGCGCGCTGGAATTTTCCGTCCGTAGCGTTTCGACGCTACGACGGGTATAAAACCCATTTGTACCGATTTTAGGTCATCTTCTTCGCCATTTTCTCTCGAGTTTACGGATATTCAGCCCTTTGAGCTCTTTTTTCATCATTTTCAACTTGTATGAACCCATTAGCTTCCATGGAAGCTTGGATTTCATCCAAAGCCATGGTAGGCTAAGGTAAGTGAGGGATTTGGAGATTTTGAGTAAGGATTTGTTAGGTTTTGTAATAATCTTGAGATTTGTGTTTATGATTCTATCTTAGTCTGAATGCATTGTAGTATTTACTTCTTCTTGCTTAATTGAATGAGTATGCTTTAATGATAGACGGACAATCTTGACTTCTAGCATGTTCTACCGTTTTAGATTAGTGAAGTGTTGGCCTCTCCTAATTGCCTTTTGTAACACAGAGGAGTAAAAAAAATCGAAGTATCGAAATAGAATTTCCATGTGATTGATTGCTTCAAGGTTGTCAGGTGATCGATATTCACTTAGAATTTCCAATTGAATGTTCTTCATAAATTGCTAGTTACTGCTTTAGTTGATTTAGAACTGATCAATCTGAGTTAATTAGTAGCATTGTTTAATTAGAATTGACAACTCTGACTAATTTTCATGTGGTCGGTTACTTCAGGGTTGTCGGGTAACCGTTTATGTACTCAGTTTATTCGTGACCATGTTTATAGAGTTCAATGATAGTAATTACATCACTTAGCAAATCCCAAATTCCCCAAATCCATCAAGTTTGACTTGTTGGTTTATTTTTCCGTTAGCGCACTTTATTCTTCTATTTGCATGATCAAACCCTTTTTTTGGTTACTTTTAATTCGAACAAATCATAATTTAATCCAAACATTGATTTCATCTTGAAACGCTCCCTGTGGATCGATTCCGTTACCACTAGCTGCAAAGCTAAGTGAGTTCGGATTTATAAATTTCATTTTGGCAAGTCTCGACAGCTTGAATTTAGGGGCACACCTAATTGTGCTCTCACCATTGTGCTCACATAATAAATTTTATTGTGAATAATGGGTTGAAGAAAATGCATGACTCGATTGCTAGTGCTCGTAATGCTGTAAGGTATGTTAGATTCGCCCCTAACAGATTAACCAAATTTAAAGCTTGTGTGGAACAAGAGAAAATTAAATGCAAAGAATTTGTTTGTTATGATGTGGCAACTAGATGGAATTCTACAATTTGAGAAAGCTTTTAAAATTTTACAAGAAGAGGTGCCAGATTTTGTTGACTACTTAAAAGAAGATGATCATGGAAAGGAAAAACTAGGGCCACCATCGTTTGATGATTGGAGAAATTTTTAAGTGTTTGTTCAGTTTTTTAAGGTGTTCTACGATGTCACTACAAAGATAAGTGTTTTTTTATATGTGACTTCTAATTCTTATTTTCATGAATTTTGGGGTATTCAAGAACTTTTAATTAGTTGAGCACGAATTTGAACTTTAATTTGAGTAAGATGATTACAAATATGAAGAAAAAAAGTTTGACAAATATTGGGGTTCAATTGAGAAGATCAATAAGTTGATATTTATATTTGTGGTGCTTGATCCTCATTACAAGTTGGATTATGTTGCTTTTTCCTTTTTGAATGTTTATGATGATTTTCTGATGAAAGAGATGATTGATGGTATAAACACATATTTGGTTCGGATGTATGATAAACAAATCAATTGATAGCGTTCTTCCTCTTAGTACCCAAAGTTGTAGTGGTAATCGCCATCAATCATCAGAAACAAGTGTTGCTCTCTCGAATTCGGAAACTAACAGTGGAAGTGGAGCGAACTCGAGTGGTTCATTATTAGTAATATCACGGTACAAGAAAAGAAGACTAGAGGAAAATTCTTTAGACGTGAAGAATGATGTGGATCGTTATTTATCTGATCCTAGTGAGGAACTTTATGATAATTTTGATGTTCTTGCTTGTTGGAGACTAAATAACTTTAAATACTCATTCTATAAAAAAATCTCCAATATGTTTTGGCAGTTCCAGTGTCTACCATGGCTTCTGAATCAACATTTAGTACTGGGGAGGATTCTTGATTCCTTGCCACCTCAAACAGTTGAAGCTTTGATATGTACATAAAATTGGATACGCGACAAATCAGTGTTATTAGATCTTCCTCTAGAGCTCGAAGATTTTAAGACTTGTGTTAAAATTGTCTTGACACCTCGGTAGAAGCTTTGAGATGTACATAAAATTGGATTCGCGACAAATCAGTGTTATTAGATCTTCCTCCAGAGCTTGAAGATTTGGAGACTTGTGTTAAAATTGAGATAGGTAACTCTAACTCATTTATTGTTTAATTCTTGTCATTTATAATGTATTCTATAACATTTTCTAATGTTTTCTCGAGACTTTAAAGTCCATCAATGTCGGGCAATGTTTTTCAGAGATTTTATAATCCATCAATGTCGGTCATGCTATAATCTCCTTGGAATGACAATTTTCATGGTAGTTTTTTTTTTTTTTTTTTTTTTTTTTTTTTTTTTTTTTTTGTAGTTATGGTCCGTCAATTTCTTTAACTAATTATTTTTATTATTTTTTTAATTTTTCAAGACCTAGCAAAATGCTCGTCATGTCGATGTCCCTCAATGTTCGATGTTTTGACTTGATGTCAATTTAAAGTTTAAATATGGACTATTATGAACTTTATTTAAAATATTTTGTTGTAGTGGTTAAAGTACATTTAGTATTTTTTTTAGTGGTTAAAGAATTTTTAGTATTTTGTTTTAAAGCTTAAAGAACTTTTAACATGTATTTTTTTAATTATGTTTTTAATATTTCATATTTGAGTTTGATGAAAATTTAATTATTAGTATAATAATATGTTTTATTTGTAGGATGTGAATGAGCATATGATTTGAAATAATTAAAAAAAATGTCAGACTCGACAACCCAACCCAACCAGAAATTGAAGGGTTGGGTTAGGTTGACTAAAGGTTGGGTTGGATTGAGAATTCACCAACCCGAAATTTTCAGGTTGGGTTGAAAACTCCTCCAACCCAACCCAACCCACGTAACTCCTAGGCATATGCTTAGGGCGTAGGCGGACAATCGGATGCCCAGTAACAACGGGCGACACGTGCACGTTGTGGTGGGGTCGAAGGCGTCTTGGGCATGAACCTCATTGAGTGTGGGATGTTGTTGTGCTGCTTGGACCGTGGGCGGCTTGGTGCCAGAGCGTGCACGATGGGGTGGGGCCGAAGGCATCTTGAACACGCGACATGAACTTTGTTGGGCTCACGATGTTGTTGTTCTGCTTGTCAGGCGGGTGCTGTGGCGATGGAACGTGCGCGACGGGGTGGGGTCGAAGACATCTTGAACGCGCAACATCAACCTTGTTGGGTGCAAGGTGATCCTCAATTTTGGTTAATTTAGGTTCAGGGTGTTGTTTTGAAAACAAATTAAGAAAAAATGGTTGTTTTCAAATTATTTAGAAGAAAGGGGTTATTTTTTTTTGTCGTTTATTGGATTACGTCGGTTGGAGATTGATGGAGAGTATTACGCTGCGGAAGCGATTTTGAATCGTTGATACTCTAATTTCATCGATTTAACAAACTAGAAACATGCCCAAAGAACAAAAATAAATGAAATTATAAATACATAACCTTGTAGTTCTAATTTATTCAAGTTCTGCCGCTCGTTTTTCGTCACGAACTCTTCGGGCCTCCTCTCACGAACACCTAGAGGACCACCTCCGGTAGTGCCACTATTCTCGACGCCATGCAAAGGAATTGTGAGACTCCGTTACAAGAGAAAAGAAAAGAGGAAAGTAAAGGAGATGGAAGAAGAACGATGGAATGAAGTCATTGTGAGGCTTATGAAGAACTCAACAAAATGAACTACATTAGTTCATTTACAGAGACGAAATAACTCAAAAAATGAGTTTTTCAAACTTCATCATAATATGTACCCCTAAACCCATTAGCCAACCTTTATATATATAATATATATTTTAAACCAATGTGTCTTACATGCAACCTTTCTATATATAATATATATTTTAAACCAATGTGTCTTACATGCAAATGGCATGTAAGACATATATATATATATATATATATTATTTTATAAAATTAGTTCTTAATTAATTTTAAAAAATAAAAAATAATTTATTAATTAAACATTTTTAATTAATAAAAAATATATATATATATATATATATATATTAATTAATTAACTTTTTTAAATAATTAAATTTTTTAATTAATTAATATTATTTAATTCAATATTGTTATGATTATTTTAAGATGTCCCTAAGAGAGCATGTATCTTTTCCCATTAACTTCCCCCCTTTATTTCTCGTGTATCTTCTCCTTTAATTTGTCCCTTTCCTTACCTTTTTAAGTCTTGTAAACCCTATAAATATTGGTTATTGTAACCTTTGAAGATCACAACTGAATAGAGAAGATATCCTCTCTATTTTCTTCTTCTCCCATCATGGTTAATGTTCTAGTGTTTTACAATACGTTATCAGCACGAGTCTCTATCCACTGCTCTACTGGAACACGAAGAACACTAAAGACCACCAGAGTTATCTCCATATTCTTTGAGGAGGCTCCCACAAGTCTCGGTCCCGGGTTCAAGTCATAGTGAGGAAGATCTCGTGGAATAGGAACACGAGAAGGTTATTGTTTGCCAAGGAGTTCATTCCCTTCAATTGGTTCATTCGTATTTATAACTAAAGCTAAATCTAGATGAATATTTTAATTTCATCTAATGTCATATATGATTGATTAATCGAGTAATTAATAGTTAATTAAAGATTAATGAATTTAAAATAAAAAAAATTGACTATAAGGGAACCCTGTCTAAGAAAGGTTACTCGGGTGAGGTACTTAAGTTGACTGAAAAGGAACACCTCTATCCGAGAACTGGCCTGGGGGTTGAATTAATCAAATTTTATTTAATTTAATTAAAGACTTAAGTTTTCTTAAACCTAAATTTGATTGGTACAAACAAAATAATAATAAAAATAAAGAATATTCTAAAGGCAAAATTATATTGTGGATTTAATTTTTGTGATTTCACTTCTTTTCAATTTATTAGGACATGCATACATTTAAATTATTATCATGCATGCTTGATATAATTATTATATTTTCTAATATCAGAACATTTTTTATATATATAGTTTTTTTTTCCATGACAAATCTTACGAAATTAGAGTTTGTAGCTCTAAATATCGATGGAAATAATTATTTGTCATGGGTGCTTGATGCTGAAATTCATTTGGATGCCATAAACCTTGGAGAAACAATTAAAACGGGGAATACATCTTCTAATCTAGAAAAGACAAAAGCCATGATTTTCCTTCGCCATCATCTTCACGAGGGATTAAAAATTGAATACCTTACGGTAAAAGATCCTCAAATTTTATGGCAAAGTCTGAAAGAAAGGTATGATCATAAAAAAAAACTATCATTCTTCCAAAAGCTCGTTATGAGTGGATGCACCTAAGGTTGCAGGATTTTAAATCAGCAAGTGATTACAATTCCGCATTATTCAAAATTAGTTCGAAATTGTTATTATGCGGAGAAAAAATTACTGATGGAGATATGTTAGATAAAACATTTTCTACCTTTCATGTCTCAAATATGCTCCTGCAGCAGCAATATCGAGAGAGAGGTTTTAAAAAATATTCTGAACTTATATCATGTCTTCTCGTGGCTGAACAAAATAATGAGTTATTGATGAAGAATCATGAATCTCGACCAACTGGAACAACACCATTCTCGGAAGCGAATGCAATGTCTTCTAATCATCGTGGTCAAGGTCAAGGTCGAGGTCGTGACCGTGGAAGAGGAAGGAATAATTATTCATTCTGTGGTGGTCACCATAATCATTCAAATTTCAAGAGTTCTAAAAGCATTGAAAATCAATGTTCTAAAAGAAAAACTCCACGAAATAAGAGTTCTAAAAGCATTGAAAATCAATGTTTTCGATGTGGAATGCAAGGGCATTGGTCTCGTATTTGTCGTACGTCTAAGCACTTAGTTGATCTTTATCAAGCCTCACTGAAGGTAAAAGGGAAAGAAGTGGAAGCAAACTTTGCCTATCAAAATGATGTATTTAACCCTCCAAACATGACACATTTGGATGTTACAGACTTTTTTGAATCTCCTGAAGAGAAGATCGACACTATTGAAGGAGTAACAAATCCTAATCCTTCTTTTGATTACGAGAATCTCGAAATCTAATATTGTTTTATGTTTTAAGTATAGCTATAGTGCTTACTAATTTAGTTTAAATTTTATGTGATGATTGTTTTTCCAGTATTATTTATTTATTATTTTAGCTTTATTGAAATCAATTTTTTTCTTTAATGAAGAATTATGAACATTTCTCATATTTTAGATGGTTCAAAGATGCAAAATGAAGATGTATGTTTGGCAGATAGTGCAACTACGCACACAATATTAAAAAGTAGAAAATATTTTTCTAACTTGACATTGCTTGAAGCAAATGTCAATACAATATCAGGTTCTGCAAACTTGTTTGAAGGATTTGGGAAAGCAAATCTCATCTTGCCTAGAGGAAAAAAAATCTTCATTCATAATGCTTTGTACTCTAGCAAATAAAAAAGAAATCTCTTAAGTTTCAAAGATATACGTTATAATGGTTATCATATTGAGACTAATAGTAAAAATAATATAGAATATCTTTATATTACATCTGCTGTTTCACATGAAAAATGTAGCGTAGAAACATTGCATGCTTTTTCTTCTGGATTATATTATACTCATATACGAGTAATTGAAACATATGCAACCATGAACCTGAAGTACATGAATCGAGATATATTCATTGTTTGGCATGAAATATTGGGTCATCCCGGGTCTATAATGATGAGAAGAATTATTGAAAATTCACGTGGACATCCATTGACAAAACAAAAGATTCTCCAATCTAATGAATTGTCATGCGATGCTTGCTCTCAATGTAAATTAATTATTAGACCCTCACCATAATGTAGGATTTGAATCACCTACATTAGTGGACGCATCCAGTAGATGGTCATTTCCTCAAATAATTAATTGAGATAAATGTTGAACATCTTGTAATTCATGTTCATACACAACCTGATTTTATTGAAATCATGAGAGCAAAACTTCTAATATATGTATGGGTTCATCCTATTTTGCATGAAGCTAGTAGCTTATTCTAATTCATTTATGGCCAGAAGCCAAAATATATTTCAACTAGGATGTGCAGTAAATGTTCAAGTTGTTCCACGACAAAATACAATGATGGGTTCCTCAAATGAGGTTAGAAATATATTAAATTTGATTTCTCATCAATAATTATATATCTTGAACCCTTGATGGGAATTGTATTTACTACATATTTGTTAATTATTGTCATTGACAAATTTTCCAACATTAGGCGGAGAAATTGAGAAGAAGTTGGAAAAATAATTTGAATGAAATGCATTTGTTATTGTCTCATTTAGATCCCCATACATACAGATCAATGTGAACTAGAAGTTCAATTGATAATCAAAGGTCAGGTTTAAATACCCTAACATAGTAAGTTGTCACAACTAACAAGTTTGACACATGTCAGAAGCGTGATAGATCAATGAGTTCCAAATATAAAAACTCTCTCTCGAAGAGTAGTTAATAATCAAAATGATTCAATTGAGAACGTGGATATTCTTGAAGAATTCCTGAATATGACTACTCATAAGAATATCGAAGGAGGTTAAATACGTGAGGAGAATAATGAATTATTTAATTGACTTGACTGTGTATGAAAAGATTGACATATACATCTTATGAATGTAGTCAAAACATATTATATATGGATCTTTGTAAATGAAAATCCATGAAGGATTAAAGGTATATACCAGAGTCATATAATTCAAATGCTAGAGAATTATATTCGATCAAATTACATATTAGATCTTTATATGGATTAAAACAATCCAAACAAAAATAGTGAATATTTATTGAAATAAGGACCTTATTTGTTCTTATGGTTTAAAAAAGTAATCACAGTCAGAATTTGCTATATATTATTGTTGTATATGTTGATAATCTAATTGCAATGGAAACTCCTGAAGAGATTTCAAAGGCAATATAATTCATTATGAAATAGATCGAGATCAAAGTTCTCGAAAAATAAAGTTTTACCTTGCCTTGCAAATTCAGTATATAGAGAATAAAATTCATCAATCAATTTATACATAAAAGATTTTACATAGACTATGTACATCATTGAACATTTCAATGATATTTCCTTCACTTGATGTGAAAAATATATCTTCTGATCTCGAGAAGATAATGAGAAACTTATCGGTCCTGAAGAACCACACTTTTAGAAAATAAGTGCACTTATATATATTTACTAATTATACACTGCATGTTGTAGTATTTTTCAGTATACATTGATATAATATCTCTCCAACAGAAAGATATCGAAATAGAGTTAAACATATATTATGAGGATTGATTTACGTAGATTTATTTTGTAAATCTAATTTTGATTTAGTTGGATGTGAAGATGCATGTTATTTATCTAACTCATATAATGTGAGATCTTAGACAATTTATTTAATACACGTGGAAAAACTTTTATATTATCAAAGTCTTTGAAGCAGACTATAACAATTACTTTTAAATCATGTTGAAATCATGTCAATTCATGAGACTAGCCGATAATGTGCATGATTGAGATCAACGATTCAATATGTTTGTAAAACACTTGTGGCTTGTCTTGCCACCATGATCATCTGACCAACATTATATGAAGACAGCACAAACACAAATCAGAAGAGTGTATATATTGCAGAAGATAAAACGAAGCATGTCTCACCAAAGGTCTTCTACACCAATGATCTTGAAGAAAATGATGATATTACCGTTCAAATTTCTTCATAAGATAACTCGACAAACTTATTTACAAAGGCATTACCTACTGCAAAATTTGAGAAGTTGATACACAACATTGGAATGCGAAGATTCAAAGATCTCAAATAATGTTTACATGAGGGGGAGAAAATGTGTTGCACTCTTTTTCCCTTGACTATGGTTTTATCCCACTGGGTTTTCCTAGCAAGGTTTTTAATGAGGCAATTGTTAAAGTATATGAATAATGTACTCTTTTTCCTTCACTAGGATTTTGTCCCATTGGGTTTTTCCTAATAAGGTTTTAACGAGGCATATATTCTATATACTATGGACATCTAAGGGGGAGTGTTATGAATATTTTAAGATGTCCGTAAGATAGCATGTATCTTCTCCCATTAACTTCCCCCCTTTATTTCTCCTGTATCTTCTCTTTAATTTCTCCCTTTCCTTACCTTCTTTAGGGCTTGTAAACCCTATAAATATTGGTTATTGTAACCTTTGAAGATCACAACTGAATAGAGAAGACATCCTCTCTACTTTCTTCTTCTCCCATCGTAGTTAATGTTCTAGTGTTTTACAACAAATATCAAATATTAATTAAATAATATGGCTAAACCTGGTTTTCCGAAAACCGACTTTTTGCACATGAATCATATTCATGTTTTAGACCATTCTCATATTTAAATCATATTTAAATATGCCCATCATTCTTCCAAAAAACGAATTTGAACCATTCAAATTCTTTTCCTTTTCCTTTTTCTTTTCTCTTATATTGTTGCACGGCGTTTTCCGAGCTAACTTGGAGAACCTAAAGGACCTACAGATCGTGAGCTCGAATGATACGAGATATCCGGTCAAAACTCTTTTAACCGAACTAATCAACATTCGTTAACCCCCGGAGACTCCACTATAGTCCGAGGGTTGCACTCTCCTCACTGTAGATATATTAAGTCCTCTTGATATAACCGTCATGGGCAAGTGACCCTTCACAGGTTGTTCGTAATCGCAGCTGGGTCATTTATACCGTTTAACCCCTGCATTACATCTTGTTCGTTAAGTACCACTGACACCTCTAATGAACAATTTATTTGTGGTACAACCAACAAATTAGATCCCTCTCTGGCCAAAGAGAGGGTGGGCCCTTGTTCAAGACCTAGAGTCAGCTATTAAGGGAACAACCTCTCCACTATCCCATAAACATGTTTCACTTTATTCTAGTAAACTCTTTTACTGAATAAAACTTAAGAACTCTTTATTACTAAATAGAGTATTTACAAACACAACTGTTTAGAAACCACGAATTTTAGGACATAAAACCCGACAAACTCCCACTTGGACTAAAACGTCTGTGGTGTACATGTTGGCCGAGAAAACGAAATATCTCATATCTCAAGTTTTCTCCCACTATCCTACTCAACAAATCGGAGCCCTAAACTCTTTAGGTGTCTCTCAAACACTTTAGCCGAGAGAGACTTAGTAAACACATCAGCATGAAGTGTTGTGAGGCTTTCCATGTGACCATCACATCTCTTCAGAGCACTATCCAAGAGTTAAACTTATAAAAAAAATTGATGCTGCTGAAGCTGCAAGAAATTCAGCTATTACCGAGGAATTAACAATACAACTCTTGTATTCTATTCCTCCTTATCATTGAGACAAAACTCTAGCCGCGTAAAACTGACAACTCCCACTGCACAACACATATCGGGTCATGTATCTAAGAAGGCATACATCTCACCTCCAATATGTAAATGCACATGGATGCGTCTCATATCCTCAACGCTTGAGGTGTCTTAGGAAACCATTTTCATAGACCATCGAATATTGGCATCATTTTGTCAATACAAGATATTTAGAGACAACACTAGCAATTTGTTCTTACGATTCAGATCGACCTGAATCCTTAGAACATACTAAGCCATATCTAAATCAACTATTTAGAATTGGATCGCTAGTTTATGCTTATCAGAGAAGTGAATCCTACATCATTCTCAATGACTAGGATATGAACTATGGAAATGAATTTATTATGAAAGCTACAACATTGATTAAAATACTTGTCAAACAAGTTTTATCAATCTATTGTTCAAAGCCATAAGATTTGATCACAATATCAAACCCTATAATTCAGGGTTTGGATGTTTGTTCCAATTCATAAAAGGATTGAATAAGCACGCAAACCATTTGCTCTTAATCTTGAAAAATAAATCTCTCAGGTTGAGACTTATAGATACTCCAATCAAGATAGCTAGTCTTGACATCCATTTGCCTTATCCTATCACATAAAACAGGGCAATGGATACGAGTATTCTATTTAACTTTCATCTGACAACAAGAGATGAAGTTAATACACAATTAACCCCTTCCCTTCGGGATAGTCCTTTTGCCAGAGAGTCAAGCCTTAAAGGTTTTCACCTTAGAGGCTAGGTCTCTAAAACTCCCGAAGATCCAAGGCTTTGAGCCACTGGTTCTTGTCTATGTACTCAACGTCATCATTAAGTATGATAACTAGAGTAATACAACAAGCCAATACAGTAGACCAAGTTATCCCATAATCCTCCCACTATATTGAGGCTTTCTCAACACTTGAGAAGAACCAGTTGTATTAACAACCCTTGTTAATTTAAATATAGCCTCCAATAATCTTTATGCAGTATGTCTTAACACACTAGTTGTTTTCGAGTTTAATAGAACACAAAGAGTATAAATCTTTTGTCAAATGAACAGTTCATTATCAAAACAAAAGATATCATATACATGTGTTCAGTTCAAACCAGAAATATAGACAATAATTACATCATATGAAATTATCTCTATACAACAACTACATAAAGCTCCCACTCGTTCAGCTACGAAGACGTCTTCATAAGTCATCTCCGTTGAGAAACCGACTATCAGGAACTAACTTCCTGAAAAGAAAAACAAACATGATTAGTGATTCCTTAATCAAAATTCCAAGTATGACACTCATATTTCACTAAACATGTTTGGACAATAAATAACATTTTCCCCGTCATTCTTTCTGAGCCTGCTTCTCAGCAAGGTACTTGGGGTAATTGCTCTTCCAATGCCCATTTTCACCACAAAAGAAACATTTTCTTTTGTCTGAAGATTTTACCTTGTGAGTAGTAGGGGCTTTTCCCTTCCCCCTGCTTCTATTCTTCTTCTGAATAATATTATTACTCACAGAAGCGACTTTAGATTTACTCCCTGACCCGACCCATTTTGTCACTTCTTAGAAGTGACAACGTTTGCCTTCTTCTCTTTTCCTTTTGAGGTGTGCAAGGACTGGTAAATCTGAAGTTCATTCAGAAGAGATGTGAAGTTGTATTTATCTTATTCATTACCATGTTGGTTCTGAAATGAAGGAAACTCTTTGGAAGAGATTCCAAGATAAAACACACTTGGCCATTCTCGTCGATGGTAGCATGTTGCGTGCTCAGTGTGTAAATAAAATGTAATGCGGAGAGCACTCAGATCATGCAAGCATACATGGTCTGCAGCAAGTGATAAGTATTTTTTAATTCGTTTTCCCACAGAGATTGAGTTTAGTTACTAACGAGTTGAGGTGCTAAATTAGATAAGGTAACTTAATTTGGGTAGATTTCGGGTTGGTGTACCGAAATATAAAGAATGCAAGAAGAAAACAAGTGTAAAAGCCAAACAAGTAAAGAGATAAAGCTATAATGTGAAGAAGAATAATTGCGGGTCTCGCAATTATTTAGCAATAAAATCGCAAAGATAAAAAGCTAATAAAAAGACTAAGGCAAAAAGCAGGAATGTTTTATTGCGGTTCTCGCAATAATCTAGTAGTAAATTAGCAATGTTTTTTAATGTAAAGTAAGGCAACAAGGTCGACTTAAGACTCCTCTATAGGCACTTAACTACGATCATTCAGCAGTAGATTAACATATCATGCATCGTTTTAGCTCAGTCTCATGCATCTCTCGATTACATGCATTAGATCTTTAGTTCACTCATATCCAAGTAAGACATAAACACCTATTTATACAAGCAAGCTAATGAACGTGCTAGGAGAACGCATATTCCTAGGTCATTTTCTGGTTACCATAAAAGGCTAGCATGAATGGATGACTCTGAACTCTTACTCCTTCCGGAGGTTAGGAATTCTTTAGACAAAATGGATGGCCGGTCGAAATTGCCCGTGGGATGAAGCTTACATACATTCAATGCAATCATACTACCCTACATGCTGAATTCTCGTATTTCTAGCCTATAGATTCATCTTTCGCAGACCTCTCTTAGATTAGTTACTCATGGTTATTAAAGAACTAACAAAGATGGATTGGTTGATCATGATTTAAAGAACTTAGTAAAGACAATTAAATAGGAGATCACAAAATGCAGAACTCAACAAGACTCAATTGATTACTTCCTAAAAACCGAATACAAATGCTTCATAAAACAGACGTGCAGAGGTTCGAAAGCAGTAAAGAATAAGTGTCTTTTCAAGAACGAATTAGAACAACATCGCAAATGGAATCAATAGAGGGAAAAACAGTAAAGAAAGTTGTAAAAGGTGCACGGTCGTCCTCGTCGCAAACGCCTCGGATGAAGGAGAAGATTAGATGATCTTGGGGATGAATTCAATTAGAAGAGAAGAAGGATCTTCTCTTCTTCCTATCGAATTATCGACGCCAAGGGCTGATTTCTTCGTTCCAACAAACGGGAGAAGGAAATTCGTCTGCAGATTGCTTTGCAACTGAGAACTCCACGCTTCTGAGATGCTTTTCCCTTCATCATTCGTCTCTTTTTATAGCCTCTAGGTGGTTGCAAAAGGCTGCTCAATAATCGTGGATCGCCATTCAACTTTGTGAGGTAGTCAAGCTTGACATGTGGCAGCAGTAGGGAGAGTTGACGACTGGAAAAACTCAGTCAATAAAGACTGATGGGTGGGAAGAAATTGCAGCAGCAATGACTGTTTCTTTGCGGTTTCCTTGCGAGGGCTGCAATGCTTCATTGCGGCTTCAGCAATATTTCAGCAAAGTTTCCTGCAATGTACATTTTAGCTTGTTTTGCATCATTTTACATCATTTTTCGTTCCTTTTTCAAATAAGTCCTATTTTAGCATCATTTCTCAAATTCTCGCATTTAAGCACACATTAAGCTAACTTCCAACAAAAACACTCAAGAATGTACATGATTTAAAGGTAAATATAACCCTAAATAATGTACTTTTGGCGAGGTAACATAGCACCATTTACTTCCGCCACATTAAAGTGGACCATCATGTTAAGGACGTGTTCCCTAACAGAGGTACCCTCCACCATGCGACAGTTGTAAATATACCTGAGGGCTTCATACCGAAGAGATGAGGACGGTTGTCCAAAC
This sequence comes from Herpetospermum pedunculosum, assembly GCA_028017165.1. Lineage (NCBI taxonomy): Eukaryota > Viridiplantae > Streptophyta > Magnoliopsida > Cucurbitales > Cucurbitaceae > Herpetospermum > Herpetospermum pedunculosum. Next base: position 1,954,553 of record JAPQWQ010000075.1, on the reverse strand, counting down.
ATCACTACCAATGAAGACATGATATCCTTCGCAGAAACCATAACCTCGTGCTTCTTGGACAAAACATCAGATATGCTCGCCAAGATATAGACTCAGGCTTTATCGTTAGCCCTAATCCAACCATCGTATGCTTCACGAACCGTCCGTGTAGTATTCGAACCAGGAGGTGGAGGACAATCCTTCGTTAAGACAAATCTAAGGTTGTCTAAAACCATAATCGTATTCAGGTTTGACTTCCATGTCCCATAGTTTTCGCCAGTCAATTTGCCGTGCGCAAATAGCTGAATAAATGAACTCGACATGCTGAAAACAAAATGTAAATATATTAGTGAAACGGTTTTAATCTACTTAATGTTGGGTTTTGTGTCCTAAAACTCGTGGTTTGTAAACGATAAACATATTTTATTACTAATAAAGTGTTATTGAGGTTTATTCAATAAAGTTATTATTGAATATGTGAATTGCTTATTTCATTTTAGAAAACCCTAAATCCAATAAACTATGATCCATGACTATGACATGAGTACTTGAACTTTATGTGGAGACATAAAAGTGGATCAAGTTCGAGTAAATAGCCAAAACGGTCTATAGTATACGGATAAGGTTGGATACCTTTTTGATAGCTCTAAAATAGAGCTATTATTATGTCCCTAATATTTGCTAGAACCATGATTAATATTGATTAAAATACCTTTTTGTAGATGAACTCATGGTCGAGAGCTTGAGGAGTCTAAGGACGTGTTTCGGTGCTAAAATCGACGTTTTAGAGCTTCATGGATGCATTAGGAGTGAGGGAGCTTGAAGTATGAAGACATGGCAAAAATTGCCATGAAAAGAAAAATTTTGGCCTCCAAACCCGAGAGCAAGCGTTGAGCAACAACGTCGAGACGCTGGCCTAGCGTCTCGACGCCGCCCTGACAAGCTTCAGGAAATTCCCAAGAGCCAGCGTCGAGCGCGCGCGCTCAACGCTTGCCTAGCGTCTCGACGCTCCGACGGCTTAAAAGCCAAAATGTCCAATTGTTGGGTCATCTTCTCCACGGATTTTAGCCTCGGGTTTGCGGATTTTCCACCATTTTTGGCCATTTTTCTTCCTCTTCTTGTATGCTACTAAGTCTTTCCATGGAGTTCTGGATTTATTCATCCTCCATGCAAGGCTAAACAAGGTTAGTGTTTAATTTTGAGCTTGGGATTGTAAAACTATGGATTGAACGGGAGATTTGCCCTTTTCTGTATGTTTAGCTAATTAGAACTTCTTGCATCTCTTTCCTTTGTTCTTTTTCAATTCTAGCATGTATAGCTTAGTTTGGTTTGACTCCCTAATTCCTATTGTTGCGTGCTCAATGTGTTAAAATAAATAAGCAATAAGATAGAGAGAGCACTCAGAACATGCAAGCATACATGATCTTATAGCAAGTAGTAAGTATTTTTTCATTCGTTTTCCCACAGAGATTTATTATGAGCTACTCGTGAAGTGTGAAGTTAAGAAAGAATGGGTGGATTTGATGAGGTAGAATTGGTTTTAAATTGTCTACTTCCTAAGGAATGTGTAAAGGATAGCAACATAAACAAGTGCAAGTCAAAGTTAAACTCCAAGGAAAAGAGACGAAATTAATAAACGAAGAAGAAAACAGCTAAACAGAATTGTAAACTTAGCAGAATTGCGAAAAACAGCAATTCTACCGCAATCTTACTAACAGCGAAAGTGTGTAAAATGGAGAAACAAGGGCTACTAACGACTCCTCTATAGGCATTTTCTCACGATCCTCAAGCATTGGATCAACTCACTATGCATCAAACTCACTCAATCTCATGTATCGTCCGATTCCATGCATTAGATTCTTTAGTTTACTCATATCCAAGTAAGGTCTTAAGCATCTTGTTTAAAACAGAAAGTGATGGTTTGTACTAGGAAAACGCCTATTCCTAGGTCGTTTTCTGGCTACCTTGAAAGGCTAGCATGAGTGTATGACTCTGAACTCTTACTCCTTCCAGAGGTTAGGAGTTCTTTGGACAAAATGGATGGCCAATCGAAATTGCCCGTGGGATGAAGCTTACATACAATCAATGCTTCGAGAGCTATCCTACATGCTTGGTTCACGTTTTTTAGCCTATAGTATTGTCATTAGCATGCCCCTAAGTGACTTAGCTACTCATGGATATAGACAGAACAAAAATACGATTTGAAACAGACATGCTTAGAAGGAATTTAAAGACAAAACCGTAAGGAAAAACAGTAGATCGCAAAGGCAAGAAACTGTGAAATGCTGAATTTTGCTTTGATTACTTGAGTATTTGAATGAACAAAGGAAAGCTTAAAGTGAATAACATAAAGACAGAAAGCAACGCAATAGAATGAACTAATCACTAGTATAGAAACAACAACTAAACAATGCTGGAATTTAGAAAAGAAAGACAGAAAGCAGTAAATGATGCTTGAACGCCTCGTTGCGAATGCCTCGACTGAATGGGGAAAAAGAGTAGCCTTGCTTGGATGAATCCAATCGGGAGAGAAGATGAGTCTTCTCTCCTTCCTATCAGATTATCGATTCCAACAGCTGAAACTCTCACACCAACAGACGAAGAAGAAAAACAGGAGAAAAGATGGAGCTGCGAAGAGGCTTCTACGCTTCCGGATGATGATCAAACCCTCTACTTTGACCCCTTTTTATAGTAATCTGCAGGTGCTTTTGGGCCAAGGAGAACCATCCATCTTCAACATCGTACTTCAAAATGGATGGAGGAGAAAGAACGAATCCCTGAAATAACGGAAATTAACAGAAAAAGATCAGTCAACTTACGGTTTTCACTTGAAACATTGCGGTTTCAGCAATGTTTCCGCAATGCTGTCGCAATGTAGTTTTTTCATTCTTTTACTTCGTTTTTCATCCCTTTTCTTTCCTTTTGCACACAAGTCCTAATTTAGCTACCTTCTTCTAATTATCATATATAAGCATAGGTTTAAGCTAAATCCTATCAAAAACACCTAAGAGTGTACATCTTTCTAAGATAAATTAGTCCTAAAAAGGCCACTTTTGGAGACGTAACACACCCCCAAACTTAAGGTTTTGCTCGTCCTCGAGCAATTTAAGGACTTTCCTAGGCTGCTGTTTCATCTTCTTTAACCACTCACTGACTCCCCTACATTCCTATTTATAGCAATGCTGTCCTGTGACACACTTCTAAGTTTACAACTAACCTCTTACATTGCTTCTTCTGACTCTGCACGCCTAGTACTTCTGCTGTTTCGTTAACTTACTACAACTGATCTACTTGCTTTTGTCATATCGTGCATCTATCCCTAAGGTTTCAAATTATGCCTAGCTTTACTCCAGACTTAGTACATGCTTCTAGCTTTTATTTTTAAATTACCTAGGATTCCTTAGAGTCATGCCAGTCTTAGTATTAACGGTGACAGTAGTACTTTTAGAGAACAACCTAAACCCTGGCATCACTACATTGGATATACATTCATCTCCCTAAACAACCCTACAAGCTACAACTTTGTGCTCAACTCATTGAGGATCAGAGTTCTTTTTAATCAGGACACCTAAGCCACAAAGTTGCAACTCCTAGGTATACATTCTTCTTCCCTACTTCTTCCTTTTTTCTTTCTTACTTAGGTGGAACCTCTCATTTGGTTGCCTTTTGATGCAATGCCACTTGTGGGTTACACACTTGGCACTGATTACTTAGTAACCTAAGAGAGACTCCCCTCTTTATTCTATTTTTCATTTTTTTTGTAAAGGAGAAGAAGAATGCTTATGCTTCAAGGGAGAGAGGAATGTTCCTAGGCCTAGGGTGGCCTCCCCCAAACTTAAACTACTCATTGTCCCCAATGAGTGTCTGAGGTGGCACACCCCCAAACTTGTCCTAGAAGCATCTAGTCTAAGGTAAAACAAAGAGAATCTAAAAGCCCTAGGCATAGACAGAACATTCTAAAAGTAAACATCACAGCAGCAGAAACTTGAAAAAAACAGTCAGGAAAGGACTTAAAGTTATGCATGCTGAGCTTTTTAGAGGTTAATTTAAACTATCAAAGGGTGTCCAATGACACTCATCCAGCATGCTTTGAGATAAGCTATATAAGGTAGTCATGATAGCAGCAAAATACAAAGTTTAAACAGATCCAGCCTAGCTAAACAGTCGGTCAAAAACATGCATTTACTAATAAAAATTGCGGTGTCCGCAATTATTTCGCAATAGATACAGGGCAGATATATCAGTGATCAGGGCCCCTACGCATGCTTTTTCCAGTCATTCAAGCTCTACAAAAATGAAACTAAACTAATCTACCTATTCAGCTACCATCAGATTACACTAAACAAATTTAAAACTTAAAACTAAAGAACTAAAACAGATCAAAACATTAACTCAAAACAGCATAATTCACATGGGAAAAATAAAAACAGCAGTTTGATTTTTTTCTTGTTATTTTAAGGGAACAGCAATACTCCCTTGAGTGCCTCGCACTCAGATGTCCTCCTCATCATCATTCCTTCTTGGTCTTGGCGGCACCCATGGATTCAGTAGGTTTGTGGGAAACTCAGGGAAGAGGCATCCCAATTGGTCAGCAACCTCCTTGTCCCTTGCCTGCGCATATGTGGCCCATTGAGCCATCCTCTTCTGCAGGTCCATCAGGCATGCCATGGACAGCGACTGAGCAGCAGCCAAACCATCCAGCTCGAATTCCATGTTCCCCTTCCTTCTCAGCCTCAAGCCTGTAGGCAGCTCCAAGTGGCCTGTGTAGGCCATCTGCTTCTCCATTCGCTCAATGGGGACCCCTGCGCGTAAACAGAGTTTAGTAATAGTATTAGGGAAGAACAATGGACCCTTACCCTTCTTGGCGCAGTCAGCAATGGAAGCTGCAATGACTTCGCCCACGTTGATTGTGAGACCTCGCATGATTGCATAGACCAGCAGCGATCTGCTCTGGTTGATTGTGGTCTCATGGGTCACGGGGGACAGCTTCCTCCGCACGAAGGAAAACCAAACAGCCGCCTTGGCTGTGAGGTTAGCACTCATGAGAGTGTGCCTTCCATTGCGCGATACTGTCCATGATGCTTCAGGCTGGCCAATGATCCAAATTGCCTCCTCCAAGACAGCTTCTGTAGGCTCATCAACGATCCTTGAGTAATCAGTGTGTTTCTGGCCCTTGAGGCCGTAGGCTTCGTTGATTGCCTTTGCTGAAAAGTCTACCTCGACTCCTCTGACCACAGACAGGACCTCCTCAGAATTCCTCAAATTGGCGTAGAAGTCATACACCATACTTGAGTAAGCTGGATTGGGTGGTCTGCACAACTCCTCCCAACCGTGATTCGTGATTCCTGCGCGCAAGAATTGCGGCAGGTCAGCAGGTTTGTCGAGGAATCCCTTCTCGTGCAGCAGCTCCCTTTTCCTCAGCTCAATGCCTCTAGACTCAGCGTCAGAAGACACGTACCTCACTGATTGAGGCTCATCTTCAGGGTAAAGCTTGGCTTTCCCTTTGTCTTTCGGTTTGGCTGACTCCGCAGCCTCCATCTTGAGCTTCTTCAGAGATGGCTCATCACTCTCCTTCTCTGATGAAGGCGCCCTCTTGGCTTTCTTTTTCTTTGACTTCTTGGACCGTTTTGCCTTGACAATCTTGGCGGCCTTCTTCTTCTTCAACCTCGCCTTGGTTGTGATCTGCTGGAGGCAAGCCCCCAGTGTTTCGTCCATCGAGTCACTCTTCTGCACAGGGCTCTCAGGGCTGGCTTCCCTCAACGGAGAGAAGACTTCTTCTTCCTCAGCGTCCCCACTGCCCTGCGTTGATTCTTGATACTCTCCATAGGGAAAGTCAGGGTCAGGTTGTGGGGAGGTGGGCGATTCTTCAGGGCTCTCTGCTGGTCGGGTATGCTCAGAACTCTGCGGCGATGAAGGTAGCTCCGGGCTTTGCGCTGGCGGTGAGGATGGCGAAGAGCTCTTCTTGGTCGAATCGTGTGACACACGGTCACTTTCTTGACTCTCCACAGAGGGAGTCTTTTCCTTGCTTGCTTCTTCGGCCACCGCCATACTCCATTTGCGTTTCTTGGGTGTGCCTGCTGGTTCAGAGGGTCCAGCAGGTATCTCTGTAACTACCTTCCACTTCTTCTTGCGGATCGGCAGTTTGGGGAGTCTCTCAGTGCGTGCAGCCTCAGCGTCTGCAAGGGCAAGAAGTGCTTCCCTCGCAGCAGTTTCAGCGTCGTCAGCCTTCTTCTTGGCTGCAAATCTTTCAGCTCTTGTTAGCACCATTGTCGAATTGTGGAGATTTGGAAAGAGGAATCACAGATGAAGAGAAAAGCAGATTTCTTGGAGTTCAGATAATGGGAGAATCGTACGGATCATCGCGCCTCTAACGGATATAAATAAAACAACAAAAAAAAATCCCAACGGCTATATTTGTCGCGGATTCTGCAATTCCAGCGCAATTCTAGTGACCGTTGGAGATTTTTTTTGCGTTTAAATGCCAATCTTTCCTCAACCGTATCTTTGATTTGGCTTGATATCTCCTCGGTTTTTTTATCTTGATTTCATCTCCTTGATTCCCTCTATCGATTCCCTGCAAAAATAAATAAAATCAACATCAAATACTTAATTAAAATCACACAAAAATATACACAAACAGTAACCGGAAAATCGCAAAAAATAAACTAAGGCATGAGCCTCATATGAACGAGCACAGCAATCACTCGTCCTCTCTCGTTCTTGTTTTCACGTTTCAGACAAAAGGAAGGCCGAGAGAGTCTTCACATCTCCTTCCTCATAGTAGTGCTTCAATCTTGCACCATTAACCATGAATGGTTGTCCTTGCTGCAGGTTCTTTATCTCGATGGCACCATGAACAAACACATTAGTAATTACAAATGGACCTGACCATCTAGACTTAAGTTTGCCTGGAAATAATTTCAATCGTGAGTTAAATAATAAGACAAGCTGGCCTTTCTTGAAGTCCTTAATCCTAAGTCTACTGTCGTGCCAAATCTTGGTCTTTTCCTTATACATTTTGGCATTTTCATAAGACATATGCCTAAGCTCATCAAGCTCATGTAATTGCAAAGACCGCAATGTTCCCGCATCAGTCACGCAGTAATTCAACTCTTTTAGGGCCCAAAATGCTTTAATTTCTAACTCGAATGGCAAGTGACATGCTTTGCCATAAACAAGTCTATAAGGAGACATACCTAGGGGTGTCTTATATGCAGTTCTATAGGCCCAAAGTGCATCCTCGAGTTTAAATGACCAGTCTTTCCTATTGGGTTTGACCACTTTTTCAAGTATGTTTTTAATCTCCCTATTTGAAATTTCAGCTTGGCCATTCGAATGTGGGTGATAAGGAGTGGCTACTCTATGTCTAACATTATACTTAGCCAACACTCTCTCCATAGCTTTATTAATGAAATGTGTCCCCTCATCACTGATTATAGCACGAGGTGTCCCAAATCTAGTAAAAATATGTCTATGCAAGAATCTTATGACTGTTTTGGCATCATTATTTGGGCATGCTATAGCCTCTACCCACTTAGATACATAATCTACTGCTACAAGGATGTAAAGGTTACCTGATGATGGAGGAAATGGCCCCATGAAATCAATGCCCCACACATCAAAGAGTTCTAACTCTAAGATGTAAGTGAGAGGCATTTCATCATTTCGACTCAGATTACCTGTTCTCTGGCATTCATCACAGCTGTGTGCATAGTTGTGGGCATCCTTGAAGATCGTTGGCCAATAGTAGCCACTCTGGAACACCTTTGCAGCTGTCCTTTGACCACCAAAATGTCCACCATAGGGGGCTGTATGGCAGTGCTGCAGCACAGACTTCGCCTCAGCAGCTGAAACACACTTCCTGAGCAGACAATCAGCACATGTCTTGTAAAGTGTGGGATCATCCCATATGAATTTCCTTGCCTCATGAAGGAACCTCTTCTTCTCTTGGCCTCCCTTGAAGGTTGGTAGTACCTGTGATGCAAGGAAGTTAGCAATGTCAGCAAACCACGGTTCCTCATCGTTATCACGATGAGTCAATACAAAGACATGTTCATCAATAAAAGCATCAGAAATTGCGGTTTCCGCAATTTTTTCGCAATTATGCTGCAATCGAGAAAGGTGATCCGCAACCACATTTTCACATCCTTTCTTATCTCTAATGTCTAAATCAAATTCCTGCAGCAATAACACCCATCTAATCAACCTAGGCTTAGCATCAGCCTTCCTCATAAGGTACTTTAAAGCAGAATGGTCAGTGTACACTATTGTCCTAGTGCCCACAATGTAATTTCTAAACTTCTCACAAGCAAACACTACAGCTAGCATCTCCTTCTCAGTAGTTGTGTAATTACATTGTGCCTCATTAAGTGTCTTACTAGCATAGTATACAGGGTGTGTTAACTTGTTAATCTTCTGGCCTAACATAACCCCTACAGCATAGTCACTGGCATCACATAACATCTCAAAGGGAAGATCCCAATTAGGCCCTACTATAATAGGTGCTGTGACTAGTGCTTCCTTAAGGGTTTTCCAAGCTAGAAAACATTCTTTAGAGAAAATGAATGGTTTGTTTAGCTCTAGAAGTTCACATAAAGGCTTGGAGATCTTGGAAAAGTCCTTAATGAACCTTCTATAGAAACCAGCATGCCCTAAGAAACTTCTAATGGCCTTGACATTCTAAGGTTCTACCAATTTCTCTATTATTTCAATTTTTGCCCTGTCAACCTCTACACCTGCCCTTGACACTCTATGACCTAAGACAATCCCTTCATCCACCATGAAGTGGCACTTTTCCCAATTTAGGACTAGGTTGGTCTCCTCACACCTAGCCAGGACTTGTCCTAAGTTCTCTAGACAGTTTGTAAATGAATCCCCAAAGACTGAGAAATCATCCATGAATATCTCTATCATGGACTCATCCAAATCAGAGAAGATTGCCAACATGCACCTTTGGAATGTTGCCGGTGCATTGCATAAGCCAAAAGGCATTCTGCGAAAGGCAAATGTTCCAAAAGGGCAAGTGAAGGTAGTCTTTTCTTGGTCCTTAGGGTCTATAGTAATCTGGTTATATCCTGAATAACCGTCTAAGAAGCAGTAGTAGGCTCTACCAGCTATCCTATCTAACATCTGGTCAATGAATGGTAGAGGGAAATGGTCTTTTTTGGTTTCCTTGTTTAGTTTCCTATAATCCATGCAAACTCTCCATCCTGTGATAGTCCTAGTTGGAATCAGTTCATTGTTCTCATTGACTACCACAGTCATCCCCCCCTTCTTAGGTACACATTGTATAGGGCTCACCCACTGGCTACTAGCTATGGGGAAGATCACACCAGCATCTAACCATTTTATTATTTCCTTTTTAACTACCTCTTTCATAGAGGGATTCAGCCTTCGTTGGTGATCTACTCTAGGTGTATGCTCTTCCTCTAATATAATCTTATGCATGCAATAAGAAGGGCTAATGCCTCTAATGTCAGCAATAGTCCATGCAATAGCCTTCCTATGTTGCTTAAGTAATAAAATCAGTTCAACCTCATGCTTTTCACTTAATTTAGAAGAAATAATCACAGGCAAAGTATCATTACTTCCTAGATATGCATACTTGAGGTGAGTGGGTAGAGGTTTCAATTCTAAGACAGGTGGATGCTCAATGGATGGTTTTAAAGGATTTAAGGATCTATCAGTTAAGTCATTATTTATACATACATGCTGTGTTTTATCTACAGGTATATCCATTATCTCAGATACATTCAAGTCAGCTACATCTAATTGTACATATTCATTAGCATGCTTAGTTAATAATACATGCTCCAGCTGTTCTTCCATTAATGAGTCTACAATGTCCATGCTAGCACAAGATTCAGAGTCAGAGGGGTACCTTAAGGCTTTATATACACTAAATTTCACCTCTTCATCATGAACCCTCATCGTGAGCTCACCTTTTTGGACATCTATAAGGGCCCTACCTGTGGCGAGAAAAGGTCTGCCTAATAGGATGGGGACCTCCTTGTCTGCTTCATAATCCAGGATAATGAAATCTGCAAGGAAAATAAACTTGTCAACCTTTACAAGAATATCCTCAATCTTACCTTCAGGGTAGGCTATGGATCTGTCTGCTAGTTGTAAAGTGACAGTGGTTGGACGTGCTTCTCCTATTCCTAGCTGGCGGAATAGTGAAAGGGGCATGAGGTTTATGCTGGCTCCCAGGTCACAAAGAGCTCTGCCCACGTGCTTGCCTCCTAGCTCTACAGGTAAGGTGAAGGAACCAGGATCCTTCTCCTTCTTGGGTAGCTTGTTCTGGAGTATTGCACTGCACTCCTCAGTGAGATTTACTGTTTCAAACTCACCAATTATTCTCTTGTTAGTGATACTATCTTTCAAAAACTTTACATACGAAGGCATAGACTGTAAAACTTCTACAAAAGGAATATTAACATGCACTTGCTTAAGAATTTCTAGAAATTTATTAAAGTGCACTTCCTGTTCTTGTTTTTTCTTTAGCCTTCGAGGAAATGGAGGTGGGGGCACATATGCAGGCACTTCAGGTCGCCTTAGGATAGGTGGAGGCCTTGGAATTTCTTCTATCTCCTCTATGATTGGCTCCAGCCTTGCTCCTGATGTGCTAGTTGATGGTTGACCTTGGTTTGGCAGAGACTCCAGTGGAGCACTAGACTCGGTGTTCTCTACTCTCTTTGGGGTTTCCTTTGTGTTGCTCACCAACGGTCTACCACTTCTAAGTTCAATTGCTTGAACTTGCTCCTTTCCATCTCTCCTTGGCACCTCAGTGTCAGCTGGTAATCTACCTTGGGGCCTACTTTTGAGTTCATTGGCTAGTTGCCCTATTTGGTTCTCTAGGCTCCTAAAAGTAGCTTGCTGGCTCTGTAGAGTGGCATCATTCTTGGCTATGTATTCCTTGAGTAAGTTTTCTACAGAAGACCCTACAGGTTGGTTGTATGGTTTTTGATACATGGATTGGTTATGTTGGGGAGTGAAACCAGGTGTTCCACTCGGTCTTGGTTGGTTAGGAGCTTGGTTAGCATTTTGTTGGCCACCCCATGATAGGTTTGGGTGGTTCCTCCAACCAGGGTTGGAAGTATTAGAATAGGGGTTGTTCCTAGGCTGCTGCTGGCTTCCAACGTAGCAGACTGAGGCTGGATTCCCAGGGCAGTATTCATACAGATGCCCTTCCCCACAGAATCCACAGACAAGTGTCTCACCTTGACATGGTTGGGTGCCCATTGACATGGCTGTGGCGGTGTTGACACTTGTTTGGAGATTGGCTTGAGCCATTTGCTTTACTAGGTTGGTCAGGGCACTTATTTGACTACTCATAGCATTGAGTGCGTCCTTGTCTTGAGCTCTACTTGGTTCTATTGGATCATCTGACCACCTACAGTGAGATGCTGAGATCTTCTCCAAGATCTCATAAGCTTCATTATAACTCTTGGACAACATGGAACCTCCAGCAGATGAATTTAAGACTTGTCTAGTGCTGGGGTTGCATCGTTTGAAAAAGACCTCTATTTGGATACACCATGGGATGCCATGGTGTGGACATTTAAGAAGAAGATCTTTGAACCTAGTCCAAGCTTCGTGAAGAGACTCATTCTCGGCTTGTTTGAACTTGACTATGTCATCACGAAAGGTAGAATTCCTATCAGGTGGAAAGTATTTAACTAGGAATTTCTCCGCCAAGTCTGTCCAATTGAGGACTGATCCAGAGGGTAATGAGTTTAACCACGTTTTTGCTTTGTCCCTTAATGAGTAAGGGAAGAGGTATAGCCTCAAGGCTTCTTGGGAAACTCCAGGGATGATAAAGGTATCACTGACTCCTAAGAAGTTTCTAAGATGGTTGTGGGGATCCTCATTTTCCACTCCAAAGAATTGTCCCACAGTGGACAACATTTGGAACATCACTGGCTTTAACTCGAAGGAGTTGGCAGTGATTTCAGGGCGGATTATACTTGGGTTTAGCTCCCCAGGCATGGGAACTAAGTATGAGAGAATGGCACTATTCTTGTCATTCGCTATTTCGATGGGATTGCGAGTGACAGGTACCGGATTTGGAACTATCCTTTCCATTTCTTCTTCCGAAGATTGCGGAGACTCTGCGGTTTCAGCAATGATTTGAGGTAAAGAGGGTTGGTTAAAGAGACGTTTCTTGGCTTTATTTCTGGCCCTAAGTAATCTCTCAGGCTCAGGATTGAACTCTAGATCACTACTTGAAGGCTCACTCATAAACTAACCCAACTAGTACCTGCAAAAGAAATGAAAACAGATCAGCTTCAATAGACAATAAACTTGGTGTTTCAAACTTAACAAACTTCGTTTTCACTAAAATAAATCCCCGGCAGCGGCGCCAAAAACTTGTTGCGTGCTCAATGTGTTAAAATAAATAAGCAATAAGATAGAGAGAGCACTCAGAACATGCAAGCATACATTATCTTATAGCAAGTAGTAAGTATTTTTTCATTCGTTTTCCCACAGAGATTTATTATGAGCTACTCGTGAAGTGTGAAGTTAAGAAAGAATGGGTGGATTTGATGAGGTAGAATTGGTTTTAAATTGTCTACTTCCTAAGGAATGTGTAAAGGATAGCAACATAAACAAGTGCAAGTCAAAGTTAAACTCCAAGGAAAAGAGACGAAATTAATAAACGAAGAAGAAAACAGCTAAACAGAATTGTAAACTTAGCAGAATTGCGAAAACAACAATTCTACCGCAATCCTACTAACAGCGAAAGTGTGTAAAATGGAGAAACAAGGGCTACTAACGACTCCTCTATAGGCATTTTCTCACGATCCTCAAGCATTGGATCAACTCACTATGCATCAAACTCACTCAATCTCATGTATCGTCCGATTCCATGCATTAGATTCTTTAGTTTACTCATATCCAAGTAAGGTCTTAAGCATCTTGTTTAAAACAGAAAGTGATGGTTTGTACTAGGAAAACGCCTATTCCTAGGTCGTTTTCTGGCTACCTTGAAAGGCTAGCATGAGTGTATGACTCTGAACTCTTACTCCTTCCAGAGGTTAGGAGTTCTTTGGACAAAATGGATGGCCAATCGAAATTGCCCGTGGGATGAAGCTTACATACAATCAATGCTTCGAGAGCTATCCTACATGCTTGGTTCACGTTTTTTAGCCTATAGTATTGTCATTAGCATGCCCCTAAGTGACTTAGCTACTCATGGATATAGACAAAACAGAAATACGATTTGAAACAGACATGCTTAGAAGGAATTTAAAGACAAAACCGTAAGGAAAAACAGTAGATCGCAAAGGCAAGAAACTGTGAAATGCTGAATTTTGCTTTGATTACTTGAGTATTCGAATGAACAAAGGAAAGCTTAAAGTGAATAACATAAAGACAGAAAGCAACGCAATAGAATGAACTAATCACTGGTATAGAAACAACAACTAAACAATGCTGGAATTTAGAAAAGAAAGACAGAAAGCAGTAAATGATGCTTGAACGCCTCGTTGCGAATGCCTCGACTGAATGGGGAAAAAGAGTAGCCTTGCTTGGATGAATCCAATCGGGAGAGAAGATGAGTCTTCTCTCCTTCCTATCAGATTATCGATTCCAACAGCTGAAACTCTCACACCAACAGACGAAGAAGAAAAACATGAGAAAAGATGGAGCTGCGAAGAGGCTTCTACGCTTCCGGATGATGATCAAACCCTCTAGTTTGACCCCTTTTTATAGTAATCTGCAGGTGCTTTTGGGCCAAGGAGAACCATCCATCTTCAACGTCGTACTTCAAAATGGATGGAGGAGAAAGAACGAATCCCTGAAATAACGGAAATTAACAGAAAAAGATCAGTCAACTTACGGTTTTCACTTGAAACATTGCGGTTTCAGCAATGTTTCCGCAATGTTGTCGCAATGTAGTTTTTTCATTCTTTTACTTCGTTTTTCATCCCTTTTCTTTCATTTTGCACACAAGTCCTAATTTAGCTACCTTCTTCTAATTATCATATATAAGCATAGGTTTAAGCTAAATCCTATCAAAAACACCTAAGAGTGTACATCTTTCTAAGATAAATTAGTCCTAAAAAGGCCACTTTTGGAGACGTAACACCTATGCATGATATAACGCTAAAGAGTAGGACGTATAATTGCCTATATCGCTAAGTAGAAAGGGCTTAAGCATGGCTAGGTAATTCAAGCCCAAGTGACAGTTAGAGGAATGAATTAGTTAACGTTTTCATGTTAGGCTTTGGGCGAGAGAGAAACCGGGTTAGTCTTAGAATTAATCCGTCACAATGTTCCCATTACTGGCCTTTGGTCAATTCAAGATTAGCTACCTTGAATTGATTATTGGCCAAGTATAATTAGATTTGCACTTTTCTAATTATGTCTTTGGGTCGTTTGAGTTAGAAATTAGCCAAATGAATTGTGTGTTGAAGCATGTTAGCTAATTATTTGTATCGATGAACTGAAGTTCCATAGCGATCAATCCCATTACTCGAAGTTAAGCACGCTCGTTTAATTTGTAACTTCGTCGTTTAATTTTCCGTTAGCGTTTACATGTTTGGAGCTCCCTTTCAACAAACCAAATTACCCTCTTTTTATCACTAGCAAATTAAATTTAGTCAAATTTGAATTTAACGTAATTCCCTGTGGATCGATCCCGTTACCATTAAGCTGCAAATTGCTCGGTGGATTCAGGTTTATAAATATTATTTTGGGCAAGCCTCGACAACTTGAATTTAGGTGAAACATTCGAAAGGTTCTACTACCAAAATTGGCGCCGTTGCCGGGGAACCATTTAATTTCTCTTAGTTAAATTTTATTTGTTTAAAAACCAAAAAAATATTTTCCTTTTCTTGTGTCTTCTTGTTTGAGTATAACAGATATTCGTTTAGAGGAGTGGGTGAAAGCTTCAAGGCGTGAAGCCGAGAAAATTGCTTTTGATGACGTAATGGAATGGTATGACTTTGAGCTTCTAATAGCTTCAAACGATTCCAATAAAGATGAGGGGATTAGAAGGAGTTCGCAGGCTATGAGAGGATATAGGAGGCAAATGCATAAGCTGCACTCCGAGGTTTGGTGGACGTTTGTTAGAGAAACACATCCGAGAGAAAAATGTTGTACTTGCTCGGTTGGGGGTCATATTTCCTGCGCATGTCCTGAGTCGCCACAAACCGGTCTTCTCGATGCCTACCCCGCACAAGAGAATCCCGAGTTAGAGAATCAATCCTCCCTGTCTGGTGATTAGAATGTCAAGAAATGAAGAAGTAGATTGATTTTATGCTCGAGGAACTACACCCCCGCCGCAAAGTAGAAATCACGATTGCTCCGCCATACGAAGATGAGATCGACGAGATTAAGGAAGAGGTCGAGCCTAGTCCCTTGGAGGAGGTTCAAGTGATAGAGTCTAAGGCTGACGAGTCTCTTTCTGTTTTATTTCCCTTGGAGGAGGTTCATGCTTTCTTCTTTATTCTCCTGTTGAGTCTTTATTTTCAGTTGAGTCTTGTTTTGTTTTATTTCGTCTGTTGAGTCTTTTATTTTTCCATATATCAAAAAAATAAAAAAAATAACAACTCTGTCCGGCTGCCTACAAAAGTCGAAGAGCTTGCTTCTCTTAGCAGGTTTGATAGATTCAAGGAAGAAGGGGCCGAAGAAGTACGAGAATTTCTACGTACCCTTACAGAGTGGAGGACACGTCGAGCATAACGACGTTAAAAATTTGCGCTTCTTGGGAGGCAACCCATGAGTATTTTAAAATTCATGTTTTTACTTTTAGTTTTTATTTTCCTAGCTTAGCTTTTTCTTGCTTTCTTTGGTAGGAGTTTTGACCTAAGGATCGAGATAGTGCGGAAGACTGCGCTGCTCCAACCGATAACCTAACAAAGTTCACGGGAGTTTTGACCTATGTATCCTTTTAGGTTGGGGGTGGAGTTGTCTGTTGGATGGATTTCTGTAGTTGTTGAGCTGTGAAGATTCTGAATTTGAAGTGTTTTTGTCTGTTGTTGCATGTTGTTCGATGAGGACAATCTAGGAAATGCTTTTAAACTCTTCGTATTTGCATATTTAGAAAAGCATGAGATTGTATGTGTTAGTTGATCATTTTTCAAAAAAAAATATTTTTTTAAATTTTTCTATTGCTCCCTTGCATCTATCGAGCACTTAACAATCTATTCTTGGTTTTGTAGGCTTAGAATAATCTTATGTAGCCTAAAATCATGTTGTCACCCCGAAAGGCACCTCTAGGGAAGGCTGGATGCATGATAGGTTGTAATAGATTAATAGAGATTATAGCGAAGCTATTGCCTGAGTAAAAAAAAACAAAAAAGAGTAAGCATGAGAATAAAAACTCTAGATATGTTCCTCCTTCTTAGAATCGCGACTAAGAAGTGAGCATTAGTCCTTAAAAACGTGAAGCGAAATTAAGATTGACGTGTTAGCCTCTCTTGGAGAAGCAAAAGAAAAGTAAAAAAAATAAAAAAAATAGTGGTTCAAAAGAAATAAAGAGTACAAAGTACTCAAGAAAAAGAAAAAGTTTAGGCCTTTTAATTTGTTACTCTCTTGATTGTTGAAAAGTCAGTAGACTGTTCTTAATTGCTATAAGTAGGGGGAAAACGAGATGTAGGGTTGCATATGGTTTTCCGGGTCTATTAGAGCTAGAATAGGTTGGCTAATTGATAGCTCCAAAATAGAGTTATTATTTACTCCCTAATTATAGCTAAAAATCATGCTTAATATTGATTAAAATGTCTTTTTGTAGGTGAACTCATGGTCGAGAGCTCGAGGAGTCCGAGGACGTGTTTCAAGGCTAAAGGCGACGTTTTAGAGCTTCATGGATGCATCGGGAATGAAGGAGCTTGAAGTATGAAGACATGGCAAAAATTGCCATGCAAAAACAATTTTTGGCCTCCAAATCCGAGAGCAAGCGTTGACCAACAGTGTCGAGACGCTGGCTCAATGATGCTCAGCGTTGAGACGCTGTCTCGACAAATTTTCTGGAAAAAACCCTAGAGCAAGTGTCGAGCGGACGCTGCTCGACGTTGTCCGAGCGTCTCGACGCTCCGAACGCGCGCGCCCTGCAAATTTAGGGCGTAGCGTCGAGACGCTGCCCTAGCGTCTCGATGCTCTGAAGACTATTGTTAACTCTCCAAATGAGAGTTATTTAGGCCTTTAAATGTTAGTATTCGAGAAGTCTTGAGAGCATTTGAATGGATATTGAGCTTAAAAGTGTTTAATTAGTGACTTTTATGATTAGAGTGTTGCATGAAAGCTTATGTGATAAACTGTGCATAAGTGTGCTCTTTGGTATGAATTAACTAAGCAATGCCTTTTCAGGATGTCACTAAAGTCTCGCGAGGAGCGCATTAGAACAAGGAGAAGAATAGCTGGAAACAATGCTTTGCGGTCGCAACGCATCAACAAAGTTGTGATTTTTAAGTACCTTTGCGACCGCAACGCAATCGCAAAAAATGTACCTTCATCTGTTGCATTTTCAGAAGTTGTTCCCTGTCATACCTCCTGCCTTCTGCGCCTGCTTTTGTGTCCTCCAATGAGGATTGAGGCCCATTTTTAGGGTATGGAATATGAGAGAAAGAGGGTTGCATATATAAAGAATGAGATAGAAAGAGAGAATATCATTCCTTGGAGAATCGGTGAAGTTTTAGCGAGTGGAAGAAATCGAAAAAGAGGGGAAGTCCATTGTTGGATCCGAGGAAGCTTTCTTGGTATTCAGAGTCTCTTGGGAAGAAGAGAATATTCCTCTTCTCTTCTTAACACGATTCTCCTTCCAAGCCAAACAACTCTCTCCCTTGAGCCGAAGCAAGAAGTGGAACAAGATGATCATCTCCTAAGTTTCAGAGTTCTTCTTACAGTTTTTCTTATTGTTTTTCTTACTGTTGAACTACTGTTTTAAGACTACTGTTGTATTCATTTGAGATGTCTGTTGTATGCAAGACTTTTGTAGTTTTAATGACTTCCATTAATATCATGAGTAGGTAATTTTGAGCCTTGGTTTGCTGACATAGCCAATTTTCTTGCCTCACAGATATTACCAGAGTTCAGCAAGGGGCAAGACAAGAAGAAATTCCTTAATGACGCCAAGAAGTACCTGTGGGATGACCCACACATATACCGATGTTGTGCGGATGGGCTACTGAGAAAATGTGTCTCAGCAGCTGAAGCCAAGTCCATCCTGCAGCACTGCCATACAGCTCCGTATGGAGGTCACGTTGGTGGTCAACGGACCGCCGCAAAGGTATTTCAAAGCGATTATTTTTGGCCCTCCATTTTTAAAGATGCACATGACTTTGCACATACCTGTAACGAATGCCAAAGGACAAGGAATTTAAGCAGGAAGGATGAAATGCCCCTCACATACATCCTTGAATTAGAACTCTTTGATGTGTGGGGCATTAACTTAATGGGACCATTCCCACCTTCGGCAGGTAATCTGTACAGTCTTGTAGCAGTAGATTATGTCTCAAAATGGGTCGAAGCCATAGCCAGACCCCTAAATGATGCTAAAACCGTCATTAAATTCCTTAACAAGCATATTTTCACAAGATTTGGCACTCCTCATGCTATTATCAATGATGAAGGATCACACTTTATTAACAAATCAATGGAAAATGTGCTAGCAAAATATAATGTCAAGCATAGGGTGGCAACACCCTATCATCCCCATTCAAATGGGCAGACTGAAATTTCCAATAGGGAGATCAAAAGCATTTTAGAAAAGGTGGTAAACCCAGATAGGAAAGATTGGTCAATTAAGTTAGATGATGCCTTATGGGCCTATAGAACTGCTTACAAAACACCTTTGGGAATGTCTCCCTATCGGTTAGTCTATGGCAAGGCATGCCATCTTCCCCTGGAATTGGAAAACAAAGCCTTTTGGTCTTTAAAGGAATTAAATTTATGTGTGACGGATGCTGGAACTCTGCGGTCTCTGCAATTGCACGAATTAGATGAATTAAGGCACATGTCTTATGAGAATGCTAAAATGTACAAGGAAAAAACTAAAATTTGGCATGAGAGTAGACTAAGGCCTAAAGATTTTAAGAAGGGTCAACATGTTTTATTGTTTAATTCGAGGCTAAAAATCTTTCCTGGAAAGTTAAAATCTAGATGGTCTTGCCTGTTTGTGGTGACTAATGTGTTTGCTCATGGTGCCATTGAGATACAGAATTTGGAGCAAGGCAAACCATTTTTGGTTAATGGAGCTCGGCTGAAGCATTTCTATGATGAAGGGGATGTGAGGACGCTTTCAGCGTTCCTCTCGTCTGAGGCTTAAAATCACTCGAAGGAAGGACGAGCACGAGCTAAATTGAAAATATCATTGTGCTCAATTTTAAAGATGTGGAATGATTGATAAATTTGCATGAAATTTTTAAATTCGTAATTACAATTTAGTTTTCAGAATAATCTTTAATTTTGTTTTGTTTGATTTGACTGATTAGGGGGGGGGGAATTGAATTAAAAGCAAGAGGGAAAGTTGGTTGAAAGAATCAATGAGAAGAGAGAAATTATGGGTTGTGCAGACATTTCAGCAATGGGCCGTTGTGCAAATCTTGATGTCGCCTCTAAAATAGGAAACAAATCCCCAACGGTAATATTTCAGCGATTCTGATTGGCTAGGTAACTTTGGGATTGTGGTGCGAAGGCAGCAAAGTCGCCACCTTTACATTTCAAAAATCTATATATTCGGTCGATCCCTTCTGCCAATTTATCACTCACAAAACCCCAGAGCTATTATGAGCTTTCTCAATCTCTCTCTCCAGCTAAAGAAATCTTCTTCTTCTCCAAAATTCTTCCTTTCCCTCCCCAAAAAGACCATGGTTTCTAGTAGAGAGTCTTTGCGATCGGAGCCCGAAGGCTCCAAACCTGCAGCAAAGCCGTCCCCAACAGCTGAAGACCTAGCAATGGCCACCGATGCTCTGATATCTCTTGCCTCAGCCGACACCACCCGTCCAGAAGAGCTGAGTAAGTCTTCTCCCTCAAAGAAAAAGAAGACAGCGGGGAAGTTGAAAAAGTCCAAGAAGCAGAAGAAATCTGGAAGCGAAGGAAGAGACAGCAAAAGCTCTCCTACTGAAAAGCCCACTGAGAAGGCAATATAGAGGCCACCCTCTACCACGTCCAAGAAAAGGTCCTGGACCGAGATATCACCATTGAGGCATTTTGATTTGGCCTCAACCATAGCTGGAGAAGAGTAGGAAGGGGAAGAAACAATTAGTCCTCTCAAAGAGGAAGTACCTGAAGGCCAAGCCCCTGAACTCAGTCTACTCCAATCTGAGGGAACAACTGATCGAATAGAAAGGTTAGATGCGGAGTTGGTGGTTGAGATGGAAAGGGAAGAGGTGCCTGCACCAAAGAAGAAGCCCGTAGTGGTAAGAGCCAAGAAGCCTAAGGCTTCAATCCGTGCTGCTCAAAAGAAGTCTGCTCCAAGCCCTGCCAAAAAGATGAAGGTTGAAGCAGTTGAGGCCGTGAGGGCCAAGGCCAAGGGAAAGGGCAAAATGTATGTGGAGGATGAGCCCCCTGTGGAAAGATACGTCTCAGAAGCTGCCAAAGACAGAGGGCAGACCCTGATGAAGAAGGAACTTCTGCACGAGAGGGGATTCCTTGATGTGCTGCCTGACTTGCCTCAATTCTTGAGAACAGGCATCGTTAACCATGGATGAGAGTAATTTTGTAGGCCTCCTGTGACGGCCTACCCCGAAATGGTGTACGATTTCTATGCCAATATGTCAGATTCAGCAGCTTGTTTCTCAACCGTCAGGGGAGTGGAGGTGGACTTCTCTGCTGAAGTCATCAATGAGTTGTATGCGCCGAAGGATCATAAGAACTCAAACTATGCAAAGATGGTGGCAAATCCTTCTGAAGCCACGCTTGAGGAAGCACTAAACGAGATTGGAAAACCCGAGGCCATGTGGGCCATATCAAAGCAGGGCAAGCATACACTTATGAGTGCTCTTCGAAAAGACAAGGCAGCAGTATGGTTCTCCCTTATTCGAAGAAGCATCATCCCTGTAACCCATGAGACAACAATCAACAAAGGTCGTTCTCTGCTCATCTTTGCCATCATGAAGGGCCTAACAATTGATGTTGGCGAGCTCATATGTGCTTCCATCCAAGAATGCTCGAAGAAATGCAAGGGACGCTTGTTTTTCCCCAATACCATAACGAAGTTGTACCTGCGTGCAGGCGTAGCAATCTACAGAGAGGAAAAGAATATGACCTACGCAGGCCACATCGAGCTGCCCAACGAGCTTAAAACTGAAGAGGAAGGGAAATATGGAGATCGAACTGAGTGGCATGTCTGCTGCTCAAGCCACAACAATGTCTTCCCTGCTGAATCTCTAGCAGAAGTTTGCCAGGTGAGAAAAATACACAAAGACAAGAGACATTAACTTGGCTGAGCACTTAAGGTGCCAAATTCTTGCCTTCCCTAAGGATCTACTGAAGCCATGGATGTCGCCTTGCATCGAGGATGAAGAAGATGAGGATGATGCATAATGAATGCTAAGATTGCAAGCATTCGGGGAAGTTTGCTATTCCCTATCTTACAAACTGCTTTTATGTAACCATGATCCCCCCCCCCCCCCCCCCCCCAAGTCGAATGTCTGATCTGTTTTAAATTTCAGTAGTTAGTAGAATTAACCCAGTTTAGTTAGTTTAATTAACTTAGTTTAGTTAGTTTAGATAGTTTAGTTTATTGTTGTTTAAATTCCAAAGCAGCCTTATGGGCCCAAAGTAGGAGTAGTTTAGACTTAAGAGTTTGATCATGAATCAAATTGCTCTGATTATCTCTCTGCTGTGTTATCTCATGTCTCACTGCGCATGTTCAATATAGAGCATGACTGTCCTTACATTGAATCAATTAATCAGCATGTTGCTGCCCTGCTGAATGAATGTCTAGGAAATTATTGCCGATCTATTTTTTGCAAATAACTAGGTTGTGATTCTCTGATGGGCTGTTTGTTAATTAAAGTATGCTGGATGAGTGTCAAGTACTTGTGTTAAGCATTGAGTCAACCAAACATACTATAAAGAATGGAAACTTGTAAGACCTTGCCTTAGCTAAGTGTAAATCTCTACTTTTTGTGTTTATCTAACCTAGGAGAGCCCATCACTGCCCTTAGTTCTTTAAATTTCAAACTGTTTTCAACTTGAACTAGATGCTTCTAGCTAAGTTTGGGGGTTTGCCACCTAATGCTCTCATTGAGGACAATGAGAAGTTTAAGTTTGGGGGTGAGGCAATGTTGCTTGCTCAGTGTGTATGTAAAATTAAATGTGAAGAGCACTCAGATCATGCAAGTAGACATGGTCTGCAGCAAGTGATAAGTATATTTTAATTCGTTTTCCCACAGAGACTGAGTTTAGTGACTAGCGATTTGATGTGTTAGATTAGATAAGGTAACTTAAATTGGATAGATTTTGGGTTGAGGTACGAAATTATAAAAGATGCAAGAAGAATGCAAACATAAACACAAAGCAAACTAAGTTGAGGGAATTATAATGTGGAAAATAGTATTGCGGGTCTCGCAATACTTTCGCAATGGATTCGCAACGGATTAGAAAGCTAAATAAAAAGACTAAGGTAAAGGCAGAAAGTGATATTGCGGTTCTCGCAATATTCTCGCAATAAGTTAACAACGATTAAAAGCTAAAATAAAGTCAGCAAGGTTGGCTTAAGAGTCCTCTATAGGCATTTGACTATGATCATGCAGCAGCAAATTAACATATCATGCATCGTCTTAGCTAGGTCTCATGCATCTTTCGATTACATGCATTAGATCTTTAGTTAACTCATATCCAAGCAAGACTTAAAACCTATTTATACACACATGCTAACAAACGTGCTAGGAAAATGCCTATTCCTAGGACACTCTCTGGTTACCATGAAAGGCTAACATGAATGAACGACTCTGAATTCTTACTCCTTCCAGAGGTTAGGAATTCCTTAGACAAAATGGATGGCCGGTCGAAATTGCCCATGGGATGAAAATAACATTCATTCAATGCATTCATGCTACTTTACATGCTGATTTCACATACTCTTATCCTATAGATTCATCTTTAGCAAACCTCTTTTTAGTTAGTTACTCATGGTTTTCGAAGAACGTAAGAAGATTAATTGATTACTCATGAAGAACAAAACAAAACTAATTGATTTAAGACAAGGAAATGAAGAACTCAACAAAACTAATTGATTACTCTTAAAAATGCAAATCTCAAAATAATTCGTAAAGCAATAACGTTTGATCCGAAAGCAATAATTAAAGGAGAAAGAAATAAATGGTTCAGAACAACATTTAAAGGAAAGCAAAAAGTAATTTGGAAAGCAGTAAAGGAAAGCTATAAATTGCGTGAGGATCTTCCAAGTCGTGAATCGCCTCAGATGAAAGGGAAGATTAGCTGATCTTGGGGATAATTTCAATCAAAAGAGAAGAAGGATCTTCTCTTCTTCCTCTCGAATTATCAACGCCAAGGGCTTGTTTCTTCGATCCAACAAACGGGGGAAAGGTTTCGTCTTCTGGTTGCTTCACTATCGGGTTCTCCTCACTATTGGATTGTGTTTAATTGAAGGGAATTCAGTTTCTTTTATAGCCTCCACAGGTACCTTCAGCTGCGGATCTCCATCCATTCTGGCGTAACAACTTCCCACGTGGCAGCAGCAGAAAGGTTTGGCGGCTTGAAAAGCACAGCAGCAAAGACTGACGGCTGAAAAATCGCAGCAACAAAGACTGGCATTGCGGTTGCATTGCGATGGCCGCAATGGTCTGTTTCAGATGATCCTATTGCGATCTCCGCAATATTTCCGCAATGCACCTGCAATGTACAAATTAGTTGTTTTTTCACCAATTTGCATCTTTTTTCGTTCCTTTTCCAAATAAGCCTTAAATTAACATCAGTTCTCAAATTCTCACTTTTAAGAACACATTATGTTAACTTCTAACTAAAATACTGAAGAACTTCCATGATTTTTAGGTAATTAAGATCCTAAATAACACACTTTTGGAGAGGTAACACACCGCCAAACTTGAGTTATTGCTAGTCCTCGAGCAATATAAAGGCTTACTTTCTCTCTGCCTAGCTGCTAACTCTTGTCTTTTAACTCTACCTAACTGATTTGCTGATTCCCTAGGCTTACTGTCAAAGGCATTGCTGTCCTGTGACACCCTTCAGGCTAAAACTAACTTCATATTTTGTTTATTCTGATTTCCCTTGCCTTTAAAACCTTCAGTTTTTACTAACTTCCTATCTTTTGGTTTATCTACCTATATCATTGAGCACATTGTGCAGTCATCCCTAAGCTTTCAAACTCTTCCTAGTTTTAACTCAGACTCAGTACATGCTTCTAAGGTTTTTATTTTTGAATTACCTAGGAGTCCTTAGAGGCATGTCAGGCTTAGAACAACACAAGTATCCGAGTACAATCCATAGAACAGACTAAGCCCTGACATCACTATTTTGGATAAACACTCATCTCCCTCGACAAGCCTTCTAGTTACAGCCCTGTGCTTAGCTAACTTAGGATCAGAGTTCAGTACATAGGACACCTAAGCACCTAGGCTGCAACTTTCTGGCACAAATTCTTCTTCTTTGTTTTTATTTTTCCTTTTCTTCTTTTTCTTTTGGCAAAGTCTTCTCCTTGAATTGCTTTTTGATGCAGTGCCACTTGTGGGTTACACAAATGACCCTGATTACTCAGCATCCCTAGAGGAAAACAATGCCCTTTTCTTTTTCTTTGCTTCTTTGCTTTTTCAAAAAAATATATATTTTTTATTTTCAAAGAAGAACAATGCTTATTTTTACCAAGGGAGAAAGGAGTGTTCCTAGGACTAGAGGTTGCCTCCCCCAAACTTGAACTTCTCATTGTCCCCAATGAGAGTATGAGGTGGCACACCCCCAAACTTTACTTTAGAAGCATATAGTCTAAATAAAAACCAGACAAAATTTAAAACTCCTAGGGATAGAATGGCCCTCACAGCCCAGATAACACATCAGCAGAAATTTAGTAAAATCAAATGGTAAGGTCTAACAGAGGCACATGCTTAACATTTTATGAAGCTAATTAAAACTAACAAGAGTGTACTCGACACTCATCCAGCATGCTCAATAGACAGACTACATAGGGACATCATCAATGCAGTCCACTAGTTAGACTTAAAGACAGAACATACCAGCAGAAAGTCATACCTCACATAACAACATGCTTACACGAAAAGAAAAACATTGCGGTGGCCGCAAAGAAATCGCAATGGTAACAGAGCAGTTTTAACAGTGATCAAAGCTCCTAATACGCAATTTTTTTTTGTGGCCCATAGGGCATGTAAAAATTAAAAACAAACAGCACATAACTAACTATCCTAAGCTAATTCTAAACTAATCTATTCTACCCTAACTAAGCTATTCTACGGAAATTAAAAACAAACAACATTTTTATATTGGGGGGGTAACAGGTTACAAAAAAGCAGGGTTGAGGGAGATAAGAAATACTCCCTCGAATGCGTCAAACCATGGCATTCATTAATTCATCTCTTTCTTCTTCATTACTCTTCTCTTAACCTCTTGATTGATCACCCATATTGCCGTTAGGATTTCCAATCATCACATTTCTTCTACGGTTGAGCATAATGATAATTCCAATTAATGCCCTTGCTCATCTTCCTTTGCTTGACTTTTAAGCTTCAGATAAGAGGAATGTCGAGAGTGTTCTTACATATCCTTCCTCGTAGTAGTGCTTCAATCAAGCACCATTCACTACGAACGGTTTGCCTTGTTCCAAATTTTGAATTTCAATTGCACCATGAACAAACACATTAGTGATTACAAACGGACCAGACCAACGAGACTTTAGTTTGCCAGGAAATAATTTCAATCATGAATTGAATAGTAGAACATGTTGGCCCTTTTTGAAGTCCTTTATCCTAAGTCTACTATGATGTCAAATTTTAGTTTTTTCCTTATACATTTTAGCATTCTCGTATGACATGTGCCTTAGTTCATCTAATTCATGCAATTGCAGAAATCGCAATGTTCCCGCATCGGTTACGCAAAAGTTTAACTCTTTTAAGGCCCAAAAGGCTTTGATTTCTAATTCAAGGGGCAAGTGGCATGCTTTTCCATAAACTAACCTATAAGGAGACATTCCTAATGGTGTTTTATATGCAGTTCTATAAGCCCATAGTGCATCATCTAATTTAAAAGACCAATCATTTCTATTTGGTTTTACAACTTTTTCAAGAATACTCTTGATCTCTCTATTAGAAATTTCAGCTTGCCCATTTGAATGAGGATGATAGGGTGTTGACATCCTATGCCTAACATTGTATTTAGCTAACACTTTCTCCATGGCTTTGTTTATGAAATGTGTTCCTTCATCACTTATGATGGCACGTGGTGTGCCAAATCGTGTAAAAATATGCCTATTCAGAATTTTTAACAACTGTTTTAGCATCATTTAAAGGACATGCAATTGCCTCAACCCATTTTGATACATAGTCTACAGCTACTAAGATGTAAAGATTACTAGCAGATGGTGGGAATGGTCCCATGAAGTCAATGCCCCATACATCAAAGAGTTCTAACTCTAAGATGTATGTTAGAGGCATCTCATCCTTCCTACTGAGGGTACCTGTTTGTTGGCATTCACTACAATTGTGTGCATAGTCATGTGCATCCTTGAAGATCGTAGGCCAGAAGTAGCCACTTTGGAATACCTTTGCAGCAATCCTCTGACCACCAAAGTGTCCTCCATATGGAGCTGTATGGCAATACTGCAAGATTGACCTTGATTCAGCAGCTGACACACATTTTCTTAGCAATCCATCCGCACAGCTTCTGTAGAGGGTTGGATCATCCCAAATATACTTCCTAACCTCGTTTAAGAATTTCTTCTTGTCTTGCCCCTTTCTGAATTCTGGTAACACCTGTGAAGCAAGAAAGTTTGCAATATCAACAAACCATGGTTCATCATTATCATCACAATGTACTAAAACAAAAACATGTTCATCAATAAAAGAATCCATCATTGCGGGCTCCGCAATAGATTCGTAATGACTCTGCAATCTTGATAAATGATCAGCAACTACGTTTTCACATCCCTTTTTGTCTCTCATTTCTAGATCAAACTCTTGCAAAAGTAACACCCATCTAATTAGTAGAGGCTTGGCATCAGCCTTCCTCATTAGGTATTTTATTGCAGAATGATCAGTGTATACAATTGTTTTATTTCCTACAATGTAAGCCCTGAATTTCTCACATGCAAACACTACTGCTAACATCTTTTTTTTTGTGGTAGTGTAGTTGCATTGAGCTTCATTCAATGTTTTACTCGCATAATAAATAGGATGTGTTAATTTTTCTCTCTTTTGGCCAAGCATAGCCCCAATTGCATAATCACTTGCATCGCACATTAGTTCAAAAGGCATCTCCCAATTTGGGCATACTATGATTGGTGCTTTTAATAAGGCATCTTTAAGCTTGGTCCATGATATTAAACATTCATTTTAGAAGATAAAAGTTCTATTCAGCTGTAGAAGCTCACATAGGGGTTTAGAGATTTTTGAAAAGTCTCTTATAAATCTTCTATAAAATCCTGCATGACCTGCGAAACTTCTTATAGCTTTGACATTTTTAGGTTCAACTAACTTCTCAATGACTTCTATTTTGGCCGTATCGACCTCTATTCCTGCTTTGGACACTCTATGTCCTAATACTATGCGTTCCTCTACCATGAAGTGACATTTTTCCCAATTTAAGACTAGGTTGGTTTCTTCACACCTAGTGAGGACTTGTCCTAGATTGGCTAAACAGTGGTTAAAGGAATCACCAAAGACT
Source organism: Herpetospermum pedunculosum (assembly GCA_028017165.1). NCBI lineage: Eukaryota > Viridiplantae > Streptophyta > Magnoliopsida > Cucurbitales > Cucurbitaceae > Herpetospermum > Herpetospermum pedunculosum. Next base: position 1,926,755 of record JAPQWQ010000075.1, on the reverse strand, counting down.
GAGAAGTCATCCATAAATATCTCTACTATGGACTCATCTAGATTAGAGAAAATTGCCAGCATACACCTTTGGAACGTTGCTAGGGCAAAGCAGAGTCCGAATGACATTCTACAAAAAGTAAACGTACCAAAGGGACATGTAAATGTTGTTTTCTCTTGATCCTCAGGGTCTATGGTGATTTGGTTGTACCTTGAGTAGCCATCTAAAAAGCAGTAAAAGGCTTGGCCAGCTAATCTATCTAGCATTTGGTCTATAAAGGGTAAAGGAAAATGGTCTTTTTTGGTTTCTTTATTAGGTTTTCTATAATCCATACATACTCTCCATCCTGTGACAGTTCGAGTTGGTATTAATTCATTGTTTTCATTAACTACTACAGTCATACCACCCTTATTTGGTACACATTGGATAGGACTGACCCACTGACTATTGGCTATTGGGAAGATCACACTTGCATCTAACCATTTAATGATTTCTTTTTTAACTACCTCTTTCATGGAGGGGTTCAACCTACGTTGGTGATCTACTCTAGGTGTATGTTCTTCCTCTAACAATATTGTATGCATGCAATAAGAGGGACTTATACCCCTAATGTCAGCAATCGTCCAACCAATTGCCTTTCTATGTTGCTTGAGCAGCAATATTAATGCAATTTCATTCTGTTTATTTAATTTGGACGAAATAATGACAGGCAAGGTATCTTTCTCTCCTAGATATGCATATTTAAGGTGTTCAGGCAATGGTTTCAGTTCTAATAAAGGTGGTTGTTCAATTGATGGCATCATAGGAGTCGTGGTTCTTTCAGATAATTCATGGGTCATGCATACATGCTGAGGATTATCCACAGATACATCCATCAATTCAGAAATATTCAAATCATTTAAATCAATTTGTGCATAATTAGTAGCATGCTTGACTAACAATTCATGCTCAAATTCTTCTTCAATTAATGAGTCTACTATATATACCGTGTTCAAGATCAGAGGGGCACCTCAAAGCTTTAAAAACACTGAACTTAACCTCTTCATCATGGACTCTGATGGTAAGCTCACCTTTTTGGACATCAATTAGAGCCCTACCTGTGGCTAAGAAAGGTCTGCCTAGTATGATTGGCACATCTTTGTCTGCCTCGTAGTCCAAGATTATAAAGTCTGCAAGAAAAATAAATTTGTCAACCTTGACTAGTATATCCTCAATCTTACCTTCAGGGTATGCGATGGATCTGTCTGCAAGTTGCAAGGTGACTGTTGTTGGTCGTGCTTCTCCTATCTCAAGCTGTTGGAATAGTGATAAGGGCATGAGGTTGATGCTGGCTCCCAGATCACATAAGCCTCTGCCCACATGTTTGCCTCCCAATTCTACTGGCAAGCTGAAGGAACCTGGATCCTTCTCCTTCTTTGGCATTTTATTTTGGAGTATGGCACTGCACTCTTCAGTGAGATTGACTGTTTCAAACTCACCAATAACTTTTTTGTTAGTTATAATATCTTTTAAGAATTTCACATATGTTGGCATAGACTGCAAAACTTCCACAAAAGGAATATTAACATGGATTTGCTTCAGGATTTCCAAAAACTTATGGAAATGAGCTTCCTGTTCTTGTTTCTTCTTGAGCCGTCTAGGAAATGGAGGTGGTGGCACATAGGTAGGCAAATCAGGTTGCCTAATGACAGGGGGAGGCCTAGGAATTTCTTCTGGTTCCTCAATGATAGGTTCCAGCCTCGCCCTTGTTGTGCTTGGTTGTATTTGATCAAGATTAAGCAGAAAATCCAGTGGAGCACTAGACTCTTCATTCTCTACTCTCTTTGGTGCTTCTCTGTTGTTGATCACCAATGCCCTTCCACTTCGAAGTTCAATAGCTTGAACTTGTTCCTTACCATCCTATCTTGGAGTTTCTGTGTCTGCAGGCAGTCTTCCTTGGGGCCTATTCTTCAGCTCGTTTGCCAACTGCCCAATTTGGTTCTCTAAGCTTCTTAATGTTGCTTGCTGGCTGTGCAAAGTTGCATCATTCTTTGCTATGTATTCTTTCAGCAAGTTCTCTACTGATGTTCTCATTGGTTGGTTGTTGACATATTGTTTCTGATATGGGGGTTGACTATTTTGCTGATGTTGAGTGAACCCAGGTGGTCCACTTGGTCTTTTTTGAACTGGCACCTAGCTTGTGCTTTGTTGTCCACTCCAAGAGAAATTTGGGTGGTTTCTCCAGCCAGGGTTATATGTATTTGAATAGGGGTTGTTCCTTGTTTGTTGTTGACTCTCAACATAGCACACCGAAGCTGGATTAGCAGGGCAATAGTCATACACATGCCCTTCTCCACAGAATCCACAAACTAGTGCATCCAATTGGTTGGCTACTGCTGTGCTTGTTGAAACAGATGCCACTATGTTGACACTTTGTTGGATATTTGTTTGAGCCATTTGCTTCATCAGGTTTGTCAGAGCATTGATCTGGTTGCTCATTGTGCTGAGTGCATCCATGTCATGAGCCTTCCTTCTGTTTGGCTCCACAGGATCATCTGACCACCGAAAATGTGATGTTGAGATTTTCTCCAAAATCTCATAGGCTTCGTTATAGCTCTTTGACAGCATCGAACCTCCAGCTGAGGAATTCAGGACTTGCCTCGTGCTGGGGTTGCATCCTTTGAAGAATACTTCAATCTGAATACACCATGGAATGCCATGGTGTGGACATTTGAGTAGCAGATCTTTAAATCTAGTCCAAGCTTCATGCAGTGATTCATTTTCGGCTCGCTTAAACTTGATGAAGTCATCACGAAAGTTAGAGTTCCTATCTGGAGGGAAATATTTTACCAGGAACTTCTCAGCTAGGTCTTTCCAATTGACAATTGATCCAGAGGGGAAGGAGTTCAACCATGTCTTGGCTTTGTCTCTTAATGAGTACGGGAAAAGGTACAGTCGCAAAGCCTCTTGAGATACTCCTGGGATGTCAAAGGTGTCACTCACTCCCAGGAAGTTCCTCAAGTGATTGTGGGGGTCTTCATTCTCCACTTCGAAGAATTGTCCCACTATGGATAGCATCTGAAACATGACAGGTTTCAGTTCGAATGAGTGAGTTGTGATTTTGGGCAGTATCATGCTCGGATTAAGCTCCTCAGGCATAGGTACAAAGTATGATAGAATAGCACTATCCTTGTCCTTCGCAATTTCAATGGGATTGCGAGTGTTAGGTGCTCCGTTTGGTGCTTCTTCTGCTCTTTCCATTTCAGCTGGTTCGAATTGCACTGACTCTGTGTGGTCAGCAATGTGCTGAAATACAGGTTGATTTTGAGTTTGCTGCTTAAAAAGTCGTTTCCTAGTTCTATTTCTATTCCTTAGACTCCTTTCAGGCTCAGGATCATATTCTAGATTGTGGTTTGGAAACTCATTCATAAACCAGCTTTGTTGGTACCTGTAAAATAAACGCAAAAGATTAGCTCCAATAAATTAAGCTCTTCTAAAATAACACAAATCGTGTTTACTAAACAAAGTCCCCGGCAGCGGCGCCAAAAACTTGTTGCGTGCTCAGTGTGTATGTAAAATTAAATGCGAAGAGCACTCAGATCATGCAAGTATACATGGTCTGCAGCAAGTGATAAGTATATTTTAATTCGTTTTCCCACAGAGACTGAGTTTAGTGACTAGCGATTTGATGTGTTAGATTAGATAAGGTAACTTAAATTGGATAGATTTTGGGTTGAGGTACGAAATTATAAAAGATGCAAGAATGCAAACATAAACACAAAGAAAACTAAGTTGAGGGAATTATAATGTGGAAAATAGTATTGCGGGTCTCGCAATACTTTCGCAATGGATTCCCAATGGATTAGAAAGCTAAATAAAAAGACTAAGGTAAAGGCAACAAGTGATATTGCGGTTCTCGCAATATTCTCGCAATAAATTAACAACGATTAAAAGCTAAAATAAAAACAACAAGGTTGCCTTAAGAGTCCTCTATAGGCATTTGACTATGATCATGCAGCAGCAAATTAACATATCATGCATCGTCTTAGCTAGGTCTCATGCATCTTTCGATTACATGCATTAGATCTTTAGTTTACTCATATCCAAGCAAGACTTAAAACCTATTTATACACACATGCTAACAAACGTGCTAGGAGAATGCCTATTCCTAGGCCACTCTCTGGTTACCATGAAAGGCTAACATGAATGAACGACTCTGAATTCTTACTCCTTCCATAGGTTAGGAATTCTTTAGACAAAATGGATGGCCGGTCGAAATTGCCCATGGGATGAAGATCACATTCATTCAATGCATTCATGCTACTTTACATGCTGATTTCACATACTCTTATACTATAGATTCATCTTTAGCAAACCTCTTTTTAGTTAGTTACTCATGATTTTCGAAGAACTTAAGAAGATTAATTGATTACTCATGACGAACAAAACAAAACTAATTGATTTAAGACAAGGAAATGAAGAACTCAACAAAACTAATTGATTACTCTTAAAAATTCAAATCTCATAATAATTCGTAAAGCAATAACGTTTGATCCGAAAGCAATAATTAAAGGAGAAAGCAATAAATGGTTCAGAACAACATTTAAAGGAAAGCAGAAAGTAATTTGGAAAGCAGTAAAGGAAATCTATAAATTGCGTGAGGATCTTCCAAGTCGTGAATCGCCTCGGATGAAGGGGAAGATTAGCTGATCTTGGGGATAATTTCAATCAGAAGAGAAGAAGGATCTTCTCTTCTTCCTCTCGAATTATCAATGCCAAGGGCTTGATACTTCGATCCAACAAACGGGGGAAAGGTTTCGTCTTCGGGATGCTTGACTATCGGGTTCTCCTCACTATTGGATTGTGTTTAATTGAAGGGAATTCGGTTTCTTTTATAGGCTCCACAGGTACCTTCAGCTGCGGATCTTCATCCATTCTGGCGTAACAACCTCCAACGTGGCAGCAGCAGAAAGGTTTGGCGGCTGGAAAAGCGCAGCAGCAAAGACTGAGGGCTGAAAAATCGCAGCAGCAAAGACTGGCATTGTGGTTGCATTGCGATGGCCGCAATGCTCTGTTTCAGCTGATCCTATTGCGAGCTCCGCAATATTTCCGCAATGCACCTGCAATGTACAAATTAGTTGTTTTTTCACCAATTTCCATCCTTTTTCGTTCCTTTTCCAAATACGCCTTAAATTAGCATCATTTCTCAAATTCTCACTTTTAAGCACACATTATGTTAACTTCTAACTAAAATACTCAAGAACTTTCATGATTTTTAGGTAATTAAGGTCCTAAATAACACACTTTTGGAGAGGTAACAGGCAACCTTCTAGAAAAAGACTCCTAAGAACACTCCTCTGTCCTATATAGATGCATTCCTCTCGTCTTTGTGATTATTTTTCTTTTTCTCAAGGTTGCTAAGTAACCAGGGTCAATTGTGTAACCCACAGTTGGCACTGCGTAAAAAGGCAGCTAAGAGAAATGAAAAGTGCATACAAAAAACAAAAAACACAGAAAGCATAAATTGCAGCAAAGAAGATGAGTGTTGAACCTGAAAGTCACAACCCCTTGAAGCTTAGATATTCCTAGTTATTGAAATTTGATCCTAAGCGTTGAGCTAAGCAAAGGGTTGTGACTAGAAGGATTATCTTTAGGGAAATGTGTGTACATCGTTAAGGAGTGATGTCATGGCTTAGTTGTTTTATAATTCTGTACTCTATCACTTGGTGTTCTAAGCATGACATGACTCCAAGGATTCTTAGGAAGATAAAAGAATTGTGTTAAGACTAGAAGCATGTACTGAGTTCCCAAGTTAAAAATAAGTACAATTTAAGGCTAAGGGAAGACTGCATAATGAGCTTGAAGATTTAGGTGGATAAAGCAAGACTTAGGGAATTACAAAGAGCTAAAGGTTTAAAGGCATGGGGAAGCAGAATGATAGTGTGGGAGTTGGCTCTAGCTCAGGATAAGTCACAGGACAACAAGGCTTTTAACATCTAGCCTAAGAAAAGAGCAGTTTAGCTTGCTGTAGATAAAGAGAAGGCATGGCAGCAGGGTAGTTAGAAGAGGCAGAAAAGAGGAGAAGTAAACTATAATATTGCTTGAGGACTAGCAATAACTCAAGTTTGGGTGTGTGTTAACTCTCCAAATGAGAGTTATTTAGGCCTTTAAATGTTAGTATTTGAGAAGTCTTGAGAGCATTTGAATGGATATTGAGCTTAAAGTGTTTAATTATTGACTTTTATAATTAGAGTGTTGTATGAAAGCTTATGTGATAAACTGTGCATAAGTGTGCTCTTTGGTATGAATTAACTAAGCAATGCCTTTCCAGGATGTCGCTAAAGTCTCGCGAGGAGCGCATTAGAACAAGGAGAAGAATAGTTGGAGACAATGCTTTGCGGTCGCAACGCATCAGCAAAGTTGTGATTTTTAAGTACCTTTGCGACCGCAACGCAATCGCAAAAATTGTACCTTCATCTGCTGCATTTTCAGAAGTTGTTCCCTGCCGTACCTTCTGCCTACTGCGCCTGCTTTTGTGTCCTCCAATGAGGAATGAGGCCCATTTTTAGGGTATGGAATATGAGAGAAAGAGGGCTGCATATATAAAGAATGAGATAGAAAGAGAGAATATCATACCTTGGAGAATCGGTGAAGTTTTAGAGAGTGGAAGAAATCGAAAAAGAGGGGAAGTCCATTGTTTGATCCGAGGAAGCTTTCTTGGTATTCAGAGTCTCTTGGGAAGAAGAGCAAATTCCTCTTCTCTTGTTAACACGATTCTCCTTCCAAGCCAAGCAACTCTCTCCCTTCAGCCGAAGCATGAAGTGGAACAAGCTGATCATCTCCTAAGTTTCAGAGTTCTTCTTACAGCTTTTCTTACTGTTTTTCTTACTGTTCTCTCTACTGTTGAACTACTGTTTTGAGACTACTGTTGTATTCATTTGAGATGTCTGTTGTATGCGAGACTTTTGTCGTTTTAATGACTTCCATTAATATCATGAGTAGCTAATTTTTACAAGGGTTTGCTAGGATGAAACAAGAGGGAATAACTTGTGATTTCAGCATGTAAATAAGCATATGTGTACTGAGTGAGTGTGAACTTCATCCCATGAGTGTTTTCGATCGGCCATCCATTACACTCTAAAGAGTTCTGAACCTCCGGCAGGAGTAGGAACTCAGAGTCACTCACTCATGCTATCCTCTTATGGTAGATAGAGAGGAGTCTAGGAATAGGCACTCTCCTAGCACATTTGTTGGCTTGTTGTTATAAATAGGTTGTTAATCTTACTTGGATATGAGTAACTTAAGAACCTAATGCATATAATCGGAAGATGTATGAGATCTAGCTAAAACGGTGCATGCTACTGCTTATTTGCTGCTGAATGACCATGTTGTGTACTTGTTGGTTGATTCCTAGCTTACCTTGTTGTTTTCTCTTTGAACTTAACTGTTTGTTAGTCTGTTGCGAAAGTTCTGATAGATTCGCATTATTTCTTACAACTGCATGTTACTTGAGCAATTTTAGTCAGTAGTCAGCTTAGTTTATACTCAGCATTGCTTTAACTTCACGTTTCTTTTGCGTACGTTACAATTTCGTATCTCAACAAACAAAAATCAAATCATCCCTGGTTACATTTCTCTAATTAGCACGCTTAAATCGTTGTTTATTCAACATTGTCTCTGTGGGAAAACGATATAAAACATACTTATCACTTGCTGCAGACCGTGTATACTTGCATGGTTTTGTGCTCATTTGAATCAACTTTATAACCCTATTGAGCAAGCAACAAGTTTTTGGCGCCATTGCCGGGGACTTTGTTGTTTAAAAAACGATTTGTGTTCATTTTAGAGTGCGCTTAAATGATTGAAGCTAAACTGATGTTTTCTTTTGCAGGAACTAAACAAGCTGGTTTATGAATGAGCTTCCAAATTTCGACTTTGAGTTTGATCCCGAACTAGAAAGGACTTTAAGGAACAGAGTTTGAGTTCGAAGGGAAGCTGCAATACGTTTGAACCATCAAGCCAGAGATCAGCCTGATACACTTCCACCTGCAATGGAACCACCAGGAGAGCAACATCGGGCACCTATCATTCGGAATCCAATTGAGATTGCCAATCATAAGGAAAATGTCATTCTCAGTTATCTTGTGCCTATACCGGAAGAGCTTAACCCAGTATAATCAGGCCAGAGATTACAGCACATTCATTCGAGTTAAAACCTGTTATGTTTCAAATGCTGTCGATTGTGGGGCAGTTCTATGGTAATGAGAACGAAGACCCACATAACCATCTGAGAAACTTCTTGGGAGTCAGTGACACTTTTGTCATCCCAAGGGTAACTCAGGAAGCTTTGCGTCTGTATCTATTTCCATACTTATTAAGAGACAAGGCTAAGACGTGGTTGAACTCACTGCCAACTTCAGAGATGACATCATAAAATTCAAATAGTCAGAGAACGAGTCGGTGCATGAGGCCTAGACTCGGTACAAAGACCTTCTGCTAAAGTGCCCGCACCATGCATCCCATGATGCATCAAAATATAAGTGTTTTTCAAAGGGTGCAATCCGAGCACAAGAAAGGTGCTAAATTCCTCAGCTGGAGGATCAATGCTTTCAAAGAGCAATAATGAAGCCTTCGAAATCTTAGAGAAGATCTCTGCCATAAATTGCAGATGGTCCGGTGATCCAGTCGAACCAAGCAGAAGGAAGGCGTATGATGTAGATGCATTGAGCGTTATGAGCAATCAAATCATAACTCTAACCAATATGATGAAGCAGCTTGCACAGACCAATATTCAGCAAAGTGCCAATGTTGTGGCGTCTGCTTCAACAACCTCGGTCGTTGCAAACCAGATAGACGTGCTTGTATGTGGATTTTGTGGGGAAAGTCATGTCTATGACTAATGTCCTGCAAATCCAACATCTGTTTGCTACATAGGAAACCAACTGCAGCCAAGGAACAATCCCTATTCCAGCACATACAACCCTGGATGGAGAAACCTCCAAACTACTCTTGGAAGGGTCAACAAAATGCCAATCAAATGCAATCACAGCCTAGACCGAGTGGACCACCTGGTTTCACTCAGAACCACCAAGCAAGCCAGCCTCAGTACCAAAAACCACCTGTTAACAATCAGCCAATGGGAGCTTCTGTGGAGAGCATATTAAAAGAATACATGGCTAAAAAAGATGTCACTATTCAGAGTCAACAAGCATCACTGAGAAGCTTAGAAAATTAGATAGGTCAGCTAGCTAGTGAGTTGAAGAATAGACCACAAGGCAGAATGCCTTCAGACACATAAAATCCAAGAAGAGATGGGAAAGAACAGGTTCAAGCGATTGAATTGCGTAGTGGAAGACCATTGGTTAGTAACAGCCGAGCAGAACCACAGCGAGTAGAGAACTCAGAGTCTAGTGCTCCACTGGACCCTCAGCTTGATGCTAACCATGTGCAACCAAGGGCCAAGACAAGGGTGACGCTTGAACCAATTATTGAAGAGCCAGAGGAAATCACCAGGCCTACTCCAGTCATTCGACAACCTGACCTACCACCATATGTGCCACCACCTCGTTTTCCAAGGAGGTTGAAGAAAAAACAAGAGCAGGAAGCCCACTTCCACAAATTCTTGGACATATTGAAACAAATACATGTAAACATTCCCTTTGTGGAAGTTCTCCAATCAATGCCATCCTATGTCAAGTTCTTAAAGGACATCATGACAAACAAACGAGTCATAGAAGAGTTTGAAACTGTCAATCTAACAGAAGAGTGCAGTGCCATCTTGCAAAACAAACTGGCACCGAAGGAGAAAGATCCTGGCTCAATCACTTTGCCAGTGGACATTGGAGGCAGACATGTAGGGAGGGCCCTATGCGACTTGGGAGACAGCACCAACCTTATGCCATTATCACTGTTCCAGCAGCTGGGAATAGGGGAAGCACGCCCAACAACTGTCACACTGCAGCTAGCTGATCGGTCCATCTCTTATCACGAAGGTAAGATTGAGGACATCTTCGTGAAAGTTGATAAATTTATCTTCCTTGCAGATTTCATCATTCTGGATTATGAAGCTTATAAAGATGTGCTGATCATCCTGGGAAGACCTTTCCTAGCAACAGGTAGAGCTTTAATAGATGTGCAAAAAGGTGAGCTCACTATGACAGTGAATGAGGAAAAGGTGAAATTTAGTGTTTTTAAAGCACTCAGGTACCCTTCTGATCTTGAAAATTGTTCTGCTTTGGATATCATAGACGTTCTGATTGAGAATGAGCATAAGATGGAACTGTTAGAGAAGATGCAAATGAATATGGCCAAGTAGATTTAAAAGACTCGAATATTCATGACATGTCTGATGCATCATTACATAGGGATAATACACTGAAGCATGTTTGCATAACCCCTGTAATTAATGAACGAACCACTTCCCCCATGATCCCTTCCATTGATCAACCACCCTCCCTGGAGTTAAAGCCAATGCCTGATCACCTAAAATATGAATATCTTGGTGAGAAAGATGATGGAGCGACATGCGCAGCGGGAAGCGATTTCGGACCGATGATACTCTAATTTAATCAATTTAAGAAATAGAAAACATGCTCAAAACGACGAAGATAAGAAATTAGAAATACATACCCTTGTAGTTCCAAATATCTTCAAGTCCGTCGGCCGTTCCTCGTCACGAACTCTTCCGGCCTCTTCTCACGAACGCCCCGAGGACAACCCGAGGTAGTCCCGCTATCCTCGACGCCGAGCAACGGAGTTGTGGGACTCTGAAGCAAAGAGAAAAGAAAAGAAGAAAACCAAAAGGAAGAAGGGTCTTCAGCTGGGGAGAACACAAAAAGCAACTTTTTGAAACTTCAAAAAAATGAAGTTCTTGAAAAACCAAAATGTTTTTAAAAAATGAAGCAATCTAATGTGAACCCCAAAGAGCATTATCTCTTTATTATGTTTAGCCAAAAAAAAAAAATATATATATATTATATATATATATAAAACCAAGTGTCTTATGCATGTAAGACACTTTTTATATATAAATATTATTATTATTTAAAAATTTAAATAATAAAAAAATTATTTATTAAACTTTTTAATAAATAAAATAACTATATCTATTAATTAAACTTTTTAATTAATAAAAATTATTTAATTCAATATCAAATATTAATTAAATAATATGGCTAAACCCGATTTTCCGAAAACCGACTTTCTGCACATGAATCCTATTCATCTTTTAGACGATTCTCATATTTAAATCATATTTAAATATGTCCATCAACCTTCCATAAACAGAATTTGAACAACTTCAAATTATGTTTCTTTTTCTGTTCTCTTAAATTGTTGCACGACGTTATCCGAGCTAGCCAGGAGAACCTAAAAGACCTACAGATCATGAGCTTCAACGATACGAGATTATCCTGTCAAAATTCTTTTAACCGAACTAATCAACATTCGTTAACCCTCGGAGACTTCACTATAGTCCGAGGGTTGCACTCTCCTCGTTGTAGATATATTATGTCCTCTTGATATAACCGTCATGGGTAAGTCGATCCTTGACAGGTGTCCGTTATCACAGCTAGGTCTTTTAAACCGTTTAACCTATGTGATACCTCTTGTTCCTTAAGTACCACTGACACCTCTAATGAACATTTGATCTGTGATCCAATCATCAGATCAGAATCCTCTTCACACAGAAGAGGATGAGGCCTCATGTTCAAGCCTCGGAGTCCGCTATTAAGGGAACACCTCTCTACTAGACCCTAAAGAGAGTAGAAGTGAATTCCATCTTCCTACATTATGTCCCCAGCTACCTATTCGAGTTTATCCCCAAGTTGGTAGGCTTATTGAGCGGGCGACCTGCCACTCTCACCCATACAAGTCTAAGGATAGTCTCGAATAAGCAGGAGTTCATAGCAAGGTCAGGATTAAGAACAAGTTACCTTAGGTCATCAAAAAGTGATAAAGTCGGTCTCACCAGTAAACGGTGTTATAAAGAGAAAGCGACTATATCGTGGTTCTGTCTAATGCAAACTCTTTGCATAGGACGCCCCTGCTCGCACATCTCCATGTGAAACGATTCAGATCACATCGTTTTGTACAATACAAAGCAGGCCGCATCTTATATTGTTACCAGAATAAGGTACCTAGCCTTATCCATATACTATAGACCTTTTGACTGACTACTTGAGCTTGACCCACAATCATGTCATACATGAAGCGCAAGTACTCATATTCAGCCAAGGGTGTTGTTATTCGTACAGGTTAATGCAAACACGTTTCACTATATTCAATAAACACCTTTACTGAATAAACCTCAATAACTCTTTATTGCGTTAATAGACATATTACATTTACAAAGTTTACAAACCACGAGTGTTAGGACATAAAACCCAACAAAAGAACTTTGCCCGTCATTATTGTTGGGTTTTATGTCCTAACACTCGTGGTTTGTAAACGTTGTAAATGTAATATGTCTATTCAATGCAATAAATAGTTATTGAGGTTTATTTAGTAAATGTGTTTATTGAATATAGTGAAACGAGTTTTCATTAACCTGTACCAATAACAACACCCTTGGCTGAATATGAATACTTGAGCTTCATGTATGACATGATTGTGGGTCAAGCTCAAGTAGTCAGTCAAAACGGTCTATAGTATACGGATAAGGCTGGGTATCTTATTCTGGCAACACTATTGGATGCGGCTCGCTTTGTATTGTACAAAATGATGTGATCCGAATCGTTTCACATGGAGATGTGCAAGCGGGGGCGTCCTATGCAAAGAGTTGCATTAGACAGAACCACGATAAAGTCGCTTTCTCTTTATAACACTGTTTACTAGTGAGACCGACTTTATCACTTTTGATGACCTAAGGTAGATCGTTCTTAATCCTGAGCTTGCTATGAACTCCTACTTATTCGAGCGTATCTTTAGACTTGCATTGGTGAGAATGGCAGGTCGCCCACTCAGTAAGCCTACTAACTTGGGGATAAACTCCAATAGGTAGCTGGGGACACAGTGTGGCAAGATGGAATTCACTCCTACCCTCATTAGGGTCTAGTAGATAGGTGTTCCCTTAATAGCTGACTCTGGGGCTTGAACATGAGACCTCATCCTCTTCTGTGTGAAGAGGATTATGATCTGATGATTGGATCACAGATCAAATGTTCATTAGAGGTGTCAGTGGTACTTAAGAAACAAGAGGTATCACAGGGGTTACACGGTTTAAAAGACCTTGTTGTGATAACGAAAACCTGTGAAGGATCGACTTACCCATGAAGGTTATAACAGGGGACATAATATATCTACAGTGAGGAGAGTGCAACCCTCGGACTATAGTGGAGTCTCCGGGGGTTAACGAATGTTGATTAGTTCGGTTAAAAGAGTTTTGACTGGATAATGGAGCTCATGATCTGTAGGTCCTTTAGATTCTCCTGGCTAGCTCGGATAACGTCGTGCAACAATATAAGAGAAAAAGAAAAAGAATTTCAATTGTTCAAATTCGGTTTGTGGAAGAATGATGGACATATTTAAATATGATTTAAATATGAGAATGGTTTAAAAAATGAATACGATTCATGTGCAAACAGTCAGTTTTTGGAAAACCGGGATTAATCATATTATTTAATTAATATTTGTTATTGAATTAAATAATATTAATTAATTAAAAAGTTTAATTAATATATATATATATATATATATATATACTTAAGTGGGTTTTACATTGAGTTGCATGTAATACACATGACAATAATTTCCCCACTTAAGTGAAACATAATCCATAAGTTTTTTGTACTTGTAAAAGTACTCAATTAGTTGAGTAAGAGTGCTGCAGAAGGTTGAACAAAAAACCAAACGTTGGTTTTATATACTTCTCAAGTTCTCTTTGCATCTTCTCAGACAATTCTCTACCATTTTTGTTTCTCTTTTCTTTTCTTTGTTTTCGGAGTCCCACAACTCCGTTGCGCGGCGCCGAGGATAGCGGGACTACCTCGGGTGGTTCTCGAGGCATTTGTGAGAAGAGGTCGGAAGAGTTCGTGACGAGGAACGGTCGACGGACTTGAAGAAATTTGAAACTACAAGGGTATGTATTTCTAATTTCTTAATTCCGTCGTTTTGAGCATGTTTTCTATTTGTTAAATGGATGAAATTAGAGTATCAACGATCCAAAATCGCTTTCGCTGCTATATCGCTCCATCAAGTGGTATTAAAGCGATTTTGTGATTAACTCAATTTACATAAATTTAAGTTGGCGGGTATTTTAATTTATAAATTGTTTGAATTAATTAATGTTTGCACGATAGGCTTAGGGAAAGAAGAGAAATCGAGTCAATTGGTCGAATTCTCGATCAATTGGTTCGTCGCGATACTACCCGTTACTGTTCTTTAATTGGTGTAAGCGTAGCTAACTTAGATTAGTTGAAGATCATGTTTAATTAGAATTGACGCCTCTAATTATTTCATTGGGATGTTTGCTACGGAAACGAGCAAACATTTCGCGTGCATGAGATAAAATTGCGAAGCATGATTATAATCCCTATGATCTAAGCGCATCAAGAAAATCTCAATCCCTCGAATTAGGAGCACGTGTTACATTTATTTTTCCGCTCTTTACTTTTCGCTATTTAATTTTCCGTTAGTTGAATTTCTTCCTTAGTTTAGTTTTAATTAACTCCCCCCTTTAATTTACAGGTGTATTTTGAGTTTTAATTTAAAAGACAAATAGAAATTAGTTAAGAGAGATTGATTTAGGTTCCCTGTGGTTCGACACCCGTTACCACTAGCTGCAAAACTTAGTAGTTTCGGTATTATAAATTTCATTTTGGCGGACTTCGACAACCCGAAATTTTTGAACGTACAAAAGTTCACTACCAAAATTGGCGCCGTTGCCGGGGAATTAGATTTAATTTGGTTTGATTGAGTTTAATTTGTTTGTTTTAAATTTTTCTTCTTTTGTTTGTACAGTTTAATTTTCTTATATTATTTTACCCGTTTTGTTTGAGTCTTTGAGCGCAGTTATTCTTTGAAAATCCAAGAGAAGCGCAGAAATGGAGGTCGAGGGTAATTATGAGCAACAAAGAACCTTGAGGCAACTTGCAGCACCTGAGCTAGGCCAGAACTCATCAAGTATAATGTATCCGGTAACAACAGGTAAATTTGAACTTAAAGCTAGTCTGATTAACTTATTACCTTCTTTTTGTGGTAACGCAGATGAAGATCCCATCAGACACCTCAGGGCATTTTGGATGGTGTGTTCGTCAGTAAGGACCGACGACGTCACTGAAGATCAATTCAATCTTAGGGCTTTTCCTCTCACCTTAAATGAGAAGGCGAGAGATTTGATGTATTACCTACCGATTGGGTCCATCACTACAGGAGCGAGCTACAGGGAGCATTTTTAGCGAAGTATTTTCCTCCTCCCAAGGCCGCCGCCCTCAGAAGAATGATAAACAGAATCGAGAAAGGAGAGGGAGTGATACGGATCCAATCACCGAACCATTGCATGTACCGAAAGGAGCCATTTCAAGAAGCAAGGCAAAGAAGATTCAAGAGGCTTTTACACTACATCTTCAAAAGCTAGCTAATGCACAAGAAGAGACAAATATTTTTGAACCCAAATTTCTTTACAATGTTATTTCAATGAGTCAAGAAGATAATGGTGTGAAGATGGCACGGGAAAAGTCTTCTAGTTTGAAAGATGGCACGGGGGACAAAAAAACTGTGCAGAAATTGTAAGCAGTGGGCTGTCCAGCTTGCACCTCTGGGGAGTTTGGAGTGTCAAAACTACTCAAACGTTGGAATCTTGAAAAGAACGTCTTAAAGTAGCTAGTTAAGACAATTTAAAGCATTTCTATTGATTTTGTTTTTCCATATGACTTTTCAATTGTTGTTGAATTAAATTTCATTCCATAGGTTTTATTTTCTTCAATTATGCATTTATTGACTTTTGGAGACCTTTGGTATTTGGAAGCTTGAACGTCCATTTTGGCCTATTTAAAGGCTCGTAATGCTCTTCAAAATACAGATTATGCTTATCAAGAACTTGTGTTTCTTAAAACTCATTTTGGTGTTGTTTCTTTCAAATCTTGTTTTAGGTTTGATGTTAATCGGTTCATTGAATTAGTTTTGATCAACCTAATTATGGAGTGAGTCATCTTAGGATCTAAGAGTGACAATCATAGATTCTAAGTGTGATCTAAGAGTCATTCACCTTCTAACTAAACTCTTGGTTGGAATCAATCGTTAAGTTAGTCTTCTTTGTGGGCATTTACAAGGATCCTAGAAGGACCTCTACCTTTGTAAATCAAGCAACATTGGGAGCTTATCATTTGGTATCAGAGCACGTGGTCAACATCTTCGGCCGTCTCTAGAGGTGAAATATCTTTACTTTGTGTTATTATTATTATTAGTTTTTCTGAAAGCATTTACTTATAAAGTGTAATACAAGACATACTACAACTTGTCTTGAAAGTTTTGCTCTCGGATTATCAAAAAAATATATAAAAAAAAAAAACAGTAGCAAAAAGAAGAAGAAATCAGTAGCAAAAGCAAAAAAAAAAAACATATTCAAAGATCCGAGGCACACGAAAAGTTCTCGTCATTAAGTTTTAATTTGATTTTTGAGTTATTGATCCTAAGGTTGAGTTTCTCTAGTATTAGTTTGTAAGAAGTTCATTTTTTTGAATTGGTTATATGAAGCTTAAAGTAAGATTGCACCAAAATCTAAACCAACCCTTACATCTTTGACCTAGTACCAAAAGTCTACCCTTGAGTGTTAAACATGAGTGTCCTTGAGTGAAATCTTTGTGAAAAGTGTGGAGAGGTCCTCTTTACTGTTTTGTTTTTGTTCTACTTCAATTTTTTTTTTATAGATCATGGCGCATGATGGAAAAGATGTACAACAAGTGGTAGATCCAAATATGGCTATACTTCAAGCCATTCAAGGTATGATGGAAATGATGAATGAAGATAGACAAGAAAGGATGGCACAACAACAACGAGAAGAACAAGCATTGCAAGAAGATGAAGGCATGTTTGACATAGCTTTGGCCGAACAAGAAAGAAACTTTGGAGGAAGAGGAAATATGAGAGGAAGAGGAAGAGTTAACCTTGCAAACATCATGCAACCTAGAAGGATGGAAAGAGTGAATGAAGATAGATATGGAGGAGTTAAACTCAAGATCCCACCTTTTAGTGGAACAGCGGATTCAGAGACATATTTGCAATGGGAAAGAAAGATAGAACATGTATTTGATTGCAATACATATAGTGAGAATAAGAAGATGAAACTTGCCATTGCCGAATTCACCAATTATGCATGTGATTGGTATCATCATCTCAAATCCGATCGAAGAAGAAAAGAGGAGGATCCCATAGAAACTTGGAAAGAACTCAAAGAAGCCATGAGAAAAAGGTACGTTCATAAACATCATGAAAGAGATTTGAAAACTAAATTGCAAACTTTGAGGCAAGGAACAAAAAGTGTTGCTGAATATTATCAAGAGATGGAGACTTTGATGGAAACAGGAAAGATCCGAGAAGAGGAGGAAGACACCATGTCTAGATTCATGGGAGGTTTGAATCATGAACTTCCTCATATTGTCGATAGAAATCCACCACCTTTTTTGGAAGATATGTATCACTATGCTGTCAAAATTGAAGCTCAATTGAAGGCAAAAAAGAAATATTCAAAGAGGTATACATCTAAAGCTAACACCTTTTCAAATTCTAATAATTGGAACAAGAATGGTTTTGTGAATAGGAATGAATCAATACATTCAACAGACAAGTTTGGTGCTGCAAAAAGAGTGGAGGCCGAGAGCTCCAATGCTAAAAAATATGAAGTTTCAAAGGGGGTAAGGGAGAAGTCTAGTTCTATTCAATGTTGGAAATGCAAAGGATTTGGACACATGAGCAAAGAGTGGGTCAATAAAAGAGTCATGGTGGTAAGAAATAGTGTTCTTGAATCGGATGATGAATGTGAGGAACATGATGCACAAATTGAGGAAGAATCTGAAGCACATGATGGTGAGTATGTTGAAGAAGGTAACTACATATCCTTGATTTCAAGAAGGGTACTTATTGTGCAAATCAAGGAAGATAAAGTTGAAGATCAAAGAGAAAACTTGTTTCACACAAGATGGTTAGTTGAAAAGAACCCATGTAGCTTGGTGATCGATAGTGGAAGTTGCACAAATGTGGTGAGTAGTTTTCTTGTAAAAAGACTTCTACTTGCGACCCATCCACATCCGAAACCATACAAACTTCATTGGTTGACAAACAAAGGAGAACTTAAGGTGAACTCTCAAGCTCTTATTCCTTTTACTTTGGGAAGATATAAGGATGAAGTTCTTTGCGATGTTGTACCTATGCATGCGGGGAATATATTGTTAGGTCGACCTTGGCAATATGATAGAGAAGTTACATATAATGGGCTGCTGAACAAGTATAACTTTACTTTGAATGGAAAGAAGTTTACTTTACTTCCATTGTCTCCATACGAAGTACAATGTGACCATTTGAAATTAGAGAAAAAGAGAATAGAATTCGAAGAAAATGAGAGGAGAGAAGAAAGTAAGTTCAAAGAGAGAGAGAAGAGTGAAAAAAAGAGAAAAGTGAGGGGAAAATTGTGAGTGAAAACCAAGAGAGAAAAAAGAGTGAATTTGAGGAAAAAAGAAAGTATGTGAGTTTGGTTATAAGAAAAGGTGAAGTGAGGAATGAGTTATTCACTCAAGAACCAATCTTTGTGCTTATGTACAAAAGAATGTGTTTAGCAACTAACCCAAATTCTGATTGTGTTTTGCCAAGTGCTTTTAAGTCTCTTTTGCAGGAATTTAATGACATGTTTCCACATGAGGATGCACCTACGGGTTTACCTCCTTTAAGAGGGATTGAACATCAAATCGACTTCATACCCGGGGCAACTCTTCCAAACATGGCTGCCTATAGGACAAATCCAACTGAGACTAAAGAGATCCAAAGGCAAGTCGAAGAACTCATGGATAAAGGCTATGTTAGAGAAAGCATGAGTCCTTGCTCGGTTCCGGTAATTTTGGTACCAAAGAATGATGGCACATGGAGAATGTGTGTTGATTGTCGCGCCATCAACAAGATAACGGTAAAGTATCGACATCCTATTCCTAGATTGGATGACATGTTAGATGAATTGCATGGTGCTTCTTTGTTTTCAAAAATAGATCTTAAAAGTGGTTATCATCAAATTCGAATGAAATTAAGAGATGAGTGGAAAACGGCTTTCAAAACAAAGTTTGGACTTTATGAGTGGCTTGTTATGCCATTTGGTCTTACTAATGCACCAAGTACTTTTATGAGGTTAATGAACCATGTTTTGAGGGAATATATTGGAAAATTTGTTGTTGTCTATTTTGATGATATCCTTGTTTACTCAAAAAGCTTGAATGATCACATTTTGCATGCTAAGACAATTTTGCTTAAACTTAGAGAAGAAAAGCTTTATGCCAACTTCAAAAAGTGTGGTTTTTGTCTAGACCAAGTCAATTTCCTAGGGTTTATTGTTGGGAAGGATGGAGTGCAAGTTGATGAAGAAAAGGTAAAGGCTATTCGAGAGTGGCCAACACCCACCAATGCAACTGAGGTAAGATCCTTTCATGGTTTGGCTAGTTTTTATAGGAGGTTTATTAAAGATTTCAGTAGCATAGCCTCACCATTGAATGAACTTGTTAAAAAACATGTGAAATTTGAATGGAAAGAAAAGCAAGAGAATGCATTCAATGAGCTAAAAGAAAAATTAACTAATGCACCTTGTCTTATTCTGCCTAACTTTGATAAATCTTTTGAGATTGAATGTGATGCAAGTGGGATAGGGATAGGAGCTGTTTTGATGCAGGAACAAAGGCCAATCATGTTCTTTAGTGAAAAGCTAAATGGAGCACAACTCAACTACCCGACATATGACAAAGAGCTACATGCACTTGTGACGGCTTTGCAAGTTTGGCAACATTACTTGTGGCCAAAAGAGTTTGTTATCCATACTGATCATGAAAGTTTAAAGCACGTCAAAAGCCAAACCAAGTTAAATAGGAGGCATGCTAAATGGGTTGAGTTCATTGAGACATTTCCTTATGTCATTCATTACAAAAAAGGTAAGGACAATGTGGTGGCCGATGCATTATCGAGAAGGTATGCTCTATTTTCTTCGCTTAGTGCAAAAGTTCTTGGTTTTAAACACATGATTGAGTTGTATAAGG
This sequence comes from Herpetospermum pedunculosum, assembly GCA_028017165.1. Taxonomy (NCBI): domain Eukaryota; kingdom Viridiplantae; phylum Streptophyta; class Magnoliopsida; order Cucurbitales; family Cucurbitaceae; genus Herpetospermum; species Herpetospermum pedunculosum. The sequence goes on along the minus strand of JAPQWQ010000075.1, from coordinate 1,906,575 downwards.
TTGAGAAATCTGAATTTTTTGATGTGTATACACAATGTTTAGGAGGGAAAAATGTACATGACCATATTGTGTTTGATCGTATGCTATTTAGGAAGGGTAAGCTTTGTATTCCTAAGTGTTCTATTCGAGAGTTACTTGTGAAGGAGGCTCATGGGGGAGGACTTATGGGGCATTTTGGAGAATTTAAAACATATAGCATGTTGTGTGAACACTTTTATTGGTTGAAAATGAGAAAGGATGTGAACAAAGTGTGCAAGCAATGTTTCAAATGTAAGGAGGCCAAGTCTAAGACACAACCACATGGTCTTTACACACCTTTAGATGTTCCTAGTGAACCTTGGGTAGACATTAGCATGAATTTTGTTTTAGGGTTACCAAGGACTAGAAAAAATCATGAGAGCATTTTTGTGGTGGTTGATAGCTTTAGTAAGATGACACACTTCATTCCATGTAACAAAAGGGACGATGCTACTAACATAGCTAATCTATTCTTTAGGGAAGTGGTTAGATTGCATGGCATTCCCAAAACTGATGGAGCGACATGCGCAACGGAAAGCGATTTCGGACCGATGATACTCTAATTTCATCAATTTAACAAATAGAAAACATGCTCAAAAGACGAAAATAAGAAATTAGAAATACATACCCTTGTAGTTTCAAATTTCTTCAAGTTCCGCCGCTCTTTCCTCGTCACAAACTCTTCAGGCCTCTTCGCACGAACACCCCGAGGACCACCCCAGGTAGTCCCGCTATCCTCGTCGCCGCGCAACGGAGTTGTGGGACTCCGAAACAAAGAGAAAAGAAGAAGAAAAGAAGAAGAGGAAGGAGAAGAAGAAGAAAGGCAGAGTGGTTGAGAGAAAGAAAAAAAAAAACTTCTAAAGTTTTTTTTTTAAACTTTCGTAAACCCAACATGCTCTCAACCTCAAATTCAATTCAATTCTTCAATTGAATACCCTCTTTCAACTTCCAAATCAAAGCTCTGGCCAAACATCTGTATATATATATTACTTATCCTATATATATATATATATAAATATATATATGTCTTGCTGCATGCAAGACACATATATATATATATATATATATATATATATATATAATTATTATTATTATTAAAAATAATAATAATAATTTTATTTATTAAACTTTTTAATAAATAAAAAATATATATATAATTATTAATTAAACTTTTTAATTAATAATTATTATTTAATTCAATATCAAATATTAATTAAATAATATGTGTAAAAAAATCGGTTTTCGATGTTTGGCCAGAGCTTTGACTTGGAAGTTGAAAGAGGGTATTCAATTGAAGAATTGAATTGAATTTGAGGTTGAGAGCATGTTGGGTTTACCAAAGTTTAAAAAAAAAAACTTTAGAAGTTTTTTTTTCTTTCAACTTCCACTTGGACTTAAACGTCCGTGGTGTACATGTTAGGTGGAGAAAACTAATATATCATATATCAGAAGCTTTCTCCCACTGTCCTCTCCAGCAACTAGGAGCCCTGAACTCTTCTAGGTGTCTCTCAAACACTTTAGCCATGAGAGACTTAGTAAACTAATCAGCATGAAGTACTACAAGGCTTTCTATGTGACCATCACATCTCCTCATAGCACTAACTGCGAGCTCAACTTATAAACCTATTGCTGCTTCACAAGCTGCAAATAGACTTAGCTACCAACGAGGAATTAGGAATACAACTCTTGTATTCTACTCCTCTAAGTACAAGGACAAAACTTTAACCGGAATCCAATCCAATTGGACTAATATTACTGACAACTCCCACTGCATAGCACATATCGGGTCATGTATCTCAAAAGATACACCTAACCTCCAATATGTAAATGCACTTGGGTGCATCTCGTATCCTCAACACTTGAGGTGTCTCTGGAAACCATTTCCATAGACCATCGAATATTGACAACTACTTATCAATAAAAGATTTTAGAGACAACACTAGCGATTTGTTCTTACGACTAAGATCAACCTGAATCCTAAGAACAAACTAAGCGTACCTCCAAATCAACTATTTGGGAATGAGTCGCTAGTTAATGCGAAAATATCAGAAGTGAATCCTACATCATTCTCAATGATTAGGACATCAATTACGGAAATCGTTAATGAAAGCTACAACATGGATTAAACCCTTGTCAAACAAGGTTTATCAAACGTTTATTTCAAACTTCTGTTCAAAGCCATAAGGTTTGATCACCATATCAAACCTTACAATTCAGGATAAAGATGCTTTCTTCAATTCATAAATGAATCGAATTAGCCAGCAAACCATTTGCAGTTTGCCCTCGAAGTAATGGATAAGAGTTACAGATACTCAGATCAAGTTTGCAAGTCTTGACATCCATTTGCCTTATTCTATCAAAATAGAACATAGCAATGGATAAGAGTTGTCTATTTAACTTACACTTGGCAACAAGAGAAAGAGAGTATACCCAATAAACCCTTTCTCTTCGGGACAGTCCCTTTACCAGAAAGTCAAGCCATAAAGGTTTTCACGTTTGTGGCTTGGTCTCATTACCATCCAAAGATTCATGGCTTTGAACCATTCGGCCTTGTCTATGTGACCCATTGTTTGTTTAGAGACAATAAATCCTCAATGTCATCATCAAGTATGATAACTTTGAGTTTAAGACAAGTCAATAAAGCGGGCTGGGTTGTCCAACATCCCTCCCACTGCATTGAAGCTTTCTCAACAGTTGAGAAGCTCAAGTTTGATCAACAACCATTGTTGAATTCAACTATAACTTTTTTATTAAAACTTGTAAGTCTTAACACACTAGTTGTTTTCAAGTTTAATAGAACATATCAGTATACATCTTTTGTTGAATGAACTGTTCATTATAAAACAAAAGATACTGTATACAATTGTTCAATACAAACCAGTAATATAGACAATAATTACATCCAATGAAATTATTTCTATACAACAACTACAAAGACTCCCACTAGTTCAGCTGCAATGATATCTCCATATCTCACAGCGAGAAAACGACTGTCAGGAACTAGTTTCCTGTAGAAAAACAAACATGAATAGTGGTTCCTGAAGACATCCAGGTATGAAATTGATATTCCACTAAACTTGTTTAGACAAATAAATCACATTTATCTTGTCATTCTTTCTCAGCCTGTTTCTCCGCAAAGTAATTGGAGCAGTTACGCTTCCAATACCCATCTTCAGTACAATGGAAACATTTTCCTATGTTTGAAGACATTACCTTGCGAACAGTAGGGGCTTTGCCATTTCTCCTTTTACTCTTCTTCTTCTGAATAATCTCATTACTCAGAGAAGCATAGGCTTACTCCCTTACGCCAACCTCTTAAGGAATTTCTTCGAAGTGACAACACTTGCCTCATTCTCTATTCCTTTGGAAGTGTACAGAGACTGATAAGTCTGAAAAGACGATGGTAGCAACGTTTACTTCTGCCGCATTAAAGTGGACCATCATGTTAAAGACAAGCTCCCTAATAGAGGTATCCTCCACTATGCGAGAGTTATAAACGAACTTGAGGACTTCATTACGAAGTGATGAGGACGACTGTCCACCATTGCTTGTAATGAAGACATGATCCCCTTTACGGAAATCATAACCTCATTCTACTTGCACAAGGCATCAAATATGCTTGCCAAGATATAGATTTGGGCTTTATCAATAGCCCTAATCCATCCATCGTATGCATCTCGAACACTTCGAGATGCACTCGAGTTAAGAGCTGAAGAACATTCCTCCGTTAAGACAAACCTCAGGTCGTCCAGAACCAGAATCGTATTCAGGTTCGATTTCCATGTTTCGTATTTCTCTCCGGTTAACTTGTCGTGAGCTAACAACTGTATAAACGAGCTCGACATGCCAAAAAAGAATGTAAAACTATTAGTGAAACGATTTTAACCTATTTAAACCAATTAAAAGATTTAGCAGCAAATAAAGTACCCAAACTCTTTATTTACTCGCAACGATACTTTAGTAAGTCAGAACGGTCGCTGCCGAATGGCAGTCGAGCCACTCCTTTACTAAACCAAGACATTCTTGACTAAATGCTAACTCCAGAATAACTCATATTCCTATAGCATCTTAGTTATCATTCTTTGGTCTGGATTTACTAACTCCTTAGCAAATCCCGTAAGTGTGACCCTCCATTTTTAGAATGCATAGAACGACCTCAACATAGCAATCGAATGGAATGTAAGTGTTGGGAATGGCCCTATGTTTCACTATCCATAAATGGTGACTGAGATGTTCGATCTCCCATGCTCTGCCCTCCGAATGGATGGTGCCACTAAGAGCAACCTGCAGGCGGAACATGGGAATCTTACGGTTCAATCCAATGGAGGAGACCATAGGATGTACTGACGTACTTCCTTCTCCCACTTACTATAGATACTTACTCCATTCACCTTGCTATTGAAAGTTTCAAATACCATCCGAATGGGGTTGCCCTATTGACAACATGAGGCCGAGCAAAATTCTCACGTTGTGAACTTTAGGGAGTACGTAGCAGAAGAGGGATATATCGTATATTCCTTATCAACACATCTACTAAGCATCATAGACGGTTTAAAGGGTAAACTACTCAGGTTTTATCCGGCTAAGAAAATAAAACCTTAAGTCTAGGCAAACTATTTACCTGAGATGTCTAGGTTATAAACAGTTTATTAACCTCACACCTCTCACGCATGCTCATAAAGCCGGTTAACTTTACTCAAGTACCGGATCGTCCCCAGGTAGGAGGTAGTCCGCCAATTCAAATCCTCCAACCTTAGACAAGATTTCACCGGGTGAGTTTCTCATAACCTTAGCATATACGAGAAAACGACCTATTTATCTAATGAACCTGATCGAATCATTAACCCTAAATGAACATGCTCTTTTCTTTGTTATAGATTTTAAAAGTCTAAGTCATTTTTACAACACTTGCAAAAACTAGACTTACTATAACAAACTTCTATATGATTCTCAAACATACATTCGCTAAGGCATGACAAATTGAATATTTAACTTCATAATGAATATAACACTTATATCGATTATTCTCTTAAATATACAATTCCTAATTCATAAATTAATATAACACTTATATCAATTATTTATGAATTAAGCATGCATCCTATACATTATAACAATTATAACATACAATATGCATCTTAGTTGGATGTTTAATTTCATAATTAATATAACACTTATATTAATTATTCTATTAAGCAAACAACAACTAATTCATGAATTAATATAACTCTTATATTAATACCCATGAATTAAACATGCATCCTATATATTATAACACTTATAACCTACAATATGCATAAAACTAGGACAACCTATGTTGTATATTTAATTTCATAATTAATATAACACTTATATAAATTATTCTATTAAATTAGCAACATCTGATTCATGAATTAATATCACTCTTATATTAATACTCATGAATTCCCAAATATGCATACTATATATTATAACAGTTATAACATATTTTCAATGCATGAAGCATGCTTCCTACGGTGAGATTTTAAATCTATATGGCATACTATATGCACATACAAACATTAAATTTAATTAAAACATACATTCGCAATGCATAATTAATTAAACACACTAAAGTTGGTCGATTTTGGCATTTAGCAAGCAATAACTATTTTATTACAAGCTTGAAGAACAAGCTAAGTCTTGAACGGACTTCGAACTCTTCACACCGCCTTTGACCAGCTTGCTTTCTCCGAACGCTTCGGCCAATTTCTCTTCGAATTTCTCCTCGTATTGCCTAGAACGAGTTGAACTTATACCGAACATTTCGGCGAGCTCCAAACTCGGGCTTCTTTCACAAAGAAACCTATATGGACTCTAATGACTCTAAAAATACATATTGTTTAGCACAGATTAAAGCCCATACATTCTCGGGCAATTACAAATTATGAAATTCAAATAGAAACTATGCCAAAATCGATTTCCACTTTAGACACCAATTCAGAAACTATTTCTAAATTAAAATACCCACCAACTTAAATTGATGCAAATTGAGTTAATCACAAAATCGCTCTGATACCAATTGATGGAGCGACATGCACAGCGGAAAGCGATTTCGGACCGATGATACTCTAATTTCATCAATTTAACAAATAGAAAACATGCTCAAAAGACGGAAATAAGAAATTAGAAATACATACCCTTGTAGTTTCAAATTTCTTCAAGTTCCGCCGCTCTTTCCTCGTCACAAACTCTTCAGGCCTCTTCGCACGAACACCCCGAGGACCACCCCAGGTAGTCCCGCTATCCTCGGCGCCGCGCAACGGAGTTGTGGGACTCCGAAACAAAGAGAAAAGAAGAAGAAAAGAAGAAGAGGAAGGAGAAAAAGAAGAAAGGCAGAGAGGTTGAGAGAAAGAAAAAAAAACTTCTAAAGTTTTTTTTTTAAAACTTTCGTAAACCCAACATGCTCTCAATCTCAAATTCAATTCAATTCTTCAATTGAATACCCTCTTTCAACTTCCAAATCAAAGCTCTGGCCAAACATCTCTATATATATATATATATATATATGTCTTGCTGCATGCAAGAGACATATATATATATAATTATTATTATTATTAAAAATAATAATAATAATTTTATTTATTAAACTTTTTAATAAATAAAACATATATATATATAATTATTAATTAAACTTTTTAATTAATAATTATTATTTAATTCAATATCATATATTAATTAAATAATATGATTAAACCTGGTTTTCCGAAAACCGACTTTTTTACACATGAATCCTATTCATGTTTTAGGCCATTTCCATATCTAAATCATATTTAAATATGTCTAACCTCCTTTCATAAACCGAATTTGAACAATTCAAATTATTTTTCTTTTTCCCGAATTTGAATAATTCAAATTCTTTTTCTTTTCTTTTATACTGTTGCACGGCGTTATCCGAGCTAGCCAGGAGAACCTAAAGGACCTACAGATCATGAGCTCCAACGATACGAGATTATTCGGTCAAAACTCTTTTAACCCGAATCAATCAACATTCGTTAACCCTCGAAGACTCCACTATAGTCCGAGGGTTGCACTTTCCTCACTGTAGATATATTGTGTCCTCTTGATATAACCGTCATCGGTAAGTCGATCCTTCACAGGTTGTTCGTAATTACAGTTGGGTCATTTAAACCGTTTAACCCCTGCATTACATCTTGTTCCTTAAGTACCACTGACACCTCTAATGAACAATAGATATGTGGTCCAACCATCAGATCAATATAACTCTCTCATCACATGAGAGTGTGAGCTCACATTGTTCAAGCCCCGGAGTCAGCTATTAAGGGAACAACCTATCTACTAACCCTAAAGAGCGGGTTAGGAGTGAATTCCAATCTTGCTGTTCTATGTCCCCAGCTACTTATTCGGCTTTATCCCCAAGTTGGTGGGCTTATTGAGCGGGCGTTCCGCCACTCTCACCCGTACAAGTGAAAGGATACTTCCGAATAAGCAGGAGTTCATAGCAAGCTCAGGATTAAGCTCGAGTTACCTAGGCCATCAAATGAAAATGTCGGTCTCATCAATAAACGGTGTTATAAAGAGAGAGCAACATATTTCGCGGTTCGGTCTTATGTAAACTCTTTACACACGACGCCATCACTTCTCACATCTCCATGTGGAAGGATTCGGATCACATTGTTCTGTACAATACAAAGTGAGCCGCATCCAATAGTGTTACCAGGATAAGGTACCCAACCTTATCCGTATACTATAGACCGTTTTGACTGACTACTTGAGCCTGATCCACAATCATGTCATACATGAGGCTCAAGTACTCATATTCAGCCAAGGGTGTTGGTCATTGGTATAGGTTAAACCAAACACGTTTCACTTTATTCCAGTAAACTATTTTACTAAATAAAACTAATAACTCTTTATTCTAAATAGATATTTACAAACATAACAGTTTACAAACCACGAGTTTTAGGACATAAAACCCAACAAAAACAATTGTTAGTGATAGGGATGTTAAATTTTTAAGTCATTTTTGGAAAGTCCCGTGGGGAAAATTGGGTACTAAGCTTTTGTTTTCTACAACTTCTCACCCACAAACTGATGGACAAACCGAGGTGGTTAATAGAACATTGGGAGCCTTGCTTAGGTCACTGATTTCTAAGAATCTTATGTCTTGGGAGGAGAGTCTACCTTTTGTAGAGTATGCATACAATTGAGCAATACATAGCACTACTCATTGTTCACCTTTTGAGGTTGTGTATGGCTTTAATCCTTTAACTCCTCTAGATTTATCACCTTTACCACCTAATATGTTTACTAGTGATGCAACTTGTTCTAAGGCTGAATACATCAAGACTTTGCACAAAGAAATCAAAGAAAGGATTGAAAAGAAGAATCAAAAGTTAGTCACTCGCAAGAACCGAGGGAGAAAGGAATTGATTTTTAAACCTGGTGATTGGGTTTGGGTTCATCTACGAAAGGAAAGGTTTCCGGATCAAAGGAAGTCTAAACTTCAACCAAGGGGAGATGGTCCTTTTCAAGTGCTTGAACGGATCAATGACAATGCATACAAACTAGATCTTGGAGGTGAGTACAATGTAAGTTCTACTTTTAATGTTGCTGATTTAACTTCTTTTGATATAGGTGATGAAGACCTTGATTTGAGGACAAATCCTTTTAAAGAAAGGGGGGATGATACGGATACAATCACCGAACCATTGCATGTACCGGAAGGAGCCATTACAAGAAGCAAGGCAAAGAAGATTCAAGAGGCTTTTACACTACATCTTCAAAACCTAGCTAATGCGCAAGAAGAGACAAATATTTTTGAACCCAAATTTCTTTAAAATGTTATTTCAATGAGTCAAGAAGATAATGGTGTGAAGATGGCACGGGAAAAGTCTTCTAGTTTGAAAGATGGCACGGGGGACAAAAAAACTGTGCAGAAATTGTAAGCAGTGGGCTGTCCAGCTTGCACCTCTTGGGAGTTTGGAGTGTCAAAACTACTCAAACGTTGGAATCTTGAAAAGAACGTCTTAAAGTAGCTAGTTAAGACAATTTAAAGCATTTCTATTGTTTTTGTTTTTCCATATGACTTTTCGATTGTTGTTGAATTGAATTTCATTCCATAGGTTTTATTTTCTTCAATTCTGCATTTAATGACTTTTGCAGACCTTTGGTATTTGGAAGCTTCAACGTCCATTTTGGCCTATTTAAAGGCTTGTAATGCTCTTCAAAATACAGATTATGCTTATCAAGAACTTGTGTTTCTTAAAACTCCTTTTGGTGTTGTTTCTTTCACATCTTGTTTTAGGTTTGATGTTAATCGGTTCATTGAATTAGTTTTGATCAACCTAATTCTGGAGTGAGTCGTCTTAGGATCTAAGAGTGACAATCATAGATTCTAAGTGTGATCTAAGAGTCATTCACCTTCTAACTAAACTCTTGGTTGGAATCAATCGTTAAGTTAGTCTTCTTTGTTGGCATTTACAAGGATCCTAGAAGGACCTCTAGCTTTTTAAATCAAGCAACGTTTGGAGCTTATCAGGGAGAGACCGTTCTCGAATGTTGGTAGAGGTTTGGTCGGCTGTGTGAGGATTGTTCAAATCACCAAATAGCTGACCAACAACTCATTCAGAATTTCTACGAAGGTCTCTTACCGCCAAACCGACAATTAATTGACGTCGCCAGTGGAGGATGTCTCATGGATAAAACCCCCGCCGAAGCTAGAGATTTGAATTCCAAGTTGGCTAAAAGCTTAGAGCGAAGTGGAGATCGAGACAAGGAACAAGCTCACCTGATGAAGGATGTGGACGAGCTTAAGGCCCAAGTTTTTTAGGTAAGTAATGTTGTTCTTGCTTTGAAAGATAATTTACAACCTCGTGTTAACTCTCCAAATGAGAGTTATTTAGGTCTTTATTTGCTAAATATTCATGAAGTCTTTTGATCATTTTAGCTATTATTGAGCATAATCTGTGATTCGTAGTGACATTTGAGATGTGGTGTTAAGTTAATGCTTATGTGGAAAATTTGTGCATAAGTGTATATTTGGTGAAAAATGTCTAATGCCTTTCAGGAGTGTTGCTGAAATCTCGCGAGGAGCGCAATAGGATAAAAAGAAGGGCAGCTGAAAACAGAGCTTTGCGATCCCAACATGGTGAGAGGATTTTTGAATATCCTTTAATTCACAGGCTGTCAAGGCCTGACCAAAATGAATTTATAAGCCTATTAACCTTAGCTTTGCAGCTAACGGCAACAAGGTCGATCCACAGAGAAGGACTTAACGTGATTGAAATTAAAGTTTGAAATTCCAAATGATTGATTAATTGAGTTTTGGTAACTTGGGGGTTTTTATCATGCAGCGAGAAAATTAAAATGCTAACGGAAATATTAAAAAGAGAGAGATTAACAAGTGCTCGATTCGGGGAGTTTCGGGATTTTTGCTAAACATTCTATCATTAATCATTTAATACGAATCTAAGGCTAAAAGTTTGTCATGCACACGGTCGGTTACCTGGAACCCCTTTTGTAACCGGCTCCATATTAATTAACTAAATCCGAGAGATCTAATTAAACATTGTTTAAAGTCTCGTTAGAGTGATCAGCCCCAATTTAACTCTAAACAGTCACTAGCATACCGCGACGAACATTCGACTATGTAATCAAATTGCAAATTGGCTACCCGACAACGCTATTCTTTTATACTGTTGCACGGCGTTATCCGAGCTAGCCAGGAGAACCTAAAGGACCTACAGATCATGAGCTCCAACGATACGAGATTATTCGGTCAAAACTCTTTTAACCCGAATCAATCAACATTCGTTAACCCTCGGAGACTCCACTATAGTCCGAGGGTTGCACTCTCCTCACTGTAGATATATTGTGTCCTCTTGATATAACTGTCATCGGTAAGTCGATCCTTCACAGGTTGTTCGTAATTACAGTTGGGTCATTTAAACCGTTTAACCCCTGCATTACATCTTGTTCCTTAAGTACCACTGACACCTCTAATGAACAATAGATCTGTGGTCCAACCATCAGATCAATATAACTCTCTCATCACATTAGAGTGTGAGCTCACATTGTTCAAGCCCCGGAGTCAGCTATTAAGGGAACAACCTATCTACTAACCCTGAAGAGCGGGTTAGGAGTGAATTCCAATCTTGCTGTACTATGTCCCCAGCTACTTATTCGGCTTTATCCCCAAGTTGGTAGGCTTATTGAGCGGGCGTTCCGCCACTCTCACCTGTACAAGTCAAAGGATACTTCCGAATAAGCAGGAGTTCATAGCAAGCTCAAGATTAAGCTCGAGTTACCTAGGCCATCAAATGAAAATGTCGGTCTCATCAGTAAACGGTGTTTGGTGGGCGGATTTTTGAATATCCGCTTAATCTCAAGCTGTCGAGGCTTGCCAAAATACGATTTATAAGGCCTATAACCAAGGCTTTGCAGCCAGTGGTAACAGGGTCGATCCAAGGAATAGGAGAGTTGAATTTACTAGTGAAATTGGGATTTGATTGATTACTTGGTAACGGGGGGTTTTATCATGCAAATAGGAAATAATGAGAAAGCTACGGAAGAAAGAAATAATATGTAGAAAACGTGTGCACGGTTTGGGGAGTCTCGGGGTGAATTGCTAGACAAATACAACTTATCATTTAATTCTAATAGCATGGAATTCAGTTTACTAAGCACGCGGACGACTACCAGAGAAGCCCTAAAGTAGCCGACTCCATGGATTTTAATTAGGCCACACAGTCCTAATTACACGTTATCTAATCTCACATTAAGATGATCAGTCCTAAGATGAATTTAGACAGTCACTAGCTAACCGCGACGAACATTCGGGCGTGAATTCTAATTGCTAGTAGGTTGCCCGCAAACGCTGTATGCAACCAACAATTATCCTACCCGACCCGATACTTCGATTTAGTTCTATTTACCTGTGTTACTTAGTCGAGCAGTGAGAGGCACGGCATCGCTACTCTTTAACATACACAACATGCGAAACTACCCGAGTGTCAATCAACGTATTTTAGCATGCGCGTTGGATTAAGCAAAGTAAACAGATGCAATGTAAACAGAACCAATATGGAAAATCATACTCAGATTATCAAAGCATAAATGTCTAACAAAATTCCCCTAAACAAATCCCAAACCGTCACCCTTACCTTAGCCGCTCATGGCGCGGTTCGTCAATCCCGCTCCACCAACGACAATGGAAGAGTTCATCTACCTATTACAATGGAAAGTGGAGCTCACTCGCATGCCAACAATGGCGGAGCTCCACGGAATATAGAGAGAAAATGGGGAAGAAGAAGAGTGGAATCGCCGGAATCCGCCAAGAGAAGAAGAAGAAAAGCTCTCCAAAAATGTGCAGAAAAATCGTCTTTTAGCTACTGCCTTCGTCGTAGCGTCGAGACGCTGGGCCTAGCGTCTCGACGCTGTGCCCTAAGTAATCTGCGCGCGCGCGCGCTGGCGTCGCGACGCAAGGCCAGCGTCGCGACGCTGCCCCGATGAATTTCCTGCGTGCGCCTCCTCCGGAGCGTCTCGACGCCAAGCAGGGTCTCGACGCCAGGGCAGCGTCGAGCTATCACTCGACGCTTGCTCTCGGGTTTTTCCAGCGTCGAGCCAGCGTCTCGACGCTATAGATCGACGCTGGCTCTCGGGTTTGGGGCTGATGCAATGCCTCTCCAAGGCTGTTTTGGCCCGTTTCTTCACGGAACAAGTTCCCCTCTTCCCGATGCATTCCCGGGGCGCTAAAACTCTGCTTTAAGCTCTCGAACATGCCCAACGGACGCACGAGCTCTTTGCCGCTTTTCTCCTACAAAAGAGATACATTTAATCAATTGGAAGCGGACTTTAGCTATGATTAGGACGTATTTAATAGCTCCAAAATGGAGTTATCAAACACCCCCAACTTAAACGTTGCTAGTCCTCGAGCAAGCACTACAAAGACATTGACTCTAAGGACGTGCTTACATGCATTCTATCTCAAGCCTCCATGCATATGAAATTTGAACACGAGTATAATCATGGAAGCATTTTGTTCATGTATTAACTAGGACATATCAAAAATTAACTCTTGCCCCCTAACGTGTGTGTGTGCTAGACAACCACTCCTAAACTCACGTAAACCCGGAAAACCTACATGCAACGCACATCCCGTTTTCCCCCTACTTCTAGCGTTTAAGAACAGCTACACTTGACTTACACGAGAGAAAGAAGCAAATTAAGAGACCTAATTATTTTCTCATTCTTTTTCTTTCTTTTCAAAAGTACTTTGTACTCTTTTATTTTGGGTTCTTTGAACCAACCTTTCATTTCTTTTTCCTTCCTACTCGAGCTGCCTGACACGTCAAATTCATGCATAAAACTTCACGTTTTTAAGGACTAACGCTCACTTCTTTTAAGCGCTAAATAAGAAGGAGGAGCGCCTCGAGAGGAATTTTTCTACCAACATGCTTTTCTATTTTTTTTTTACATTAGGCTAAGCACATGCTTTCTCAATTAACTAACTACTAACTCTCATGCAACAAGCTACCTATGGGTGCCTTTCGGGGTGACAACGAGAATTAGCTGAACATGCGATAGACCAAGCTTACGGAATCTAGGGAGAAGTTGCTAAGTGCGCGATGAGTGCAAGGGAGCAACAGAAAAAATTTTAAAATTTTTGACATGAACCTAATAAACACAAAACTCATGCAAAAACTCGATTATGAACATGCTCAGATTTCCAACATGCATTTCCTAGGCTATCACAGTCAGAAAACAGTAAACAGAGTCCCAAGCACTTCAATATCTTTATAACACTTCTCAACAAACTACACATGCACATCCATCGGACTACTCCACCCCCAACTTCAAAATTTGGCATTGTCCTCAATGCCAACCAGTCAGATGCAACAAAGTAAAAGGGAAGAAGAAATACACTTCCCTGACTCTTTGTGAAGCTGGCGAGGGCGAGGAAGCGGCGCACGAACGCATCAGAGCCCAAAATTGTCTTCTCTTCCTCGATTCCTAAAAAAAAACAGCAAGCTAATTAAAACTAAATTAATCTAAAAAGCAATAAAACTAAACTAAAGCATAAAAACAGTTCAACACTCGGGTGCCTCCGAGAAGCGCAGAATTTTTAAAGTCGGTTGCTCGACTGTATTCTCTCGACAGACTCATCCATAGTCTGTAGGTGCGGGGGACGATCCATACATGTCCTTGGCCACACCTTTTCTGCCATCCACCTGAAAAACATTTTGCACTCTTCGTGCCTCGGGCACGTGAATATCAGACATGTTAGTGCAAAAATCAGCATCATTATCACACATATTTAAATCAGAAATTTTAACAGAGACATGGGAACCATCCCTCAAGCGCGAGGGTAGACTCCCATTCTCATCATGCTCACAAACAACAGAAACATTCGCAACAGATTTCCCATCAAATAAAGAAAACTCATGCAAAGTATCATCAAACTCTAACGAAACGACGCCCTTATACACATCGATTTTGACCCTAGCGGTCTTAAGAAAAGGGCGTCCTAACAGCATAGAGGACGAAGCATGCGATGACTTCTCATTCATGTCTAAAACAAGGAAATCAGCGGGGAACATCATATCCCCAACTCTAACCAGAACATCCTCTACCTTCCCCCTAGGACAGATGCTTGACCCATTAGCCAACTGAACAGAAACATTACATTCATGCATTTCATTTAAATTCAATTCACGAAACAGTGCATAAGACATAACATTTACAGAGGCTCCTAAGTCTAACATGGCATTATGAACAACTTTACTACCTATAGTGCAAGGGATAGTAAAAGTACCTGGATCGTTGCACTTTGCAGGCAACGTACCTGGGAGTATGGCAGAGACGTTTTCTTTCTTTTTCTCAGTCCCTCTGGACTTCCTCTTCGTAGTGCACCAGCTCCTTAGAAATTTCGCATACTTGGGCACTTGACTGACTGCCTCTAGGAGCGGGATATTTACCATCACCTTTTGGAAGGTTCGCAGGACCTCCTCATCATCGGATTCCACAGTAGGCTTCGCAAGCCTACTCGGGAATGGTGCTCTGGCAACATCCTCAGGTACACTGACCTTCTCATCTCTTTTCTCATTCTGAACCTCGGGAGCAATCGGGGCGGACTTGTTCAAGCTGTCCGTGGCTTCCTTCGCAGCTCTGGTGGAAAGTGACTTCCCACTGCGCAGCTGAATGGCACTCACGTTTTCACATGAGTTTACTGTAGTTTGGGAAGGAAGCTTCCCCGAGCTCTTGCTCTCAATCTTACTAATAGACACCGCCATCTGTGTCAGCTGCTTGTTCAAATTCTGCAGCTCTGCCTTGTGAGAATTAAGCTCCTCGCGAGCCTCTTTCTGGAACTGGCTGGTGCTAGTCACGATGGTCCTGACCATCTCTTCAAGTGAGCTGGAGGAGCTCGAGGCTTGAGCCTGGGTGGAAGAATTAGGCCTATCCTGAGACTGGCCTTGGAAACGAGTCTGTCCTTCCCTATTCCCATAGCTGAAATTTGGATGGTCACGCCAACCGGGGTTGTAAGTGTTTCCATATGGGTCGTACTTCCTTGGGTTGGAAGCATACCCCCCGATTGCATTGACCTCCGCCTCTTCGCGGTGTCCTCCAACAATTTTCTTCAACATACTACCTATCTCGGCCACCTGGGCCCTCATTTCAGACATCTCATGGCTCTGAGCCACGCTGTGCACTTGTCCTTGCCCCCTGATCCCAAACTGCTGCGAATTTGTAGCCATGTTTGCAATGAGCTGCTTGGCCTCAACTGGGGTCTTGTCAATCAGTGCCCCTCCACTCGCTGCATCGATCATCTGCCTGTCGTGGGGCGTCATCCCCTCATAGAAATACTGTATGGGCAGCTGATCGGCGATCTGGTGGTGTGGGAAACTCGCGCACAGGCGCCCAAAGCGTTCCCAATACTCATGCAGGGACTCACCTACATCCTGGGTGATCCCATATATCCTCTTCCGCAGAGTGGTGGCTAAGGATGCGGGAAAGTATTTTTCCAAAAATACCCGCTTCATATCCTGCCACGTGGTGATGGATCCGGAAGGCAAATAGTACAGCCAATCCTTGGCCTTATCCTTGAGCGTAAAGGGGAATGCCCTCATGTTCAGCTGCTCCTCCGTGACCCCTGCGGGCTTCATCCCCGCGCAGACGCAATGGAACTCCATTAGATGTTTGTTCGCGTCCTCACCTGCGTTTCCATGGAAAGAAGGTAACTGGTGAATTAAACCAGATTTCAACTCGAAGTTACCTGCTACCACGGGGTAGTTAATGCACAAAGGCTGCAGGTTCAGGTCTGGCGCTTCCAGCTGCTTAAGCGTCCGTGGCGCATCACCTTGCGCAATCTCGTCAAATAAGAAGAGATTGCCTTCTTCTCTTTCCAACGTTCCTTGCCCCTCACGGGCTTCTCTCCGTAACCGCCGCTCCTCTCTGTCAATCTCAGGAATAAACTGCAAACTACCCTCAGAGGAACGGGTCATACACAAACAAAAATCTAAACATACAACATACAAACGGAAAAAATTTTCAGTCAACCATCAATGAATCAAATTCAAACTTCAATCATAAATTCAATCAATTGCCTACTCCCCGGCAACGGCGCCAATTTTGGTGGGCGGATTTTTGAATATCCGCTTAATCTCAAGCTGTCGAGGCTTGCCAAAATACGATTTATAAGGCCTATAACCAAGGCTTTGCAGCCAGTGGTAACAGGGTCGATCCAAGGAATAGGAGAGTTGAATTTACTAGTGAAATTGGGATTTGATTGATTAATTGGTAACGGGGGGTTTTATCATGCAAATAGGAAATAATGAGAAAGCTACGGAAGAAAGAAATAATATGTAGAAAACGTGTGCACGGTTTGGGGAGTCTCGGGGTCAATTGCTAGACAAATACAACTTATCATTTAATTCTAATAGCATGGAATTCAGTTTACTAAGCACGCGGACGACTACCAGAGAAGCCCCAAAGTAGCCGACTCCATGGATTTTAATTAGGCCACACAGTCCTAATTACACGTTATCTAATCTCACATTAAGATGATCAGTCCTAAGATGAATTTAGACAGTCACTAGCTAACCGCGACGAACATTCGGGCGTGAATTCTAATTGCTAGTAGGTTGCCCGCAAACGCTGTATGCAACCAATAATTATCCTACCCGACCCGATACTTCGATTTAGTTCTATTTACCTGTGTTACTTAGTCGAGCAGTGAGAGGCACGACATCGCTACTCTTTAACATACACAACATGCGAAACTACCCGAGTGTCAATCAACGTATTTTAGCATGCGTGTTGGATTAAGCAAAGTAAACAGATGCAATGTAAACAGAACCAATATGCAAAATCATACTCAGATTATCAAAGCATAAATGTCTAACAAAATTCTCCTAAACAAATCCCAAACCGTCACCCTTACCTTAGCCGCTCATGGCGCGGTTCGTCAATCCCGCTCCACCAACGACAATGGAAGAGTTCATCTACCTATTACAATGGAAAGTGGAGCTCACTCGCATGCCAACAATGGCGGAGCTCCACGGAATATAGAGAGAAAATGGGGAAGAAGAAGAGTGGAATCGCCGGAATCCGCCAAGAGAAGAAGAAGAAAAGCTCTCCAAAAATGTGCAGAAAAATCGTCTTTTAGCTACTGCCTTCGTCGTAGCGTCGAGACGCTGGGCCTAGCGTCTCGACGCTGTGCCCTAAGTAATCTGCGCGCGCGCGCTGGCGTCGCGACGCAAGGCCAGCGTCGCGACGCTGCCCCGATGAATTTCCTGCGCGCGCCTCCTCCGGAGCGTCTCGACGCCAAGCAGGGTCTCGACGCCAGGGCAGCGTCGAGCTAGCGTCTCGACGCTATCACTCGACGCTTGCTCTCGGGTTTTTCCAGCGTCGAGCCAGCGTCTCGACGCTATAGCTCGACGCTGGCTCTCGGGTTTGGGGCTGATGCAATGCCTCTCCAAGGCTATTTTGGCCCGTTTCTTCACGGAACAAGTTCCCCTCTTCCCGATGCATTCCCGGGGCGCTAAAACTCTACTTTAAGCTCTCGAACATGCCCAACGGACGCACGAGCTCTTTGCCGCTTTTCTCCTACAAAAGAGATACATTTAATCAATTGGAAGCGGACTTTAGCTATGATTAGGACGTATTTAATAGCTCCAAAATGGAGTTATCAGTGTTATAAAGAGAGAGCAACATATTTTGCGGTTCGGTCTTATGTAAACTCTTTACACAGGACGCCATCACTTCTCACATCTCCATGTGGAAGGATTCGGATCACATCGTTCTGTACAATACAAAGTGAGTCGCATCCAATAGTGTTACCAGGATAAGGTACCCAACCTTATCCGTATACTATAGACCGTTTTGACTGACTACTTGAGCCTGATCCACAATCATGTCATACATGAGGCTCAAGTACTCATATTCAGCCAAGGGTGTTGGTCATTGGTATAGATTAAACCAAACACGTTTCACTTTATTCCAGTAAACTATTTTACTGAATAAAACTAATAACTCTTTATTCGAAATAGATATTTACAAACATAACAGTTTACAAACCACGAGTTTTAGGGCATAAAACCCAACAAAAACAATTGTTAGTCATAGGGATGTTAAATTTTTAAGTCATTTTTGGAAAGTCTTGTGGGGAAAATTGGGTACTAAGCTTTTGTTTTCTACAACTTCTCACCCACAAACTGATGGACAAACCGAGGTGGTTAATAGAACATTGGGAGCCTTGCTTAGGTCACTGATTTCTAAGAATCTTATGTCTTGGGAGGAGAGTCTACCTTTTGTAGAGTATGCATACAATAGAGCAATACATAGCACTACTCATAGTTCACCTTTTGAGGTTGTGTATGGCTTTAATCCTTTAACTCCTCTAGATTTATCACCTTTACCACCTAATATGTTTACTAGTGATGCAACTTGTTCTAAGGCTGAATACATCAAGACTTTGCACAAAGAAATCAAAGAAAGGATTGAAAAGAAGAATCAAAAGTTAGTCACTCGCAAGAACCGATGGAGAAAGGAATTGATTTTTAAACCTGGTGATTGGGTTTGGGTTCATCTACGAAAGGAAAGGTTTCCGGATCAAAGGAAGTCTAAACTTCAACCAAGGGGAGATGGTCCTTTTCAAGTGCTTGAATGGATCAATGACAATGCATACAAACTAGATCTTGGAGGTGAGTACAATGTAAGTTCTACTTTTAATGTTGCTGATTTAACTTCTTTTGATATAGGTGATGAAGACCTTGATTTGAGGACAAATCCTTTTAAAGAAAGGGGGGATGATACGCATCCAATCACCGAACCATTGCATGTACCAGAAGGAGCCATTACAAGAAGCAAGGCAAAGAAGATTCAAGAGGCTTTTACACTACATCTTCAAAAGCTAGCTAATGCACAAGAAGAGACAAATATTTTTGAACCCAAATTTCTTTAAAATGTTATTTCAATGAGTCAAGAAGATAATGGTGTGAAGATGGCACGGGAAAAGTCTTCTAGTTTGAAAGATGGCACGGGGGACAAAAAAACTGTGCAGAAATTGTAAGTAGTGGGCTGTCCAGCTTGCACCTCTTGGGAGTTTGGAGTGTCAAAACTACTCAAACGTTGGAATCTTGAAAAGAACGTCTTAAAGTAGCTAGTTAAGACAATTTAAAGCATTTCTATTGTTTTTGTTTTTCCAAATGACTTTTCGATTGTTGTTGAATTGAATTTCATTCCATAGGTTTTATTTTCTTCAATTCTGCATTTAATGACTTTTGGAGACCTTTGGTATTTGGAAGCTTGAACGTCCATTTTAGCCTATTTAAAGGCTTGTAATGCTCTTCAAAATACAGATTATGCTTATCAAGAACTTGTGTTTCTTAAAACTCCTTTTGGTGTTGTTTCTTTCAAATCTTGTTTTAGGTTTGATGTTAATCTGTTCATTGAATTAGTTTTGATCAACCTAATTCTGGAGTGAGTCGTCTTAGGATCTAAGAGTGACAATCATAGATTCTAAGTGTGATCTAAGAGTCATTCACCTTCTAACTAAACTCTTGGTTGGAATCAATCGTTAAGTTAGTCTTCTTCGTGGGCATTTACAAGGATCCTAGAAGGACCTCTAGCTTTGTAAATCAAGCAACGTTGGGAGCTTATCAGGGAGAGACCGTTCTCGAGTGTTGGTAGAGGTTTGGTCGGCTGTGTGAGGATTGTTCAAATCACCAAATAGCTGACCAACAAGTCATTCAGAATTTCTACGAAGGTCTCTTACCGCCAAACCGACAGTTAATTGACGTCGCCAGTGGAGGATGTCTCATGGATAAAACCCCCGCTGAAGCTAGAGATTTGAATTCAAAGTTGGCTAAAAGCTTAGAGCGAAATGGAGATGGAGACAAGGAACAAGCTCACCTGATGAAGGATAATTTACAACCTCGTGTTAACTCTCCAAATGAGAGTTATTTAGGTCTTTATTTGCTAAATATTCATGAAGTCTTTTGATCATTTTAGCTATTATTGAGCATAATATGTGATTCGTAGTGACATTTGAGATGTGGTGTTAAGTTAATGCTTATGTGGAAAATTTGTGCATAAGTGAATATTTGGTGAAAAATGTCTAATGCCTTTCAGGAGTGTTGCTGAAGTCTCGCGAGGAGCGCAATAGGATAAAAAGAAGGGCAGCTGAAAACAGAGCTTTGCGATCGCAACATGGTGAGAGGATTTTTGAATATCCTTTAATTCACAGGCTGTCAAGGCCTGACCAAAATGAATTTATAAGCCTATTAACCTTAGCTTTGCAGCTAACGGCAACAAGGTCGATCCACATAGAAGGACTTAACGTGATTGAAATTAAAGTTTGAAATTCCAAATGATTGATTAATTGAGTTTTGGTAACTTGGGGGTTTTTATCATGCAGCGAGAAAATTAAAATGCTAACGGAAAGATTAAAAAGATAGAGATTAACAAGTGCTCGGGATTTTTGCTAAACATTCTATCATTAATCATTTAATACGAATCTAAGGCTAAAAGTTTGTCATGCACACGGTCGGTTACCTGGAACCCCTTTTGTAACCGGCTCCATATTAATTAACTAAATCAGAGAGATCTAATTAAACATTGTTTAAAGTCTCGTTGGAGTGATCAGCCCCAATTTAACTCTAAACAGTCACTAGCATACCGCGACGAACATTCGACTATGTAATCAAATTGCTAATTGGCTACCCGGCAACACTAGGCGAAAAGGAGAGGCAAGGCATCGCTATTCTTTAACTCTAACACATGCTAGAAAACTCGATTTTCCGTCGGCGAAATCTAACACATGCATTCGATTAAGGAAGAACAATAAATGCATACAAAATCGAAGCCAAATCAGAACTTAAAGCATAGATTATCAAAATGAAGAAGTCTAACAAAGTATCCCTAAACTATCCCGAATCGCACACCGTACCTTAGCCGACCATGGGAAGAGTCGTCACACACGATCCCACGGATGTCTTGGCCATAATTTCCAACTTACATACAAAAGAAAACTCCAAAAATGAGCCAACATTTGCGGAGCAAGAAGAAAATTGAAGAAAAACCCGAGAGGATGAAGAAAAATCCAAGATTGCTGCAAAAAATCGTCCTTATAGCTTTTAAATCCGTCGGAGCGTCGAGACGTTGGGACAGCGTCGCGACGCTGCGACCTAAACAATCACCGCGCGCCACGCGATGGCGTCTCGACGCTGGGCGAGCGTCTCGAAGCTGCCCCGATAATTTCCAGCGCGCGCGCCCCTCGGAGCGTCTCGACGCCGCGGCAGAGTCTCGACGCCAGGCAGTTTTGAGCAATCGTCTCGACGCTTGCTCTCGGGTCTGGGCTGGGAAATTGCCTCTCCTAGGCAATTTTGGTCCGGTTCTTCTTGGATTAGTTTGCCCTTTTCCCGATGCACTCCCGGGGCGTTAAAACACCGCTTTTAGCCACGAAACGAGTCCAATGGACGTCATAAGCTCTTCACCGCAATTCTCCTATAAATGAGACATATTAAACAATTAAACACGACATTTAGCTATAATTTAGGGAGTGAATATTAGCTCCAAAATGGAGTTATCAAACACCCCCAACTTCAATCTTGCTAGTACTCGAGCAAGGATAATAAAGAATTTGACTCTAAGGACATGCTTACATGCTACTAATTCAAACCTCGATGCATTTTACAAATTCAAACATAACATAATCATGAAAGCAATCAGCGCATGCATTTACTACGAACATATCAAAAATTAACTATCGCTCCCTAACGTGTGTGTGTGCTAGACAACCTATCCTAAACCAACACAAACCCGGAAAAACCACATGCAACATATCGTCCCGTTTCCCCCTACTTCTAGCAATTAAGAACAGTCTACAGTTGACCTACACGAGAGAGAGTAATAAACTAAGAGACCTAAACATTTTTTTCTCATTCATTTTCTTTTCTTGAGTACTTTGTACTCCTTGTTAAGGTTCTTTGAACCCAACTTTTTATTTTCTTTTTCTTTCCCACCTCGAGTTGCCTAACACGTCAAATTCATGCATTAAACTTCACGTTTTTAAGGACTAACGCTCACTTCTTAAGCGCTAATAGGAAGGAGGAGCGCCTCGATGGAATTTTCTAGCCAAACATGCTTTTCTATTTTATTTTATTTTATTTTAGGCTTAGCGTAAGCTAACTCGATTAATTTGATCACTAACTCTCATGCAACAAGCTACCTAGGGGTGCCTTTCGGGGTGACAACAAGAATTAATTCAACATGCAATCAACTAAGCCTACGGAGATTATGATGAGGTTGCTAAGTCCTCGATAGATCCAAGGCAGCAACAAATTTTTTTTTAAAATTTTTGACATGAACCTAATAGGTGCAAAACGACATCATGCAAAAACTAGATTATGTGCATCCTCAGATTTCCAAAATGACACTTCCTAGATCATCATAACTAGCAAACAGTAAACAGAGTCCCAAGCACTTCAAATTCAAAATTAGCACTGCTCAACAACCTACACATGCTTGTCCACAACATCCACCCCCAAATTCAAAAGCTAGCATTGTCCTCAATGCTACTTAATCATATATAAAGAAAATAAAAGGGAATGAAAAACAACACTCCCCTGATTCTTAGCGAAGTTGGTGAGGGAAAGGACGCGGCGCGTTCCACATCGGAGCCCAAAATTTCCTCAACCTCCTCATTACCTAAAAAAAACAGCAAGCTACATTAGCTAAATAAACTAAACTAAAAACAAAAAACAACAGTAAAACTAAAGACAGAAAAGACAGTTCAACGCTCGGGTGCCTCCGAGAAGCGCAAAATTTTTAAAGTCGTTTGCTCGACTGAATTCTCCCTTCGAACTCATCCATAGTCCGATAGTGCGGGGGACGTTCCAGACATGTCCTCTTCCACACTGTACCTGCAAATACCATTCAAAACTTTATTTTCTCTTCGTGCCTCAAGCATGTGAACATCATCGTGGTTAGTACAAAACACAGCATCCACTTCAATCAAATTTAAATCAGATTTCTTCACAGAGACATAAGAGTTATCCCTCAAGCGCGAGGTCAAACCCTTATTCTCGACAGACAAACATGCAACCTTCTCAACTGACTTCTCTTTAAACAAAGAAAACTCATGCACTGTATCATCAAACTCTAATGAAATAACGCCCTTAAACACGTCAATTTTGACCCTCGCGGTCTTAAGAAAAGGGCGTCCTAACAACATAGAGGACGAAGCATTCAGAGAATTCCTATCCATATCAAGCACAAGAAAATCAACAGGAAACATCATTTCACCCACTTTCACAAGAACATCCTCAACCTTCCCTCTAGGAAATATGCTCGACCCGTTAGCTAACTGGACAACCACATCAGACTCATGCAATTTGTTTAAGTTCAATTCCATAAATAAAGCATAAGACATGACATTCACAGAAGCACCAAGATCAAGCATTGCATTTTTAACTACTTTACTACCTATAGTGCAAGAGATAGTAAAAGTACCTGGATTGTTGCACTTGGTAGGCAACGTACCTGGGAGGATTGCGCATACATTCTCCTTTTTCTTTTCCTCAGTCCCTCTGGACTTCTGCTTCTTTGTGCACCAGCTCTTGAAGAATTTGGCGTATTTGGGCAATTGACTCACTGCCTCAAGAAGCGGTATGTTCACCATCACCTTCTGGAAGGTTCTCAGGACCTCCTCGTCATCGCTCACAAGAGTAGGCTTCGCAAGCCTACTGGGAAAAGGGCGCTTTGGGAACATACTCTTGAACAATTTTCTCTTTTTTCACATCACTCAGATCACCAAGAACAAACGGGGAAGACTCATTCAAATTGTCCTTCGCTTCCTTCACGGCTCTGGAGGGAACTGATTTCCCACTCCTCAGCTAGATTGAGCTCACGTTTTCACATGAGTTCACAGTGGTTTGGGAAGGAAGCTTCTCAGAGCTCTTGCTCCCAATCTTGCTTATCGACACCGCCATCTGGGTCATCTGCTTGTTTAGATTTTGCAGCTCAGCTTTGTGCGAGTTTAGCTCTTCTCGAGCTTCTTTTTGGAATTGGCTTGTCGATGTAACGATGGTTCTGACCATCTCTTTCATTGAACCGGAGGAACTAGAGGCTTGAGCTTGGGTAGAATTGCTAGGTCTGTCATAGGACTGGCCTTGGAAGCGTTGTTGTCCTTCTCTATTCCCGTAGCTCAAATTGGAATGATCATGCCAACCGGGGTTGTATGTGCTCGACTAAGGATCATACTTCCTGGGGTTGGAAGCATATCCCCCGATTGCGTTGACCTCCTCCTCTCGATTACCTCCAACAAACTTTTTCAATAAATTCCCAATCTCGGCCACTTGGGCCTTCAATTCAGACATCTCATGATTCTGGGTCACACTGTGAACTTGGCCCGGTCCACGAATACCGAATTGCTGCGAGTTTGCTGCCATGTTTGCATTTAACTACTTGGCCTCAACTGGGGTCTTGTGAATCAGCGCCCCACCACTCGCGACATCGATCATCTGCCGATCATGAGGCATCATACCCTCATAAAAGTACTGGATCAGGAGCTGATCGGTTATTTGATGATGCGGAAAGCTCGCGCATAGACGCCCAAAGCGTTCCCAATATTCATGAAGGGACTCACCCACATCGTGGGTGATCCCATAAATTCTTTTCCTCAGAGTTGTGGCAAGGGACGCAGGGAAATATTTCTCCAAGAAAATCCTCTTCATGTCCTGCCACGTCGTTATCGATCCAGAAGGCAGATAATAAAGCCAGTCCTTGGCTTTATCTTTCAGCGTTAAGGGGAATGCCCTTAAGTTCAGCTACTCTTCTGTCACACGTGAGGGCTTCATCCCCGAACAGACACAATGAAATTCCATCAGGTGCTTATTTGCATCCTCACCTGCATTGCCATGAAAGGAAGGTAGTTGGTGAATTAATCCAGATTTCAGCTCAAAATTACCTGCTACCACGGGGTAGTTAATGCACAAGGGTTGCAAGTTCAGATCTGGCGCTGCCAGCTGCTTCAAAGTCCTTGGCACTTCTCCTTGTGCCATCTCGTCGCCAAAGAAGGGATCGCCTTCTTCCTCAAACAGTCTTTGCCCCTCCCGGGCCTCTCTTCACAACCTCCGCTCTTCTCTATCAATTTCAGGGATATACTACACTCCACTAAACTCAGAAGAACGGGTCATACAACAAAAAAATATTTAAACATGCAAAAATTTTCAGCACACAACAAATCAACCAAAATCAAAATCAAACATAATTTCAATCAATTTATGCCTTCCCCGGCAGCGGCGCCAATTTTGGTGAGAGGATTTTTGAATATCCTTTAATTCAGAGGTTGTCGAGGCCTGACCAAAATGAATTTATAAGTCTATTAACCTTAGCTTTGCAGCTAGCGGCAACAGGGTCGATCCACAGAGAAGGACTTAACGTGATTGAAATTAAAGTTTGAAATTCCAAATGATTGATTAATTGAGTTTTGGTAACTTGGGGGTTTTTATCATGCAGCGAGAAAATTAAAATGCTAACGGAAAGATTAAAAAGAGAGAGATTAACAAGTGCTCGATTCGGGGAGTTTCGGGATTTTTGCTAGACATTCTATCATTAATCATTTAATACGAATCTAAGGCTAACAGTTTGTCATGTGTTAAGTGATATTTTGACGTATTAAAGCAAGGTGTGTTTAGAGTTTTAATTGAGTAAGAAGACGTTTTATCTCTTGTTTCAATCTAATTGTTGCTTATTTTGCGTGTAGGTGAAGAAAGAAGGAAGTTGGATGAAGATCGGAAATAAGAGTGAAAAGGGGGGCAAAGCAGCTGGAAATTGAGGGTAAAAGCCTAGCGCCTAGGCGCTGCCTTTCGGTGCCTAGGCGCTGAGTAGAAGAATTGGACAGCAGCTGTAGCGCCTAGGCGCTGATGAGAAGAATTGGCAGAAGCTGTAGCGCCGAGGCGCTGTCTTTCAGCGCCTAGGCGCCCGAACGTAAAAGTTGGGCAGAAGCTATAGCGTCGAGGCGCTGCCTCTCAGCGCCTAGGCGCTACGAAGTCTGAAGCTGCGAACTGCCTGGCGCCGAGGCGCTGCCTCTCAGCGCCTAGGCGCTACGAAGTCTGAAGCGGTTATCCTTCCTAGTGCCGAGGCGCTGTAACTGAGCGCCTAGGCGCTGCGACGGAAACTGGCCTAAATTTATAAGGGGGTCGGTTATTATTTGAGAAGGAAGCAGAGCGTGGACGAGAAACGAAGTGACGAAAGAGAGCGGAGAGAGCAGATCTTGACATCCGGGTATCCAAACGAAGCGAGAGCTACGCTAGGGAGATCGAGGATTCATCGTGGCTCGTTTCTTTTCATCTATTTCATCCTTTATTTCTCTTGTAACGATTATGCTTCCGAACATGAACATTGTTGAGATTTTCTCCATGAACTAACTTTTATATCTAGAGTATTGATGTAGTCGTTGTTGAATTATGTTTCTTATTGATCAATAGTTAAGAGCTTGATTCCTTGTTCGATTGTGAAAATTCTTATATGCTTACTAAGTACATGTTAGGATTTGGCCAGTCTTAGTGTGAGATTTTATCAATGCGTTGAAGTCGATAGACAATTCTCGTTGACGAACCTTAATTATTTTCCCTAACTTATATGAGAGATAGACATATCCTTGTAGGTTTTGTGGCATGATTTAGTTCTACAGTCTTAATAGTTGAAGTGTTCTGATTGTCATAGAGATATAGGCAATTGTCATTTTAATGAATATTGTTATTACTCGAGAGAGAGGAACAAGTCTTCCGAGTAGAACTTGTCAACAATCATAGGGTCAAGCGTTTATAACTAGAAATTAATAAGGAATAGGATGAGACAACGATGAAATCTTTGCTCTAGAACCTCTATCATCTACATAAGCATAATTGTTTCGTTTAGTTTTCTGCATCATTTTAATTACTCAAGTCAATAGCATATTTAATTTTCGTACAACTCTGATAATTGATTGCTCAGATAAAACTAAGGTTTAGAATTCTGGTAATTAGTAACTTTCATTCCCTGTGGAGAATGATAATCATACTTACACTACTATATTACTTGGAACGATTCATACACTTGCGATTTCGGACAACAAGTTTTTGGCGCCGCTGCCGGGGAATGATTGTTTTTCTTTACTAATATCATAAATCAAGAACTTTAATCTTACTCTGAGTTTTGTGTTACTTTTATTGATTGTGTTCTTTCACTCTTGATTGCAGGAGTTAGAGAGAGTGCATGCGAAAATTTGGAAGTAGCAGCTTACTTCCAATTAATCTCGAAATTGAACGTACCTGTCGAAAGAACAGAAAAGAAAAGAGAGAGCGTGTTGCACAAGAGAAGTTGAAAATGGCGGACAACCAAGAGGTCGAAACCAGGACTTTGAGGGATTATGTATTGCCAAATGTAACGGGGTTACTGTTACGTCTCCAAAAGTGACTAATTTAGGACTTGTTTTCTATAGAAAGATGTGCACTCTTAGGTGTTTTTGATAGGATTTAGCGTGCTATTATATGAGAATTAGAAGAATGAAGCTAAATTAGGACTTCTATGCAAAAGGAAAGAAAAGGAATTAAAAACGAAGTTAAAAGAAGGAAAATTGTGCATTGCGGAGGCATTGCGGAAACATTGCTAAAACCGCAATGTTTTAAGTGAAATCCGTAAGTTGGCTAACCTTTTTCTGTTTTGTTTCGATATTTCAGGGATCCATTCTTTCTCCTCCAGCCACGTAGAAGTACGACGTTGAAAATGGATGGTTCTCCTTGACCTAATCGCACCTGCAGAATACTATAAAAGGAGGTCAAAGTGGAAGGTTGAAACACACTCGAAAGGCGTAGAACTCTCTTCTCAGCGCAGTCTTTTCTCCTGTTTTTCTTAACCGTCTGTTGGTTTGAGAGGTTCAGCTGAGAGGTTCATCCAAGCAAGGCTTGCCTTTCTCTCCCTTCATCCGAGGCGTCTGCGACGAGGCGATCACGCTTGGATCTCTTCGTTCTTCCGTTTTAGCTTTCCATTTTCAGTACTGTTTGTTGTTATTTCTCTTCCATTAGCTACTCTATTCCATTTCGTTGCTTTCTGTCTTTACTTTAGCTATTCCAAGCCATCATTTGCTTCAATCAAATGATTGGTTAATCAACGCACAATTCATTACTTCGCAAGATCTTTACCTTCTTTGCCTACTGTTTTCTGTTGCTGTTTTATCTTTAACATTCTTCTAAGCATGTCTTCTTCATCTACTCTTTCTATTCTATTAGCATCCATGAGTAACTAAATCATATAAGGGCAGACTAATGACAAGACTATAGGTTAAAACACGTGAATCAAGCATGTAGGATAGCTCTCGAATGCATTGATTGTATGTAAGCTTCCTTCCACGGGCAATTTCGATTGGCCATACATTTTGTCCAAAAAACTCCTAACCTCTGGAAGGAGTAAGAGTTCAGAGTCATACACTCATGCTAGCCTCTCAAGGTAGCCAGAAAATGACCTAGGAATAGGCGTTTTCCTAGTACAAATCACAACTTACTGTTTTAACAAGATGCTTAAGACCTTACTTGGACATGAGTAAACTAAAGAATCTAATGCATGAAATCGGAAGATACATGAGAATGAGTTAGTTTGATGCATGGTGAGTTGATCTACTGCTTGAGAATCGTGTGAAAAAGCCTATAGAGGAGTCGTTAGCAGCCCTTGTTTCCACATTTTACACACATTCGCTGTTAAGAACATTGCTGATTAATTGCTGATTCCGCAATTCCTTTAATTGAAATTTTGCCTTAGTCGTTTTTCTTATCGTTTATTGATCTCTTCTCTTTACATTTGAGTTTACCATTGACTTGCACTTGTTTATGCTTCCATCATTTACATATTCCTTAGTTATTAGGCATTTCAACACCAAATCTACCCCATTTAATCCACCCATTTTTACTTAACAATACACTTCACGAGTAACTAAGAATAAATCTCTGTGGGAAATCGAATGAAAAAATACTTATTACTTGCTACAAGATCATGTATGCTTGCATGTTCTGAGTGCTCTATTATTGCATATTTCTCTTAAACATTGAGCACGCAACAAGTTTTTGGCGCCGCTGCCGGGGATTTAGTTTAGTGAAAACGAAGTTTGTTAAGTTAGAAACACGAATTTTAATATCTATTGGAACTGATCTTTTCTCATTTCCTTTGCAGGTACCATTGGGTTAGTTTATGAATGAGCATTCAAGTAGCGATCTAGAGTTCAATCCTGAGCCTGAGAGATTACTTAGGGCCAGAAACAAAGCTAAGAAACGTCTCTTTAACCAACCCTCTATACCTCAAATAATTGCTGAAACCGCGGAGTCTCCGCAATTCTATCAAGAAGAAATGGAAAGACCAGACCGAAATCCGGTACCTACCACTCGCAATCCCATCGAAATAGCGAATGACAAGGATAGTGCCATTCTCTCCTACCTAGTACCTATGCCTGGGGAGCTAAACCCAAGCATAATCCGCCCTGAAATTACTGCCAACTCATTCGAGTTAAAGCCAGTAATGTTCCAAATGTTGTCCACTGTGGGACAATTCTTTGGAGTAGAAAATGAGGACCCCACAACCATCTTAGAAACTTCCTAGGAGTTAGTGATACCTTCCTTATCCCTGGTGTTTCCCAAGAAGGTTTGAGGCTTTACCTCTTCCCTTATTCCTTAAGGGACAAAGCCAAAACGTGGTTAAACTCATTACCTTCCGGATCAGTTGTCAATTGGACAGATCTGGCTGAGAAATTCCAAGTCAAATATTTCCCACCTGATAGGAATTCAAATTTTCGTGATGACATTATTAAATTCAAACAAGCTGAAAATGAGTCTCTTCACGAAGCTTGGACAAGGTTCAAGGACCTTTTGCTTAAATGTCCACACCATGGCATTCCATGGTGTATCCAAATAGAGGTCTTTTTCAAAGGATGCAACCCCAGCACCAGGCAAGTGCTAAATTCATCTGCTGGTGGTTCCATGCTTTCCAAAAGTTATAACGAAGCCTATGAGATCCTGGAGAAGATCTCAGCATCTCACTGTAGGTGGTCAGATGATCCAATAGAGCCAAGTAGAGCTCAAGATAAGGACGCACTCAATGCCATGAGTAGCCAAATAAGCGCTTTGACCAACCTAGTTAAACAAATGGCTCAAGCCAATCTCCAAACTAGTGTCAACACCGCCACAGCCATGTCAATGGGCACACAACCAAGTCAAGGTGAGACACTAATCTATGGATTCTGTGGGGAGGGGCACCTGTATGAATACTGCCCTGGGAATCCAGCCTCAGTCTTCTATGTTGGAAGCCAACAGCAGCCTAGGAACAACCCCTATTCTAACACTTACAATCCTGGTTGGAGGAACCACCCAAATCTTTCATGGGGTGGCCAACAAAATACTAACCAAGCTCCTAACCAACCAAGACCGAGTGGAACACCTGGTTTCACTCCCCAAAATAACCAATCCATGTATCAAAAACCATATAACCAACCAATAGGGTCTTCTGTAGAAAATTTACTTAAGGAGTACATTGCCAAGAATGATGTCACTCTACAAAGTCAGCAAGCTACCCTTAGGAGCCTAGAGAACCAAATAGGGCAACTAGCCAATGAACTCAAAAGTAGGCCCCAAGGTAGACTACCTACTGACACTGAGGTGCCAAGGAGAGATGGAAAAGAACAAGTTCAAGCGATTGAACTTAGAAGTGGGAGACCATTGGTGAGCAACACTAAAGAAACCCCAAAGAGAGTAGAGAACGAAGAGTCTAGTGCTCCACTGGAATCTCTGCCAAACCATGGTCAACCATCAACAAGCACATCAGGGGCGAGGCTGGAACCAATCATAGAAGAGCTAGAAGAAATTCCAAGGCCTCCACCTATCCTAAGGCGACCTGAAGTGCCTGCATATGTGCCACCACCTCCATTCCCTCGAAGGCTAAAGAAAAAACAAGAACAGGAAGTGCACTTTAACAAATTTTTAGAAATTCTTAAACAAGTGCATGTTAATATTCCATTTGTAGAGGTGTTGCAATCCCTGCCTTCTTATGTTAAAT